>CM065700.1:31469192-31481692 GCA_017654935.2 Phymorhynchus buccinoides | reverse complement strand
TTTGAAAAATCCTAGAATCAACACTGAGGGATGCTCCTTCTTTCAGGATGTCCTGAATTGCAGGATTTTTAAATTGCCTAGAGCCGGCGTCGATTATGTATTTTCTTACACACACACACACACACACACACACACACACGATTATGTATTTTCTTACACACACACACACACACACACACACACACACACAACACTTGTGCAATAAAAAGGGCCTATATAAGCATTTGCTATATTCAAAGGAATGTAGCACTTGTACTAGTCTAGAGGGGTGAACAAAGAGCAGTAAATGTGTGTGTGCTGCTCCTGCACCCAGCCGGGGCCGCCCCCTTGCAGGATTTTTTTGATTTCCCAGGAGCACCCATGTCAATCAATCAATCAATCAGTCAGTCAACGTATTAGGTACTGACCTGATGACATCACTGATGATGTCATCAGATGAAGAGAAATAACCCTGATATGGTGGCTTTTGCTCTTAACATAATCAAGAGAGTAATATCCCCAGACCATTTTCTCAGATTGGCTCTATCAGTTGTCTTTTTCATGTCATGATTTGCCCAATAATTTTTTCTTTAATTTTCTCTGGCAGTCAAGGGGTTAAAATGAAACAAAGAATTTTTTGCTCTACAACGATGCTTTTTACATGCAATGAAGGGTTATAGCATCTGTTTTAGATGGAATCTTGGGACAATAATAGGGATTTTGAAGGATTTTAACATGAGTATTCGTCGTATCGCCAACTTGTGACCAAAATAAAATGTGGATGTGGATGTGTGTTGTGGGCGCAGGACCCCCATGAGGATGTGCCCAAGCTGGGTGTGCCGGGCACCTCCTACAGCCTGCGGGTCATGGACAGCATGGTGGAGAGAGAGGTCAGTGCCGTATTTTTCGGATCATTGGACAATGAGCAACTTAGCAGGCTTTTTTGACCACCAGGGGGCATAACGCTCGAGTGGGGCTAATCCTCTCTATATTCTTAGTTGGGGATAAAGAAAGAGAGAGAGAGAGGGAGGAGTCCCACCCTCTCTCTCTCTCTCTCTCTCTCTCACTACGCCCAACTAAGAAAATCGCGTGATAAGCCCCTAGTGGATTGACTGCCCCCTGGCGGGAAAATAATCGCCATAAGTCGACCATTAACAATAATTATTCAACAATTTTATTGTCTCCAAACAAGTGAAGAAATTTGTTTCTCGGCATGCACATAAAAATGAAGACAAAATAAGACATTGCTATAACCAAACAGAAGAGACAATTTGTAAAATAACATAAAAGCACATGTAATTGACATATAACATAGTTATCAAACACACACACACACACACACACACACACACACACACACACACACACACACACATGAACAAGTACACTGAGCATCCAATGATCAATCCCCTGTGTATAAGGCGAATAGAGCAATTTTCAAGAAAAATCCGAAAAAATTAAAGCAAAAGGTGCCCTCGTTTATAAGGCACCTTGCAAAAGAAAGTCAAACTTTGAAGCACGTACACGTCCTGCAAACGCTTACCGACCGCCATTACTGCTGTCATAAACGAGTTGGCTCCCCTTTCAAATAATCAAACTACCGTTTGTGCTGCTTTCTGTTGATGTGTTTGGACAATTCTTCGCGAAAACTGATAGAATTATGGCATTTTAAGCTCTACAACGATGCTTTTTACATGCAATGAAGGGTTATGGCATCTGTTTGGATGGAATCTCGGACGATAATAGGGATTTTGAAGGATGTTAACGTGAGTATTCGTCGTGTCGGCAACTTGTGACCACTTTCGATGTCTTGACTCACAGTAGACTGAATTGAACACGGCAATCGTTGCCTCTCTTCTCATGATTTTGTTCACTAATAGGCAGGCATGGTAGACCTCCGCGAAACATTTTGAAACAAAATTATTAAAAAATGCATTGAAATGGCATGAAAAAGTGAAAATTTCACTCTCATTTATTGAATTTTCTTCGGCCCCCTGGACCCCCGGCCATTTTCCTTGAAAACCACTTTGCCCCCACTACCATGCCCAGGGCGCCCTTATTAGGCGCATAGGTCGAAATTGGAGGAAAAAATATCGCCTTATAACCCGAAAATTACGGTAAATGGACTGACCCACTGCATATGATTCAATCCAAACGCGATCCATTTTGTGACGCTGTGATCAGATTCATGTACGGGGGGGGGGGGGGGGGGGGGGGGGGGGGGGGGGGGGGGGGGGGGGGGGGGTGGGGGGGTGGGGGGACAAAATGTGACCCAGCACCACGAAAGGGACATTAAGTCGCTGGGCTAGTTTCTCACAATAGGCTTGGAAAGTCAAATACAGGGAAACCCATTTAGTACGAGTACGGTTTAAACGAGAGCCCGTGTTTAACGAGTGGTTTCAAAGTTCCCGACCACAAGCCTTCTTTTTCCTTGTTAAATAATTCTGCATACAACGAGCAACTTGCATATAACGTACAATTTATTGACTCCCAAAGTCAAGCTTTTATGCAAAAACTACGCGGTTAGAACGAGAACGCACTTACAACCACACCGCCATCCCAAAGTCAAGCTTTCTTGCACAACTACCTGGCTAGAACGAGAACACGCTGACAACAACATCGCCATCTTGACTGACCCCTCGATATGTAAGCGGCATTCTGATTGGCCGATATAACAACTTGGAAGATGTCTGCAGCGCAAGCAGACGACACTGGACTCGCTCTTTGCGCACTGATCTTGTGACTTCCGGGAAATTTCAACTTTCTCTTAAAGCGCGTGTGTGGATTTTATGTTTTTGATGTTATCGTGTGTTAATAAACTGTTTTAAAGTGTATGTAATCGGCATTAAAAACCCTATGGATACAGGATACTGGGCTTACAACCA
This sequence comes from Phymorhynchus buccinoides, assembly GCA_017654935.2. Classification (NCBI taxonomy): domain Eukaryota; kingdom Metazoa; phylum Mollusca; class Gastropoda; order Neogastropoda; family Raphitomidae; genus Phymorhynchus; species Phymorhynchus buccinoides. The sequence goes on along the minus strand of CM065700.1, from coordinate 31,478,828 downwards.
TGCTCTGTTGGGTAAGTGTGTTGTTTCCGTTTTTCTGTCTTTTTCACACTTTACCAGCACGCACATCACAGTAGATGTGAGGAGCGATTGATAGGTTCGTCAGGGTTGCCAAAATCGATAAAATGGTTTGAACGAGCAATGCTTACAACGAGTAAATTGGCCCTCTCCCCTGGAATTCGTACTAAACAGGGGTTTCACTGTATCTCATTTTTTGTCAATTTCATTAACATCTTACCTTTCATATTTATAAAGGACAGTCTTGAATAAGGTATCTAAATGGTCTTATAAGTCTTTTTTAAAACTAGTAGGTCAATGCATTATCTTCAACTAGGCTAGACTTTAGACTGTGTTTTCTCAAATGGCCAACACTCACCCTTAGATTTAAATGGAGCTCAAAGGAGGAAAAAATATTTGGAAGATTTTTTTTGGAAAAAAGGCAGGAGAATGGGCCAATAAGTCAGAAAGATAGTAGATGACAGAAAGCAAAGGGAAAAGGCAGAGTCAAAGAGAGTGGCAGATTAGAAGAAGTTACAAGCACAGAACTTCCAGAAGGTGGGGGAACTATTTGTACAAAAGATCCCCCCCCCCCCCCAATGGTATCCCAAAAAAGAGAGTGGCAGATTAGAGGAAGTTACAAGCACAGAACTTCCAGAAGGTGAGAGAACTATTTTTGCGAAAGACCCCCACCCCCCCCCCCGGTATCCCCACGGGGGTGGGGGGTGGGGGTGGATGATCTCCAACAACTGTGATGTGTGCAGAACACGGTGAAGGACTTTGCGGAGTTCAGCAAGGGCATCCTACAGGAGTCGATGAAGTGGGCGCCCAGCGCGGTGCGCTCCCATCTGGTGCACTACGTGCTGTCCACCCAGGGGGCCTCCTCCCCCATCCACCAGCACTCCGGCCTCGCCCTGGCCACAGAGAGCGTCCTCAACTACGCTGGATACAACAAAAACGCGGCTCCTCTCGGGGTGAGTTGGCGTTATTTGCGTTGTCAAGTAGATTTTTTTTTTTTTTGTCAAGTAGGTTTAAAATTTCAAAGGTATGGCCTGGTCATTGAAGCGTCCTTAGCTACGCCGGATACAACAAAAACGCGGCCCCTCTCGGGGTGAGTTGGCGTTATTTGTGTTGTCATGTAGATTTTTGTTTTTAAATCTTTTTTTGTGAAGTAGGTTTAAAATCTCAAAGGTTTTCGAAGTATCCTTAACTACGCCGGATACAACAAAAACGCGGCCCCTCCTGGGGTAAGTTGACATTATTTGTGTTGTCAAGTAGATTTCAAATTTCAGTGTTGTTAGCCTTGCCCTTGCCACTGAGAGCGTCCTCAACTATGCCGGCTACAACAAAAACGCGGCCCCTCACGGGTTTTCCCTCTTATAGCTGGAAAGAAGTCTTGTTTTGACCAGGTCTCACTCCCATACAAATGCCCCCAAATTCAAACGGAAACATTTGAAAGAGCAGCCTCAATTTGACGTTAGGGACATTTGTATGTGGGTCACAGCTACCCAGAAAAAAACAAGGGACTTAATTGTGGTGCGTCAGTGTGTCTTTAATAAAAAGGTGAAAAGAGGCGAGAACTGTCATCTTTTTTTTCTTCTAAAATATCTCTGCAGCTTTCAAAATATGAATCTGTTGGCGTAAACAGCTGATTGAGATGTTAATCGTTTACGAATTTTATGCAAGCTTTTTGTTTGTTTTTTGCATGTCAATGTGATGTTGATGTCAACACAATAGCTTAAACACTCTGGGGGCGCACCCAGTGCCATGTGAACATTTTGCATGGCCTTGGGTAGGAAGATTACGTGTATGGCTGCTTTTAAAGGGCCCTGCCACCACCACATGGGCGGCCATACTCCGACTTCAGGGGACTTCGCTCCATTCGTGGAGCCACCTACACATTCACTCCACCCATGGAGTGACAACAACCAGCAATTCTTTACGGCGTGTAGGGAGAACTGCCACTGGTAAAGACAGCTTCCAAGGGCACAGCCGCATCATTTTAACCTTTTCACCGCCAATGTCACATTTATGCACCACAATGGTTTAACACCCATGTCACTAAAAGGCATCAAATCAGGGCCTGTTATCCAAAGACCCTATTTTCTTAATTTTGGGAGGTAAGGATAGGCCTAATATTATACATTTCACAGAGCAATTCACAATATTGCTGATACATTTTTTTCTCTACCCAGTCAAATTTACTGGTACATTTTGGTTGAAAAATGGCTGGCGGCGAAAGGGTTAATATTGGCCATGGGTCAATTTCTCTTGCATCACATGTACAGACACAGTGAATAGCTAAGGACCCTTGGCCGGTCGGTGTCAACTCAATCATTGTCAATGAAGACGTGTTGTCCATTTGTTTTGACAGCCGGCCACACTGGATCGAAGGCCGACGTGTGTCAACACGGACAGCTCCAATTTCATGTCCTACCTCAGTCTGCGCAGCCGCTTCATGGGAGAGGTAGGCTTCGCTGACATCTTTTATCAATCTATATATTTTTTTCCCCTTCCTTTTTTGACTTTGCTAAGGAAGTTGTGCTTTTGTCTTTGTGTGTGTGTGTGTGTGTGTGTGCTTGCGCACGCGCGCGCGCATGTGTGTGTGTGTAAGAGTTGATCTGTCTGTTTTTTGTATTACCTTGATTTCATTATATTTGTTCATTTACATAACATTAATATTGTAACAAAGCTTTGCTGCTTCTGTTAACCTATTGTCACCCCAACCCTCTTATGATTAGGCCAATTTGGCAGTGACAATAAAATGTGATGGCTTGGAGTCAGAACGGACTATCTTTAGATAGTCCATTGACATATTATTGAACTTATTACGAAAACTAATAACTTGTATAAAAACAAGAATTCTTAAATATAAAAAGCAAAAACCCCTTTTTATATTTCTGCAGTCATTGTTCAATACAAGTTGTTAGTTTTTGTAATAAGTCCAATAATACGTCAATAATGGACTATCTAAAGATAGTCCGTTTTGACTCCAAGCCATCAAAATGTCAAGTGTTCAAGTGTATTAGTTTTTGTAATAAATCCAATATGTCAATGGACTATCTAAAGATAGTCCGTTTTGACTCCAAGCCATTTGAAATTTCAAGTGCTCAAGTGTTCAAGTGTTCAAGTGTATTAGTTTTTGTAATAAATCCAATATGTCAATGGACTATCTAAAGATAGTCCGTTTTGACTCCAAGCCATTTGAAATTTCAAGTGCTCAAGTGTTCAAGTGTTCAAGTGTATTAGTTTTTGTAATAAATCCAATAATATGTCAATGGACTGTCTAAAGATAGCCCGTTTTGACTGCAAGCCATCAAAATTTCAAGTGTTCAAGTAATAATAATAATAATAATAGTGAATCATTTATATAGCGCATTCCTCCACCAATGTGGAGCTCTATGCGCTTAACAACAACAAAAATTAAGAAGCAACAAATTCAACAACAACACGAAATAATCGCTCACGCACATGCAAATAGGCATACACATACACACCCCACCCACACATACACGCACGTACCGGCACATACACACACACACACACACACACACACACACACACACACACACACACACACACACACACACACACACACACACACACACACACACACACACACACACACACTCACACACACACACACACACACACACACACACACACACACACCGTTACCATCACCACCACTCACCCCACCCAAAAAACACAATACAAAATACAATCAGTTGAACAAAGCATCAACACACACACACACACACTCTCTCTCTCTCTCTCTCTCTCTCTCTCTCTCTCTCTCTCTCTCTCTCTCTCTCTCTCTCTCTCTCTCTCTCTCTCTCTCTCTCTCTCTCTCTCTCTCTCTCTCTCTCTCTCTCGCTCACGCGCGCGCAACAAAGCTGACGTAGACATTGCAGTCAACACACAGTGAAATATGGGGGGAGGGGAGTGTGTGTGTGAGAATAGAGTCCAGAAGTAATGTGGCCTAAAGGTTGTGATGTAGCTTGAACCTGTGCCTTGAAGTGTACCTGTGTGGCAGGTGTGCGGCATGCAGGACATGTGTGACAGCGTTAGCAACCTGGAGGCCAAGCTGTGCCACGACCTGGACAGAGCACTGACCAACAGAGGTCAGTCTAGGGTCTTCGGCAATGTTGACTTATGTGTGTTGGAAGTGTTCCACTTCTAAAGCCACTTATTTCCAATTGGTTTGTGTGTGTGTCAAAGTCAAAGTCAAAAATACTTTATTATCACGTTAGGTGAAATTAGTGTGGTCTCATACAAGCACAATGCAACCAAGGAAACATAGGGAAACACATTTGCATGCATTAAAAATGGAAACAAAACTGAGGAAAAATGGATAACAAATCATGCTTCGCAAGAAGTTGGACATAGTTAGGGTCGATACCAGCGACTATCAAAACAAAGAATTGCCCTCTTTCCCACCATTTCTATCCTTGCATTCATTTATTCACCCCCACCCTACCCCCAAGCCCCCACCCTCTCCAAGTCACCCCAAGCTTTTACATATTTTGGGTCCCTTCCCATTCCCAACATTTCATGCGCCTCCCTCTTTCTCTCTGTCTCTCTCTCTGTCTCTCTCTGTCTCTCTCTCTCTCTCTCTCTCTCTCTCTCTCTCTCTCTCTCTCTCTCTCTCTCTCTCTCTCTCTCTCTCTCTTTCTCTCTCTCTCTCTAAGTGTGTGTGTGTGTGTGTGTGTGCACACAGGCGTGTGTGTGTGTCAGTGTGTGTGTGTGTGTGTGTGCGCTAAAAGAGTGGAGGTGCATTTTTGCATTGTAGTTGACAGTGGATTCAGTTGTGTAGTACTAATGTGTGCATATTTGCATACTTATGCACATATATTCTGGTTATTTGTTTCGTGATTTTTAGATTGATTTATTAGTCATTCCTACGTCTCTCGATTGTATTTATCTTTGTTATTCTACTTATAGTGTTTGTCTTTTCTGTCTTTTTCCTTTTTCTATTTTGCTTATTAGTTACTTGTATTGAAGATGTGTAAGGTGTAAATTTGTTGTTCAAGATTTTCCTTGTATGAATACCCAATCAATCGCCTTCCATCTTGTGAGTTATGGATTTTATTGTGTAGGGGTGTGATTTAATCGTTTAGCTTTCTGTTGTCCCATGACCTCATTGACTTACTTGTGACTATCGCCCCTCCTGAGGCACAGGCCGCCAACAAGGCCCCTCCAGCTGTTTCTGTCCTGGGCGATTCGCTCCAGCTGTCCCCAGGCGAGGCCCATCTTCTTGGCGTCAGCCTCCAGGTCGCGTCGCCAGGTGTTCCTCGGCCGGCCTCTCCTCCTTTTCCCCTGAGGGTTCCTCCACCTGAGGGCTTGCCTTGTCGTGTTGGTGGCTGGCTTGCGGAGAGTGAGGCTAATCCATCTCCAGCGGCGTTGTTGGATCTCCACCCCTGCGGCCGTGCTCGCCGGCATATTTCATATTCTTCAGAGCCACCTATATCGACTCAAAGTCACCCCATGCTGACGAATGTCCATGTGGTTCAAGACCCCAGACCCCTGAACACTGTCCAACACGTGATGCTCTATGACGCCAAACCTGGCCAGGGGGAGTGGAGCTACAGGTGCACCGACCTGAAGAATAAGAATAAGAATACTCTTGTTAATGTTTCTCAAGTTGTTGGTTATTGTGTTGCAGATGAGGTCTTGTGCCAGAAGGCGTTGTTTCGTATCTGCGCTCTTCAGATAAAGATGGAAGGTAGGTCTGGAGATGGCGTAGTTCTGATAAAAACGAAGTATTTTGCTAAACTGGAGGCTGCCGTGCTAATTTTCTCATTTTGTAACTGTAAAACTAAAAGACGGACTATAAGTATAGTTGTGGTAGATGTGTGTGTTAAGTTAGTAGTAGTGGGCCAAGGGAGGCCACTTGGTGAAATTTGTCTTTTGTAGAATATTTAAAGATTATACAGTATTGGTGAAATTTGTCTTTGGTAGAATATTTAAAGATTATACAATATTGGTGAAATTTGTCTTTTGTAGAATATTTAAAGATTATACAGTATTGGTGAAATTTGTCTTTGGTGGAATATTTAAAGATTATACAGTATTGGTGAAATTTGTCTTTGGTGATACAGTATTGCCAGATTAATGAATTGTTGCTGCTGTTGGTGTCGTTTTTGCCAGAGGTCAGTCGACGGCTGCTGCACGCTGTGTGCTGGGCTCCCGTGCACTGCTTCTCAGAGAGGATCATGGGAATGAGCGTGGCCTGCTGGGATTGGATTCTGGCTGCCCGCCCAGACATCAGCATGGAGGTAATAAAGAGAGAGGTGGTGTGTGAATTAACTCATTCGCATCGCAACGATTTTGAATTATTAAAAAAAACTTGCAAATCACTCCAGCCATGCACACAAACAAAACGTATATAAACAAAAGTAGAAATGAAAGAAGATTACGGGTTTTTACTTCAGGTTTAGATATAGGGAAGTGGTAGATCAGACATTTTTATATACAGACGTTGTATAGAAAAACTCTCTACACCGATTGGTTCCTCCACAACAAACCACTACAAAAGCAAAGTCAGAAGCAAAATTGTGGTCTAAGGGAGCGAAGCGAGTTTAGAAGTGACCAAGGTATTTTGTGCACAAAGATTTACTTCCCTTGAAGCAAATGCATCAAATTGACAGCTATCTATTAACGACTTGAATGAGTTAATGGCCTACAGAGTACTGTATTGTGACATCTTTGATGTTCGCAATGCAGTTTTAGTTTTAGGATTGATATAGGTTGAGCTTTTGCCTGTTTCAGTTACAATCAAAAAGCAGTTCAAAATAGAGAAGAATGGCCTAGGTAGTACTCCATTGTGGGTCTGTTGATTGTCCAAATGTAAAGCTGTGTTAAATCGATAAGACTTGTGGTTTTGCCAATTTCAGTTAGGAATAAAGAACAGTCAAAAACGGAAAAGCGTTAGATTCATTGTTGATTGTCCAGTTGTAAAGCTGTGTTAAATCGATGGGAATTGTGGTTTTGCCAGTTTCAGTTAGGAATAAAGAACAATCAAAAACGGAGAAGTGTTGGATTCATAGGTGATCGATCCTACAAAAAAAAACTAGGTCAATCAGTAGATCAAATCAAATCAAAACATCTTTATTATCTCTAAAAAGATAAATTGCGTCCAGGTGCCATGATTATAACATAGACATTGACATTAAACATACAATAAAATACATTGACCGGTTATAATATCGCAAAGAAGATTAAAGGCATAGAGTACACATGCATTAAAATATTTACAAGGTTAATCAAAACGCATAGAAATATACATTTTTTTAAACAAGCAAGTGCAATTTAAAATGCAACAAAATGTATATCTAATTGAACAAAAACCAAAATCACAGTTATGAAAATATTGCACACATTCGGGGTACACACTCTATTTCACCCCCTTCCCCTCCCCTCCCATACACTCACTTTTCTTAAGCACACATGCTGGCGATCAGTAAGAGACAACAATTTTGAAAGATTCATGATGGGTTTAAGAAATGGATAGAGGAAGGGATAAAAGATTTCTGGGCCCTAGATTTCAGTTTAAAAGTTCCGTAGCGGCGTCCTGATGGTAAAAGATAATAGTGTTTGTTTAAAACATGAGAAGTATCAGTTGCAATCTGCCTGGCCTTCTATTTTGCACGTCTTGCATACAGCTCTTGCATTCCAGTCTCATCAGTTGTTCTTCCAAACAACCTTGCTGCACACAGTCACTACATGATGTTATACACCTCTGCAAATGTTTGTGTACTCTATGTGTATGCGCGTCCACAATTAATAAAATGTGGCTATGCCCTTCTTCCCCCCCCCCCCATCCCCTCTCCGTGTCAGTTTCTGTGTGAGATGGCGTCGGCGTGGCAGATGTGCGTGGACCGCCGGCTGGGCATCTTCGCGGAGGACGCGGTCATCTCTGACCCTCTGGCCAAGCGAGAGGACGAGGTGCTGGCCCCCAACCCCCCTTACGCAGCCCCTCACCACATCTGGACCAAGGTAACACACAGCAACGTGCCATATCAGTTGGCCTCTGCAACTAGGGTTATTAACGCTCTTGACAACGAAAGTGAATCCCTTGTTGGTCAGTACTGAAAAGGGCATTCACTCTTGCGAAAGGCAGCCGTTTAGTGGCTTCAGCCCCTCGTGGGGATACCGAGGGATCTTTCGCACAAATATAAGTTCCCCCACCTTCTGGAAGTTCTGTGCTTGTGACTTCCTCTAATCACTCACTCTCTTTGACTCTGCCTTTTCCCTTTACTTACTGTCATCTACTATCTTTCTGTCTTACTGGTCCGTTCTCCTGCCTTTTTTCTATAAATTCTTACAAAGTTTTCTTCAGCCGAAGTCGAACATGCTGGGCCTAACTATTTCTTAGGTGCATAACGGCAGCATGACACATCTACGCTCATATGACAGGAAACTGTCTGAGCGAACGAAGAAGAAGAAGAGGCCTCAAATAGGGTTATTGGCGAGAGTTATTCCCTTGTTTAGTCAGTACTCAAGCAGCTACCAAGGGCATTCACTCTAGCAAAACATGGTTGTTGCAGTGACCAATAAGCTGCTTGATCTTCGTAAAAATCAGGGGGGGGGGGTGAGTAAAAACGGTTAACCTTTCTTTTAGATTAAATAAAATCCATTGGGAGATTTCGATCAGCCATTCCTCCTTTGTCAGGCTTGTCATGTCGATGTGTATTACTGACAATTTCCGTAAGGTTGTAGGGGTCTCAGTCTGGGGAAAAAATATTATTGCCTTATTGTCTGTAAAATACAGAAGATGAAGTTGATTGATGATGGTGATGACAATTATGATGATGTTAATGATGATGATAATGATAACATTGAAGATGATGATAACATTGATGATGATGACATTAATGACGATGATGATGATAACGATGACGATGTTGATGATGATAACATTGACAATGATGATGATCATAACATTGACAATGATGATGATGACGATGATTTTCAGTTCCCCCAAGAGAGGGTGGAGGTGGCCAAGTACAGTAGTGCCTCCCAGGTGGATGATGATGATGATGATGTTAGTGATGATGATGATGATAACAATGATGATGATGATGATGCTAGTGATGATGATGATGATAACAATGATGATGATGATGATGTTAGTGATGATGATGATGATAACAATGATGATGATGATGATGATAGTGATGATGATGATGATGACGATGATGATAATGATGATGATGATGACAATGATGTTGATGATGACGATGATAATGATGATGATGATGATGTGGACATTAATGTTGACGATGAAGATGTTGACATTAATGACGATGATGATGATGATGATAACATTGATGGTGATGACAATGATGATGATGATAACATTGATGATGATGATAACATGATGATGATGATGATGATGACATTGATGATGATGTCAATGATGATGATGATGATGACAATGATGATGATGATAACATTGATGATGATGATAACATTGATGATGATGATGATGATAACATGATGATGATGATGGTGATGACAATGATGATGATGATAACATTGATGATGATGATAACATTGATGATGATGATAACATTGATGATGATGATGGTGATGACAATGATGATGATGATGATAACATTGATGATGATGATGGTGATG
>CM065700.1:31434192-31464192 GCA_017654935.2 Phymorhynchus buccinoides | reverse complement strand
TAATGCATGTTTTTCATCTTCCAATGTTGCTTTTGTAAAGCGCATCGAGCATACTACTGTATGGATTTAAGCGCGATATGAGATCAAATTGTTATTATTATTATAGTGTTCAAGTACTTTGGCTGTTGGGATGATCCCTGGAGTCTTTTAGCCAGGGTACGTTAACAACAACAATGCATTGTGGTAGGCAGTGGTACGGTCATCTACCCCACCCAGCATGGGTCAGAGCTCTTGTACCATAGTGTTCAATGCTTTGGCTGTTGGGGTGATCCCTGGAGTCTTTTAGCCGGGGTACGTTATCAACAACAATGCATTGTGGTGGGCAGTGGGCCGGTCATCTACCCCACCCAGCATGGGTCAGAGCTCTTGTACCATAGTGTTCAATGCTTCTGCTGTTGCGGCAGATCCCTGGAGTCTTTTAGCCGGGGTACGTTATCAACAACAATGCATTGTGGTGGGCAGTGGGCCGGTCATCTACCCCACCCAGCATGGGTCAGAGCTGAGGAACGACATCAACATCCTGGTCAAGTTCTGGCAGATGATGCACGCCGACAAGAAGTACCTCAACACCAACGCCATCCCTTTCTCTGGTCAGTTGGTCGCTGCTCGTGGTTGCACCTTTTGTTTTCCCCTGTCTTTTCTGGGCTGTGCTATGCTGTTGTTGCTCACCCCCCCACCCCTCTCAAGCCATCCCTTTCTCTGGTCAGTTGGTCGCTGCTCGTGGTTGCACCTTTTGTTTTCCCCTGTCTTTTCTGGGCTGTGCTATGCTGTTGTTGCTCACCCCCCCACCCCTCTCAAGCCATCCCTTTCTCTGGTCAGTTGGTCGCTGCTCGTGGCTGCACCTTTTGTTTTCCCCCTGTCTTTTCTGGGCTGTGCTATGGTGTTGTTGCTCACCCCCCCACCCCTCTCAAGCCATCCCTTTCTCTGGTCAGTTGGTCGCTGCTCGTGGTTGCACCATTTGTTTTCCCCCTGTCTTTTCTGGGCTGTGCTATGGTGTTGTTGCTCACCCCCCCACCCCTCTCAAGCCATCCCTTTCTCTGGTCAGTTGGTCGCTGCTCGTGGTTGCACCATTTGTTTTCCCCCTGTCTTTTCTGGGCTGTGCTATGGTGTTGTTGCTCACCCCCCCACCCCCCCACCCCACCCCCCCCCATTCAAGCCATCCCTTTCTCTGGTCAGTTGGTCGCTGCTCGTGGTTGCACCTTTTGTTTTCCCCCTGTCTTTTCTGGGCTGTGCTATGGTGTTGTTGCTCACCCCCCCCCCCCCCCTCTCAAGCCATCCCTTTCTCTGGTCAGTTGGTCGCTGCTCGTGGTTGCACCATTTGTTTTCCCCCTGTCTTTTCTGGGCTGTGCTATGGTGTTGTTGCTCACCCCCCCCCCCCCCCCCCCCCCCCCCCCCCCCCTCAAACATCCCTTTCTCTGGTCAGTTGGTCGCTGCTCATGGTTGCACCATTTGTTTTCCCCCTGTCTTTTCTGGGCTGTGCTATGCTGTTGTTGCTCACCCCCCCACCCCTCTCAAGCCATCCCTTTCTCTGGTCAGTTGGTCGCTGCTCGTGGTTGCACCTTTTGTTTTCCCCCTGTCTTTTCTGGGCTGTGCTATGCTGTTGTTGCTCACCCCCCCACCCCTCTCAAACCATCCCTTTCTCTGGTCAGTTGGTCGCTGCTCGTGGTTGCACCTTTTGTTTTCCCCCTGTCTTTTCTGGGCTGTGCTATGGTGTTGTTGCTCACCCCCCCACCCCTCCCCCCCCCCCCCCCCCCCCCCCCCCCCCCCCCCCCCCCCCCCCCCCCCCCCCCCCCCCCCCCCCCCCCCCCCCCCTCTCAAGCCATCCCTTTCTCTGGTCAGTTGGTCGCTGCTCATGGTTGCACCATTTGTTTTCCCCCTGTCTTTTCTGGGCTGTGCTATGGTGTTGTTGCTCCCCCCCCTCCCCCCTCTAACCATCCCTTTCCCTGTCACTCTCTTTGACTCTGCCTTTTCCCTCTGCTTACTGTCATCTACTATCTTTCTGCCTTACCGGGTCCATTCTCCTGCCTTTTTTCACGAAACACTTTCAAAAACATTTCCTCCTCCAGCCGAAGTCGGACTTGCTGGGCCTAACTGTTTCTTAGTTAGGCGCATAACGGCAACAACAAAAAATGTACATCACTGTATTGTCACTTGTGTCCAGACCCGCTGAGCCATGTGGCCCCGACGCTGACCATCACCAGCGCCCAGTCGGACGTGAGGGCGCAGGGGGCGGGCTGGATGAACACCATGAACAGCGCAATGTCCACCTACTCCAAGAGATCCGCCAGTGAGTTCTTCTTCTTCTTCTTTCTTCTTCTTCTTCTTCTTTTTCTTTTTCTTTTTCTTCTTCTTCTTCTTCTTCTTCTTCTTCTTCTTCTTCTTCTTCTTTTTCTTCTTTATTTTCTTCTTCTTCTTCTTTTTGATTGTGATATTTATTTTAGTTTGTGTTATGCATATTACCCTATTGCTACTTGTATACAAATTGTTGGTTTAAGCTTTGTCTGTGTGTGTGTGTGTGTGTGTGTGTGTGTGCATGTGTGAGTATGTGTGTGTGAGAGAGAGAGAGAGAGAGAGGGGGGGGGGCAAGGGAGAGAGAGAGAGAGAGAGAGAGAGAGCTTGGGTGAATGCGTGCTGATTTTAGTATACATTAATATTATTATTGTTCTAGCACTATTGTGGGTTTTTTGTTTTTCTTTTTTATATAAACTAAACTTTGTTTTTATGTACTTCTATTATACATTTGCTTGTGATATTATTCGTTTTATTTGTTTTATGCGTTTTGTCATATTAACATATCCAAACTGTTGGTTTTACTTTTAGCTGTGTGTGTGTGTGTGCGTGTGCATGTGTGCGTGTGCATGTGTGTGTGTGTGTGTGTACTTCCTAGTGTTTATTTTGCTTTGAAATTTAATACTATATTTATTTATTTATTCATTTATATCAGGAATATTTGTGCAGAAAGTTTGAATTTGGATGAGAGTTTGTAAATGCTATGTTTCTTATTATGTTTATGTTTTATGTGCATGCCAGACAAAGATTTTCTTTATCTTTTTAAAGACAATAAATTTTGAAATTTGTTGCCGGGGGAAAAAAGGAAGGTTTCGTTCCATCCATAACATTTACCATTACAGTGGAACCTCCCTTACAAGATTCCCTCCCATATAAGACCTACTTCTCTGAGACATTGCCCTTCTTTGTAAGTATCAAAATTACCTCCATTATAAGACCCCTCCCTTATAAGACCTCACTTTGCATGATTTTTGAAGGTCTTATAAGGGAGGTTCCACTGTACAATCAAATTTCTTTTTAATGGTAAAAGAATGTGCTTTTTTTCCTCCACATACTTTCCTTTCTTTTAGCTTAATAAAGGCAGGGGAGAATTACTTTTATTAATGTTGATCTGATTGTGTTTATTTCTCACAGGGCTATATTTTTTCTTGGTAAAGGTAAAGATGTGCCACCCCCCCCCCCCCCACCCCCACCCCCCCCCCTTGCATTTCTCGGTTAATTTTATTTTTTCCGTTTTTGCCTTTCTTACCATACATAAAGCTGTATTTTAGGAACATTTTTAGCTAATAACCTTTTTGGAATACTAACCCTAACCCTAGCCCTAAACCTAACCCTACCCCCCACAATGTACTGCAGTACACTGCGATTTGTCACAGTTGTGCTTCATTGCGTTTTTCCGTCTTATAGGGTGGGGGGTAGGGGTAGGTTTAGGGTTAGGGTTAGGGATAGGGTTAGTATTCAAAAAAGGTTATTAGCTAAAAATGTTCCTAAAATACAGCTTTATGTATGGTAAGAAAGGCAATAACGGAAAAATAGAATTAACCGAGATAGGTAGGGGGGGTGGCACATCTTGACCTTTACCTTTTTCTTTATGATTTGTGTCTTTCTGATCTTTTATCTCTGACATTTTTTATTTTATGTTATTTTTTGTTTTGTTTTGTTTTAGCACTGCTATGATAAATTGCTAATCAACTTTCAAGAATAACGGGACATTTGCTCCTTCCAAATATTTATAATAATAATAATAATGAGGAAAATTTATATAGCGCCCATCCTACTATGTAGGCTACAGGGCGCTTTACACAGAATTGAAATGGAATAAAAACATGAAACAAAAATCCAATAACATTTCATATTTGCAATGAAACATTCAGTATTTACTAATTTAGACACAATATTTGAGGATAAACATTTTTGTATGTGGATAATCGTTTCAGTGTTTCGATTCCACTTTTCCTTTTGTTTATGTTTTTCTCCCCGTGGGGATACCGGGGGGGGGGGGGGGTGTCTTTCGTAAAAATAGTTCCCCAACCTTCTGGAAGTTCTGTGCTTGTAATTTCCTCTAATCTGCCGCTCTCTTTGACTCTGCCTTTTCCCTTTGCTTTCTTTCATCTACTATCTTTCTGACTTATTGGCCCATTCTACTGCCTTTTTTCAACAAAAAATCTTCCAAATAATTTTTCTCCTTTGAGCTCCTCAGAAATCGGAATGTGTCGGCTGTACGCAGCGGGGAGACCAGTGAAAACTGAAAGCCGGACACATACGTACTTTACCCATTATGGCCATTTGGCCTGGGAACGCAGAAGAAGAGGTTCATGTTTTTTGTGGGGGGTTTTAATAAAAAATATGAAGTTTATTGATTCATGAAATAAACTTGCTTAATACGCTTATTGCAGGAAACGGATTTTAAAAAGTTCTCTAAAGGCCAGAAAAGGTTTCAATGGGATTTCTCTCTTTCGTCCTTTTTGTAACAAAAATTCTTTTGTGCTACCTTAGAACCTCCCCTTTAAGGACCTCAGAAAATCATCCAAAATAAAGTCTTAAGTGGGAGGGAGTTGTATAAGGGAGGTAATTTTAATATTTACAAAGAAGGGCAATGTCTCAGAGAAGCAGGTCTTAAGTGGGAGGGAGTCTTATAAGGGGAGGGGGGGTGTCTTATAAGATAGGTTCCACTGTATAAAATTTGTGTGCTTTTGGGCGGCTTATGCTGAAAATTCTGGCAGTCAAAGTTAACATTTCGAGTTCAGAATTATTTCCCCCCCCTTCCTTCTGTTAAGTGACCGCTGTCACGCTATTTTTTCACTGTTGAATTTCATTCCATTGATGATTGTTTTTTGTTTTTTTGCAAGACCACGAAGACATGCTAAATCCTGTTTGGGGTGAGAAGAAGTGGGGGTTACCCCCCGTGTTAGTTTGCAGCCATGCACATTGATTAGATACATTTTTTGAATCGATAGTCAGAGGGTGTACTACCGGTTGTGGTGGTTTTGTTTGGAAGTTTATTACTGCATGCTGTTACTTTTTCTTTGGGCAGGGCTTCTGAAAACGTACAGATTGTGCGTATTTACACACTAGAGCTCTCAAATCACCCCCCCTAGAATCTGAAACTGTGCGTGAGATGTACCCTTTAAAGACCCACCAGATCACGTGTCAAAAATCACGGGTTTCACGGGTTTTCCCTCTTATAGCTGGAAATAAATCTTTTTTTGACCAGGTCTGACTCCCATGTAAATGCCCCCAAATTCAAACCGAAACGTTTTAAAGAGCAGCCTCAATTTGAAGTTGGGGACATTTGTATGTGGGTCACAGCTACACAGAAAAAAAACCAAGGGACTTAATCGTGGTGCGTCAGTGTGTCTTTAAAATCTCATTTCGGGGGAGAGATGACGCATTAAAGTGATGATAACGTGTGCGTGAACGCAACCATTCAGTGACTTATCAGGAAGTTAATGACGTTCTTCGTATTTCAATCGTCTGCCGGGCCTTTCTGCCACAGGCTGTCTGGGCTAGATCTAAAATTCTATTGGATCGCGCAGAAAGCCCAAATTGTTAAAAGCTCATTGCCCATGGGGTGGAGGGGGGGGGGGGGGGGGGGGGTGGAGCAGCAGCAGGGGAAGGAGCTTCTCCCATGTTTTCGCATTTACCCCTTAACCCTTTCGTTGCCAGCCATTTTTCAGCCCCAAAATACCATTAAACTTAACTAGGTAGAGAGAAAAAAATGTATCTGCAATATTGGGAATTCCTCTGTGACATGGACACCATTAGGCCTATCTTTACCTCCCAGAATTAAGAAAATAGGGTCTTTTGATAACAGACCCTGGTTTGATGCCTTTTAGTGACATGGGTGTTAAACCATTGTGGTGCGTTAATGCGACATTGGCCGTGTGAAAGGGTTAAAATTTGCAATTGGGAGTGAAAATACTCGTTAAAATTATAAATAGGGGGTGAGTGTACCCCTTAATAGGGGAGAAGATCAGAAGCCCTGCCTGGGAATGTTTTTTTACCGTCATGCACTGATTTTCTCTTTTTCCAAAAAGTTGAACAGTTATGATTTTTATTTTTTGATCGTTATTTTTGTTTGTTTTGTTATTGTTTCATTTTGTAGAATAACATTTCGTTGGTGATTGTTTGTTTTTTCTTCTATACTTAAACTATTCTTTGGGGATTTTGTTGTTGTTGATTTTTTAAATTTTCTTTGTTGTTTTGAAATAAACTCGATGGGTGTATTCTACATGATTATAAATGTGAATGCCTTAGAAGTGACGGAATGACAGAGCTTGTTCATTTACTGTATATTAGTGATCATATTCATAAAGTGTTTGCTTTGAAAATAACTGAATGTTTAGGCATCTTTTTTCTTTTTCTTTTTTTTAGTGTATCACTGTATGATTGGTTTATTTACAGATTTAAAAAATAATGTACAATCTGTATCTTTGTATGGTTGTAATATGTTCTAGTATTAGTATTAGGTATTAGGTACTTTATAGTCACAGAAGCGTCTCTGTGAAATTCGAGTTGCTCCCACCTGGAGAGCGCGTCGCAGCCAGAGGCGCGCCACCCAATTTTTGTTTAAAAAAATTTTTGCATGGTTTATTGTCTCATCCGAAAGACTCCACGTTCAGACCGTTAAGGCCTAGTGCAGAATGAGAGGAAAAAATCCCCTGTACCCAGGTTCAAACTCGGGTTTACTTGACACGAAGCTCATATAATATAGCTTGATTTATTCAGTAGAAGGATCATATTTGATATTTTTTTCTACTTTGACAAATAAGTTGCAATGTTGGAAGTTGTTTTTTTCTCTTCTTTTTTAAGATGATTTAACACTAGAATCTTGAGCAGCGCTCTTTATGTTTTGTTCTCAAATGTACATAAGAAATGATTTATATGAAAAAACATTGTTGGAAAAGAGGCTAGGTGGGAGAGAAGAAAAAATAGATTGGCTGAACATTACAACGATGACAGTTTGATTGGTTGAACAGAACATTACAACGATGACAGTTTGATTGGCTGAACTTTACAATGATGACAGTTTGATTGGTTGAACAGAACATTACAACGATGACAGTTTGATTGGCTGAACATTACAATGATGACAGTTTGATTGGCTGAACATTACAATGATGACAGTTTGATTGGCTGAACATTACAATGATGACAGTTTGATTGGATGAACATTACAATGATGACCGTTTGATTGGATGAACATTACAATGATGACAGTTTGATTGGATGAACATTACAATGATGACAGTTTGATTGGATGAACATTACAATGATAACAGTTTGACAGTCACTTACTTGAGTAAATGAGAACATTTTCTTCTTCTTAGCTTTCCTGTAGCTTTGATATAGTCTTTTCTAAGTGGAAATTATATACACACTTCTTTTCTTGTTATCGTTCTTCCTGTTGTGTTGATCGTTTGTTTTAAGTGGAAAATATACTCTTCTTCTTCTTCTAGTTAGCTTTCCTGTTGTTTTGATTGTTTATTTTAAATGGAAAAATATACTCTCCTTCTTCTTCTAGTTAGCTTTTTTACATCGCTCATCTGTATCGTTAAAAATTCGGGACTTTCCTGGAGTTGCACTGCCTCCGGGCATTGCCTCCAGGATCGTTCCCACCATCTTTATATCTACTAATGTCCCATATGTGTCTGTTTCAGACCGGAGGACGTTAAACGGATTTTCATTCATTCTAGTTAGCTTTCCTGTTGTTTTAATTGTTTCTTTTATATGGGAATATATACTCTTCTTCTTCTTCTAGTTAGCTTTCCTGTTGTTTTGATTGTTTCTTTTATATGGGAATATATACTCTTCTTCTTCTTCTAGTTAGCTTTCCTGTTGTTTTCATTGTTTCTTTTATATGGGAATATATACTCTTCTTCTTCTTTTAGTTAGCTTTCCTGTTGTTTTCATTGGTTCTTTTATATGGGAATATATACTCTTCTTCTTCTTCTAGTTAGCTTTCCTGTTGTTTTCATTGTTTCTTTTATATGGGAATATATACTCTTCTTCTTCTTCTAGTTAGCTTTCCTGTTGTTTTCATTGTTTCTTTTATATGGGAATATATACTCTTCTTTTTCTTCTTCTTCTAGTTAGCCTGCCTTTTTTTGTACTCCTAGTTACAAGAGTTTGTATGTGTGTAGTCTGTGTCTATCTGTCCATCTGTAGGTGAAACGTCGCTATATTCCACCTTACAACATCTAAACTATTGAACTTCTTCTTCATCTTCGATCGCTCAGACAGTTTCCTGTCAAATTATGAACGCAGATGCGTCATGCTGCCGTTATGCGCCTAACTAAGAAATTGTGAGGCCCAGCGAGTCCGACTTTGGCTGGAGGAAAGATTTTTGAAAGTGTTTCTTGAAAAAGGGCAGGAGAGTGGGACCGGTTAAGACAGAAAAATAGTAGATGACAGAAAGCAAAGAGAAAAGGCAGAGTCAAAGAGAGTGACAGATTAGAAGAAGTTACAAGCACAGAACTTCCAGAATTTGGGGGAACTATTTATACAAAAGATCCCCGGTATCCCCACAGGGGGAACTATTGAACTGATCTTAGCGAAATTTGGCTGAATGGTTCTCCCTATGTCCTGACTTTTATGCCTGTTATGACAGTTTCATTTTAACTACAAGCTACATATATAAGTTTCGTTTGACTACACGCTATACGTATGTACTCCCAGTTGATCCGATTTTGTTAAAAAAAATATGATAATGACTATTGCCAAAAGGTATTGAACCAATCATAATGAAACTTTGCAGACCTGTTCCTGATAACCCAACGATTAGGATTGTGTCTATCAACCCAGATGACAAGTTGCAGACCTGTTTACTCTACTCTTTTCGAGTAGTATTCTACTCAATTTGGACCTCTACTACTCTTCAAAACTGAAAATAATGCTCTTTAATTCTTGATTACTACATGTACTCATTTTCAGTTAACATTATTTGATGGTTTAATGAAGAAAACTACACATTTTTCTCCCAAACTGGACTACAAGGCACACCTGATTATAAGGCGCACCCGCCAAATTTTACACAAAATTTAGATTTTGTTATTATAGTTTCTTACTATATTATCAGTCACATTATAAGGCACAGGGGTCTCAGTCTAGGAAAAAAGTATCGCCTTATAGTCCGAAAAATACAGTACTCATTTCAGCTATCCAGACTGCTCAAGACTTGTGTAGGGGGTAAACAGGTCTGGACAAGCCGTATGAATGTAACTTGAAAGTAATTTCTGACCACTAGGACCTTTGCACACAGGAACAACACATCAGTCTGTCGGGTAGGGAGAAGGTCCTTTATTAGGAAAAAACAATGCAGACGTTTCGGACTATAAGCCCGTTTTCAATGCAAGGAGGACACGCAACATAACGGAGACAACAAAAGTGACAGCAAGCAGGAAGCGATGGAAGAAGGAGGAAAATGAGAAAAATTGACTGAGTAGAATTAGGAAAAAATTAACAAGGTGTGGAAAGGTACCTGGGAAAGGGAAACACACGACGTTTCGAGTCGTAGACTCTTCTTCCGGTGAGTAGAATTAACCTACAAAAAATATAAAAAAATTTTTTAAAGAAAAAATACTGAGTGTAAGTTAATCACGAAAAACGTATGAATGTACTTCCAGCTGAGTTTGAATTTTTGTTTGTTTCATTCTTTGTTGTTGAAAATGATAGTATGACTACGTCTATAGGGCTTTTGTGATCTTAGTTGTTTTCTTCTTCTTCTTTTTCTTGTTAGATTTCCTGTTGTTTTTGATGTGATGTGATCTGCTGGTCCTCTTGTGTGTTTTTTCTTCGCTGGGTAGTTGTAGCGGGGCAGAGACATTCCATTGTGTACGGGCTTCACGGTCACTTAGAACCCGGGCTTTCGTCTCACAGTCATGACATTGCGCACTTCGTAGGCAAGTACTACTGCTACTACCACCACCACCGTCCGTCACTGTTTGTTGTGTGATGAAAGCGACAACGGCTGCCGCCCAACACCCGTGTTTTCTTTTCTTCCACCCCATCTATCCATCCTAGCCTGCAAATTGCAGACCTGATTACTCTACTCTTTTCGAGTAGCATTCTACTCAATTTGGACCTCTACTACTCTTCAAAATTGATGATAATTCTCTAACGTACTCGTTTTCAGTGAACATTGTTTGATGGATAGGATTACACATTTTGCAGCAAAACTACTCATTTCAGCTAGATATCCAGACTACTCAAGACTTGTGTAGGGGGTAAACAGGTCTGCTGCATGCCTGTATGCCTACTGCCTGCCCGCCGTTCAAACGGCGTCGAATGTTGCTTTCGCTGGAATTAGAATGATGCCTGTTGTGTGTGTGTGTGTTTTCTAGTTTATCTTGGTGGTGGTGGGTGGGGGAACAGTGGGGCTGGCTGGCTATGAATCGCAAGGTAGGGGGATTTATAATAATGACCGTCGGACACATGAGGCACTTCATTGCAGACAGTAGCGCCACCTGCAGATTACCTTGCCCTGATAGGAACTCTGCCTATTGGTTGGGGGGGGGGGTAATTGTCCAGGTGAGCCTGGCTTTTTATATAATAATAGTAATAATAATAAATGTATATATCACTTCATCTGCAATGAAGGGGCTATAAGTGCTTTACAAAGTAAATAACTAGAAAACATAAAACATGACATTGTAAGCAAAGAAACAAAACAGCCCAAACGCCATTATCTAGAGGCCTAACTATCCTTTCCATAGACATACTCACACTATCATGCAAGCACATGTACACAAACACAAGAATACACACACACACACACACACACACACACACACACACAAGACTACATACACACACACACACACACACACACAAAGCAAGGCGCATGCCCGCGCAAAGACACACCCAGACATGCAGATGCACACACACAGATACACACTTTGCATGCATGCCACACAGGGACAGACAGACAGGCACACACACACACACTCACAAGAATACACACACACACACACACACACACACACACACACACACACACACAAAGCAAGGCACATGCCCGCGCAAAGACACACCCAGACATGCAGATGCACACACACAGATACACACTTTGCATGCATGCCACACAGGGACACACACACGCACACGCACACACGCACACACACCTACACGCACACACTCCCCAAACGGACACAGGTGCCCAGCTAACCACCATAGTGTAAGGCTTTGTCGCTCATTATCCCCATCACTTGCTATTGCTGCAGGGTTCATAGGGGCCTTACCAGTCCTTATAAGTCTTGACAAATTGAAATCTCCAAGTAAGGCCTTACAAGTGCTTACATTCACTCCAAGGTCCTTGCAAGTCCTGACGGCTGCAAGAAATTGCCCTGAGCAGCAAGACCATACTGAAAATAGATCGCAGAAGCAGCACTTTTACACTTGAGAAACATCGCTCAGCACCTACTCCACCTTACCACCCTCCCCCACCTTCCCGTTTCAAGTGACCGCTTAGCAGACGAACGATGCACCACGAGTTGTCAAGAGAAATTGGACTGAAATCTCGTTCTTTATCCTGGTGTCGTTTTGCGAGAAAACGCGTATATTTGTGTCAGCTATAGTTTTTGTATCTGCTTAGACATTGTTCACAATGCTGGGAAAGTGTTCCTTTCAAGATCGTTGGCTAAAATATGCAGATTATCCTTAGGCCTACAGGTCCTTACAAGGTCCTTACTTGGGGATAACTGAAATCCCTGGGAACCCTGTGCTGGGTTGTTGATGGTTGGTCCATTACTGAACTGGAGGTATTTGGGTTTACATCTCTGTTCATGCCATGGAATTAACTTGTACCTGAAGAGACTACCGTATTTAACAGACTATAAGGTGATCCCCCCCCCCCCCCTGTGCCTTACATTACAACTAATGATATAGTAAAAAAGTGTGACAACACAATCAGAATATTGTGTAAAATTGGGGGGTTAACCCTTTGCAATATGATATGCCTTATTTTCTGCATATATAATCGGGCAATCTGAAGCTTGCACCCATTGATGTCATCGTGGTCTTAGTGATTCATAAACTCAGCTTTTTTTAAATTTTATTTTAGCGGCCTAAGTTTGATCTGAATTTTATGTCCGGGCCTCTGTGAGAAAGTGAGTGTACAGAAGGAAAGAGAGTGGGTGTTTCTTAACCCTTTCACCGCCAATGTCGCATTTCTGCGCCACAATGGTTAATAACACCCATGTCACTAAAAATAATCAAACCAGGGCCTGTTATCCGAAGACCATATTTTCTTACTTTTGGGAGGTAAGGATAGGCCTAATGGCATACGTGTCACAGAGGAATTCACAATATAATATTTTTTTGTCTCTCCCCAGTCATTTTTTGGCTGAAAAATGGCTGGCATCGAAAGGGTTAATGCAGCGATGGGCTATGTGTCATTTAGCCTCCTCCCCTCCCCCACTCTCCCCTTCCCCCTTACGTATTGTGTGGTAAGGAAAACGTTATTGTGGCATGGCGACTGTCAGTGTTGTTGTGCTTTGTAGCATGCAGCCGCGGTTCCGTGTTCTTTGACTGTGCATGTGCTCTGTGTGTGTCGTGTGTCCACTGATTGCTTCGGTTTTACTTGTTGGCTCACTCGTGTTAACGAAGTTAACGCTAACACGAGGTTAACACGAAGTGAGTCTATAGTATGATAGTTGTTCGGTTGTGTGTGTATGTTTGTGTGTGTGTGTGTGTGTGTATGTGTGTGTTTGTGTGTGTGTGTGTGTGTTGCGTCCGTGGTCTAATCTCCAAACTTTAACGGAGGACGCCTTGGCGTAAGGCTGTGTCAGACCAATTAACATAAGCTAGAACACCAAGGCTACATCAAAATGTTGTTAATGCTCTGGCTCACTCATATTAACGAAGTTAACACTAACACAAGGTTAACACAAAATGAGTTTATAGTATGATAGTTGTTCGATTGTGTGTGTGTGTGTGTTGCGTCCGTGGTCTAATCTCCAAACTTTAACGGAGGCCGCCTTGGCGTAAGGCTGTGTCAGACCAATTGACATAAGCTAGAACACCAAGGCTACATCAAAATGTAGTTATGCTCGGCATAGTTATGCAGGGATTGTTTTTTAGTCGTGGCAAGCTCCTAGGATAACATCGCCAGTCCAAAATCCTCTGAAGTCGGAGTGTGGCTGCCCACCACGTGGCGGGGTAATCAAAAGCGGTCACACACGTAACATTCTCATTGTAAGTTGGTGTATTTGTACCATAGTGTTCAATTGCTTCGGCTTTTGGGATGATCCCTGGAGTCTTTAAGCCAGGGAACAACAACAACAACAACTGTTTGGAGGAGGACTGTCGATGAAGGCGTTTTAATTTAGGGGCTGTGTGCCTGTTTACCTGTTTTATGTCAAACTTATCTTTCTCAAAGTGTCTTGTGTTTCAGTTTACCGTAAAAACTGGACTACAAGACGCACCTGTATATAAGCCGCATCCCTTAAATTGACAAAATATTAGGTATTTATTCACATGTAATCCGCCCCAGTTTATAAGCCGCAGAGAAAATTAAATGTGCACAAAGCAGCACAAATATAGAAATTTTCCTATCAGAACATGAGTATTTAATGTCCTCAGATACTTTAAGCATGAGATTTGAATCTATTGATGACCAAAACCAGTTTTGAATCTCAAAGAAGCTCAAAATATGCTAAAGAATGTGGCCAGAAACAGATTTAATCATACTGATAAATATAATGGGAACAAATCCACAGATAAGCCGCATCAGTCTATGAGCCGCATGGGCCAAAGTTGAGGAAAAAAGTAGCGGCTTATAGTTTGAATTTTACGGTATGTAAGGAAAGTGGTGTTTTTTTCATATTTGATCTTTGTCGTTGTTAAACTTTATTATTCTTTAAATATAATTTGATTCAACATCCCCTAATTCTCCCCATTTATTTTTTATCCGTCATTATTAATATCATATTTTTATGACTTAATTTTCAAGCTTTGTTTACATTTTAGTTTCATTCCTTTTTTTGTCATCTGATGAAGGGGTTATGCCCAGAAACTTTTTTTTTTGAATTTTTTTTTTGTGTTTTTAAATTTTTTATTTCCAAACCCACCAAGTTCATTTAAAATGTTCCTGAGACTGAAATACTGCAGATATTTTTTTATTACCGTATTTTACGGACTACAAGGCACACCTGATTATAAGGCGCACCCCCCAAATTGTACACAACATTCAGATTCTGTTATTATAGTTTCTTGCTGTATTATCAGTCACATTATAAGGCGCAGGGGTCTCAGTCTGGGAAACAAGTATCGCCTTATAGTCCGTAAAATACGGTACAGTCATGGTGTTTTTAACAGTTTACGTTGGTGACAGTCCTGATAAGACCATTGCTGTTGATGGGGCTATAAACAATGTAAAAATAAATAAATAAATAAAGCTTTTCGTTTTTATGTGCATGTGCCTACCAATGAATTTCAATGCGCTATGAAGAGAGTCGTCAGTCCATGGATGGATGAAGGTGGTCAAAAGTCACTGAAATATATCTCCCCCAATACATTATTAGTTATTTGGATTTGGGCATGGTACATGACTTTTGGGCTCTCAAGAAGCGTGTTCTTTTGCTAAGGAGAGCTTTAGCTCTCAACTTTCCTCAAATGAATGGACACTTTCCAATCTTACACAGGACACGGCAGGAGGACAGCATGAGGCTATCACAAGATCGGAATAATTCTACAGCAAAACACTTAGCAATAAAAAGGACATGAGGGACCTGTCGCGGGGTCAGACAAACCCTGATATCCCCTACTTTTGCCGCCCAGAATATTGTCATCACCCAATGAGGCATTTTTTGTTTGATGGCGTAAAAGTGGTGCTGACGTGTGAGTAAGCAAGACAAGATCTTTTGGCTTTCTTTACAACAAAAGCGCCACAAACACTCCGGTGGAAATCTAGTCAAAACTTCAGAAGCTAATGATTACCAACAAAAATAGTTAACAGCTGTAAATATCCTGTTGGCGTTGACAAACGGTATTTGCATTCTAATGATAATAATTATGTTTGAATGCGCGGACCTAATATGATATTCATTATGTATTCTTGCACAAAAACTAACGCGCATTATACACTGAGATAAATGCATTAATGAAATGTAAATGATAATAATGAGATCTATAAACAAGGAGTTAATGTGATAATTAGATGTTACAATAAGTGTTTTGGTCCCACTCGGCTGGGCCTTCTTTCTCATGTTTGGAGATCGGTATATTATTCTTTTAGTGATATTACAAAGAATTTCTTTTCTTTAAAAGACAATGCAGATTTGTGAACTGTGTGCATTCTGACAAACCCCTTCTCATCAGGAAGGAGTGACTTGAATGCTTTATGTAGAAATTATGATAAATATTTGTTGTTGTTGCTGTTTTTTCCTCTGTTATTGTTGGATGCGTTCCTCTAACATTGATTTTTGTGCCCCCATTTTTTTTTGGATTGTATGAAATATTTTGTCTTAGTCTTGAGTCAGTTGTGTTTAAAAGTTTTAAAGCCACTACCTCTTTCTTTTTGAGACTTATATGACAGTATTCATGTTCATATTTCTTCCTCTGCTTTCTTCAAGTTCTATCACCCCATGTTTATATCTGAGAGTGTAAGTTTGTTGGTGCATGTACAGGAAATCACACATTCATATGCGCTGTGCACATGCGCGTGCACACGCACACACACACAATTAACTCCTGATTTTGATTTATGCTGGATTTATGTTCATGATATACATTCTTAGTCTATAGGCCTCTGCAACTAGGGTTATTTACGCCCTTGACAGTGAGAGTGATGCCCTTGCTGGTTAGTACTGACAAGGGCATTCACTCTTGTGAAAGGCAGCCATTTAGTGACATCAAATAGGGTTATTGGCAAGAGTTATCCCCCTGTTTGGTCAGTACTGAACCATCTTCCCCCACCCACCAAGGGCATTCACTCTTGCAAAAGGTGTTCGTTGCAGACCCCAATACATTGAAAATGACTCCAGGGGGCCGTTTCACAAGGGCTGACGTTACGTAGCGTGAGCTCAAATCGGCTAAAAACGTACTAAGAAACACCTCTTTTGCTGACGTTTGCCACAAATGTTTTGTGGCTGCTATCGAGGTAACAAGCCACAAACTATTTGAAGGATCATGGGAAATATCAATACTTCCGACTTTTTTTTAATATCTCGCGTGAATGTGACTTTAACTTTCAAAATGGAAGACCGAAACAGCAAGCTTGTCACAGCAAATATTCTTTAGTCTATCATGAAAAAATACGGTATGATTTTAGCAAATTAAACGAACGTAAATGTTTTTGAGTGCTCTTTCTTCATTTTTCATCATGTTAGATGGCATAATATAGTGCAAATTTTATTTTCTGCACACAAAATAGACTTTGTACAAACTGACAGAGGTATGATTTATCTCCCTTATGATAGCAGAACCCTTTTCTCTCTCCCAAAAGTGAAGAGTAAGCTTAAAGAGTTATCTGACCTTAGCGAACGTTTAGGGTGTTTCTTAGACCCCTTTTGGCGTAACAGTTATTCGCGCGGCGACCGTTATCCAGAGAAACTCGACCCAGAAGTGTTCTCTCCTTTCTTACCAGTCAGTCAAAGATATTCTAAAAGGGTAAGATGGATTACTTAAAAGCTCAGCGAACCGGGCTGATAGAGTTATCGTTAGTGCGAACATGTACACTATTCACAGTGGAGGCTATCCAAAAACTCGGACTGGAACTTGAACGGAGAATTCAACTGGCCTATTGATGTGTAAAATGTGTCACGTTTCAAAGGGACATAACCAGTGTTTCTGTCCTCACTACTCATATAGGGAAAAGAGACCGGATGTTTGTCTTCCCCTGTACAGTCTTTGAGTCAGTGTCTTGCCTGAAAATTGTGTCCGTGATAATTATGTGTCATTTTGCTTTGTGTGCATTGAAAGTGTTCCTTTATAATAGAGGTAGTAATTTTGGTGATGTGATTACCAGCATGATTTTTGTAACAACTTGGTGCATCTTGATTGAATTTTGCTGAGGGGAACGGTTTCTGCCTCCTTAATTATGCGAGGAGACTCGTAGCACGTGTGGCATGTAATGTAACTCCTGCCGGAATGATTCTTGGCATCTTTATATTTAAAAATAACACTTATTTCAATAGAGCTGTAGTCTTTCTCTTTTTTTTTATCTTAATGATCAAAGCTGGGTTGGTTTGATGTTTAAAAAACAATTTTCTGTCTCATTCTGTGTGTTTGAGTAGGCTGAATTTGAGATCAGAACAGATTTAGCATATTTATTTTTTTATTTTATTTTTTTGGGGTGGGTGGGTGGGTGGTGGTCTCTTAGTTGTTTTTTTCCCTTTGGATCTTGCTGTGATTGTCCACAGTTGACTTTTTTGTTTGGGTTGTTAGCAAGTGTGTAAGTAGGCTAAGTGAGTATCTTCATTTTTTTGAAAAACTATTTTTGTGGAAAGCTGTGTTGAAGATTATCACTGTTTAAATACTGTTGATGATCATTTAATCGAAAGGATATAAACAGCATAACGGTACTAATATCACAGACATTTGAAACAAAAAAAGCTGGATGTTTCTTCGAAAGCTTTTACTTTAAAAAAAAATATAACATTTTAATTTTACTTATGAATTAGCTTTACTTGATGCTACATGTTAAGATTATGTTTGTATTTTTTGTTTTTCTGGGCGTTGTTGGTTTGTCTGTATGGGGTTTTTTCTCCGTAAATTTGGTGTTTGTTTTTATACAATAGTCATTCTTCCGTTTTGTTAACTACATTTTCATATTTTCATATTTTCTTTCCTGCTCCTCTGGGTTTGTGTGCGTGCGTGTGTGTGTGTGTGTGTGTGTGTGTGTGTGTGTGTGTGCATGCGTGTGTGTGTACGTGTGCGTGCATGCGTGTGTGCGTGACAGCATGCGTGTGTTTGTTTGATTTTTAAAAAATCTTGAGTAGGTGATGGAAATACTTTGTAAATGATTTTTTTTTTAAATCTTAGACTAATTCAGTTTTTGACAAAAGTGGCTTGCAAGTCTGTCTCATTGTCTGAATTGTTATACTTATGCTGCTCGTTTGAGTTTCATGAACACATGGGCATGTTTGCGTGTTTTAAGCTGTTTGCCTGCGAATGCAAAATCCATTGCATGCATAGTTTTGTGTGTGATTATATGTGTGCATGCCATATGAGAGATTTTATGAA
This sequence comes from Phymorhynchus buccinoides, assembly GCA_017654935.2. Lineage (NCBI taxonomy): Eukaryota > Metazoa > Mollusca > Gastropoda > Neogastropoda > Raphitomidae > Phymorhynchus > Phymorhynchus buccinoides. The sequence continues at coordinate 31,445,721 of CM065700.1, read as the reverse complement.
ATCTTCAAACTATGTTGCAATTGTGAAAATATTGTATTTATCATGATGCTCTTTGTAATATTCACGACAAATTGAAACCAAGTAGAAATTGAAACCCCAAACAAAAGATTTAATCGCAGAAACAAATTTTGCTCTTTGTAATAGTTTAATGCTTGTCTGTGAGTTTGTCAGTCTGTCTGCTCTCTCTCTCTCTCTCTCTCTCTCTCTCTCTCTCTCTCTCTCTCTCTCTCTCTCTCTCTCTCTCTCTCTCTCTCTCTCTCTCTCTCTCTCTCTCTCTCTTCCCTTTCTTCCCTCTTTCTTACTGGTTATTCATGTTGTTTCATTGCTGAGTCTATTTAATGATATTCATCACATTATATTCTACTGTAACAATGATTGCCTCATCTTGTGTCCTCTCTTTTTGTTTCCGGTTAAGCATTTATTTTTTCTATAAATTTTTCCCATTTTGCATTAATGATGTTGGTCTGCTTGAAACATGGTACAGACATATAACTGGGTATTTTATTATTATTTTGATTTAAGCTGGTCTTTTATCATGATTCAGCACTCGACTGATTATAATCGTGTGCACATGTTTGTGGTTTGTTTCATGTAGCTGGTATCTAAATGCTAATGGGGCAGTGGGTGAATGCCTCGTGCTTCCATACGGGGAGCTGGATGACCCCGCCCCCTCCATGAGTCTCTCCCCGTGGGGATACCGGAGGGGGGGGTCTTTCATAAAAATAGTTCTCCCACCTTCTGGAAGTACTGTGCTTGTAACTTCTACTCTGCCACTCTTTTACTCTGTCTTTTCCCTTTGCTTTCTATCATCTACTATCTTTCTGCCTTAATGGCCCATTCTCCTGCCTTTTTTTTCAAACAAATCTTCAAACTATCTTTTTCTCCTTTGAGCTCCTCTGAATATCGGAATGTGTTGGCTGCACGCAGTGGGGAGACTAGTGAAAACTGAAAACTGGACATATACGTACCTTACCCATTATGGCCATATGGCCTGGGAACGCAGAAGACGAAGAAGAATGCTAAGTACTGGAAGCTGTGAAAGGGGTGATATGCTTAATTGGCTGAACTCTGTTTAAAATTAGCATGCGTTAAAGATTGATTTTTGTTACTCCTGGATTAATTTGTAGTTTACTTTTTTGATCTGAAACTTTTTTGTGTGTGTGCTGAATGCTGTTACCGTATTTTTTTGACTATAAGGCGCACCTCATTGTAAGGCGCACCCCCCAAATTTTACACAAAATTCAGAATCTGTTTATATTTTCTTACTATTTTATTAGTCATACAGACAAACCTCTATTTTAAGACTTCCAAAATGTTCGGAAAAATCGGTCGTAAATTGGAGGGGTCGTATGACGGAGGTTTTCACTGGCAGCCGTAGAAAGAAAAAGTTCAGCACAGTTCATACTCTCTTCTTCATGCACACATACAATGACATATTAAAACTGGATTTGGGTCTTTCCAACTCCATAGGATTGTGCAATCGATGTATTACAGTTTCACTTCGCCGACTTCTGTTAATCACTTCCACTCTCGTCCAAAGTCAGTGGTTTTCTTTTTCAAAGTCTGGTTTTCGTGCTTTTCCTACGCTTTCCGCCATCTTTTCTACAACAAGGGAAGCGACTCCGCTTTCAGGCCCTTGACCGTGGTTGTTTCCCTTTGCTCGAAGTCTATGCAGACGACAGCAACAGTCGTAAAAACCAACAAAATGGCGGTCGTAAGTCGCGTTTTAGAGGAAGTCGTTTAAGAGAGGTCGTTTACATAGTAAAATGCATCCGTGCCAACAAATCCGGTCTCAAATGAGAGGTGGTCGCTTAACAGAGGGTCGTAAAATAGGAGTTTGTCTGTATTATAAGGCGCAGGGGTCTCAATCTGGGGAAGAAGTATCGCCTTGTAGTCCGAAAAATACGGTAATTGAAAATTTGCTATTTCCATTTCAGTAGCATTTATTGTGCACTGGAAATTCCATTCATCATTTAGGCCGTGCACACATTAGATGCAGAAATTACTCACGGAAACCCATAGATAAGCAAAGGAAAGAAGGAACAAAATACTGTGGAACCTCCCTTATAAGACCCCTCCCATTTTGGATGATTTTGGAAGGTCTTATAAGGGAGGTTCCACTGTATTTTGGTGTTAGAAGGGAGGTAATTGTAATACTTACAAAGAAGGGCAATGTCTCAGAGTATTAGGTTTTATGTGGGAGGGAGTCTTGTAATGGGAGGTCTTATAAGGGAGGTTCCACTGTATACGGACACAGGGAAATAGGGACACGTGCGCTTATTTTTGTCCTTTCTTTCACTTATTTACGGACTGCGCATGGGATGTCCGCGTCTACTGTGTACGCGGCCTTATGGTTGAAATTCAAGGTGACAGTTTCAGCAATGATGAGAAGGAGATGATGATATGATAGATTATGATTGATGGTGGTGGTGGAAAACCTTAACCCCTTGACTGCCAGAAAAAAAATTGAAGAAAAAATAATTGGGCAAATCATGCCATGAAAAAGACAACTGATGGAGCCAATCTTGCAAAATGGTCTGGGGATATAACTCTCTTGACTGTGTTATGTCATCAGGTCCATATGTAATACGTTGGTGGCAGTCAAGGGGTTAAAATGTTGTATGCGCATTACTCAAATGGAAGTTAAAAACAATTGCTTTAAGTATGCAGGGTATATGCTTGATATGTGTCGGTGTGTAATTGTAATACTTACAAAGAAGGACAATGAAAATAATAATTTTTACAAATTATTTTTGTAATAATAATTTTTTTTTAAAGCAAGCAATGAAGATGCCCTGAAATGGAAAATAGGAAGACGAGCTATGAATTATTATGTAGAAAAAACAAAGAAATAATTATGATCACAATATTCATTTTGTGGGGGTTTTCTTCTCAAGTAAAGTTTCTCTTTGGTGTTAACTTTATTTTGTTTAAAAAACAAAAAAACTAAAACTGAAACAGACTGCAACGTCACTGGAACATACAACAAACAAGCAAGTACACGACAAGTGTAAAGTGACGTTATTTTATTCACAAGAGACAAAGCAAACTACTGGATATTTTGGTGAATGCGCCTTTATCAACACAGACAAACAAGAAAACAGTGTGCTATTTTTGCTGTTTGCTGTTTTCTTGTTTGTCTGTGTTGATAAAGGCGCATTCGCCGAAATATCAGTAGTTCTGTTTTGTCTCTTGTGAATAAAATAACGTCACTTTGCACTTGTCGTGTAGTTGTTTGTTTGTTGTTTACTTTCTTATATATTGTCAAAGTGATTTTTCAGAATTTTGTTTGCTGTACAGTTTTTCACTACAGATTATTGTCAGCAAGGTGTAGTTCTTTGCGTTTTTGTGGTCAGTTTGTAAGAACAGTTTTTCAAACCTGAAAGACTTGTACTGCATGCATTTATTTGGCATTCTTAATAGAAAGACCTCCGCCTTGGCTTAAGGCTGTGTCAGACCTATTGACATAGGCTAGAACACCAAGGCTACACCAAGATGTTGTTATGCTATGCATAGTTTTGCGGGGGATTATCTTTAGCCACGACAGGCTCCTAGCATGACATCATCAGTCTCCAAAATCCCCTGAAGACGGGGAGTGTGGCTGCCCACGTGGCGGGGTAATCAAAGACGGTCATGCACGTAATGTTCTCATCCATAGTTGATGCACTTGTGCCATAGTGCTCAAGTGCTTCCGCTGTTGGGATGATCCCTGGAGTCTTTTAGCCAGGGTAAGCCAACAACAACAACAGAAAGACCAGACAGAGAGAGAGAGAGAGAGAGACGAGGAGTGAGAGAGAGAGAGAGAGGGAGGGAGAGGAGAGAGAGAGAGAGAGAGAGACAGGGAGAGACAGAGAGAGAGAGAGAGAGAGGGAGAGAGAGAGAGAGAGAGAGAGAGAGAGAGAGAGAGAGAGAGAGAGAGAGAGAGAGAGAGAGACGAGGAGTGAGAGAGAGAGAGAGAGAGAGAGAGAGAGAGAGAGAGAGAGAGAGGGAGGGAGAGAGAGAGACAGGGAGAGAGAGAGAGAGACAGGGAGAGGGAGAGAGAGACAGGGAGAGAGAGAGACAGGGAGAGAGAGAGACAGGGAGAGAGAGAGAGAGAGAGAGAGAGACAGAGAGAGAGAGAGAGACAGGGAGAGAGAGAGAGAGAGAGAGAGACAGGGAGAGAGAGAGGGAGAGAGAGAGACAGGGAGTGTGAGAGAGAGAGAGAGGGAGGGAGGGAGAGAGAGAGACAGGGAGAGAGAGAGACAGGGAGAGAGAGACAGGGAGGGAGAGAGAGATGCACCACAGAAGTGAAAACTGTCAATACTTGTTGACGTAACAGCTGTGGACTAATGTCTCATCAGTCACACAAAAATCGCATGCAAAAAAAATAAATTGGGTGGCGCGCCTCTGGCTGCGACGCGCTCTCCAGCTGGGGGAGCAACCCAAATTTCACGGAGGCGCCTTTGTGACTATAAAGTACCTAATAATAATGTGGCAGGCATGGCACGGAAAGTTCCTGGTGTGGCGCGGGGACTGGAGAAGGACTACATGCGAAAACGCAACCTCATTCTCTCCCTGATGGTTAGTTTGAGTTTGTACGCTTTTTGTTGTTGTTTTTGCATGGTCTATTACTTGCGTTGTACTGTATTTTGTGTTCTGTAGTCTTTGCCCTTTGCCGAGTTCATACTTATTCAGCGAATTGACTTGATTTCGTAGAAAAATTAAAATGAAAATGATTAAAAAATGACCAAAACATTTCAGTGAACAAAATGGTGTACAATGTATTTTAGATGTCTATCTTGAAATCACTGTGTGTAAAATGAAACTAGCAAAGACATTTAAATTAATGTATTTCTTTAAGAATCTTCGCTCCATTTTGTGAAAGCAAAATTACGATTTATGCGAAAATTCCATGATATCCGTTTTCTGTTTTCTCATGTGAAAGACATGGCACTCAGTATCGTGAGTTTTAAGGGCCTGCCACGCTTCCACTAAAATCGCACGACTGTACGATACGATTCGATCACGTGGTCTCCAAGAACGTAATTCGCGCTTCGGGATCACAGGATCGAATCGTGTCGTACAATTTTAGCTGACGTGTGGCTGGCCCTTTAGCGGAGGGCAAGCGTAAAAACTGCTACCACCTACTATCAAATGCAGGCACTGTTGCAATAGGAATTGTTCGGAAATACTTAAGGGGAGTAATGTTTTGGTGTGTGGGATTGATCTTGCCTAATTCAATCGGTCAAACAGGGGAAGTTAGTCTACCATCAGGTAGATCCCCAGCTCTCGCCTTGTGTGTTTGAGCAGACATACGCCACTTAGAACACCGTGCGTCATTCTAATATTTATGTCATTTATATTTTTACATCACATTTTGCAAGTTTTATCAGTTTGTGGCAACTGGCCACCCCTAATTTTTCTTAAACAAATGTTTGCAAGTCGCTGACCCGCATCCTGCAGTTTCAAGCTTCGATGCCATTGTTGCTATGGTATTTGACTGAGTAATGGAGGTAAACGACTCTAATTTTTACAAAATGTTCACAAAGTGCTCTCCCTAGTTTTTTTTCTCTCCTGAAAATCGTCTTATTACGCGGCAAGCATGCTACCACACAGAACCTGTATGTGTGTGTGTGTGTTGTGCAGGCCAACTGCATCGACGGCCTGATCGCGTGGCACAACCCCCTGGAGACCCAGGAGCTGCGGGTGCCCGACGAGGACAAGATCGCCGCCTGGCGGGCCAAGCCCCTCACGGAGAAGCAGTGGAGGGAGAGCGTGGGCTTCGCCTGGGACATCTCACCCATGCTGGCCGTGGGCCTGCCCTCAAGGTACCGTAAAATTCGGACTATAAGACGCACCCCTTAAATATACAAAATATTAAGTATTTGTACGCATAAAAAAAAAAAGGAAAAAATAAGCACATGACTTTCCGTTTCTGCATGGAAAGTCATGCACTTATTTTTTTCCTCAGGCATGAAAACAACTCGGCCGCCTCTGCCTAAAAAATTGTTGTAATTGAAGGAATCTCCACCGAAAAAAATTTATTCTCCGCCGCAAATGCGAGCGCGATGCTATTCTCAAATGGCGTGGTTCGTATTTGGTCGAGTGAACACTTGCGGTCGCGAGCAAAAATGACAGACGAGGCGCCTCGCAAATGGTGTGTTTCATTGTTTGAAGGCAAGGCATGCCGTGAAATGAGTCTTCCCCCCTGTTTTCTTCCTTCTTTTACTTATTTACGGGGTTTTCACTTGGAACTTCTGCATATGTGTGTACGTGCCCTAATGGCTGTGATGCATGGGTGCTGCTCCTTCAGTTTTACACTGATTTCAGTAGAGGCTGAAAGCTTCACCTATGACTCCTTCAACAGGTCAGAATTTCCTTTCCCTTTTTTTCTTTTTCATACACTCGTATTAGTATATTAGGTACTTTATAGTCACAGAGGCGTCTCTGTGAAATTCGGGTTGCTCCCACCTGGAGAGAGGCGCAGCCAGAGGCGCGCCACCCCATTTTTTTTTTTTTTTTTTGTGTGCATGCGATTTTTGTCACTGATGGGGGGGGGGGGGGGGGGGGGGGTAATTTTTTTTTACCAAATGACAACTTTTTCATTGCCACTGGGTTTAACGTATGCTAAGTGCATGGGCACACAGGACCTCGGTTTATCGTCTCATCCGAAAGACTCCACGTTCAGACCGTTAAGGCCTAGTGCAGAATGAGAGGAAAAAATCCCCTGTACCCAGGTTCGAACTCGGGTTTACTTGACACGAAGCGAACGCGATACCACTGTGCCACTCTACACCACTTACAGGTTTTTAAAATTTGACCAGAAACAGAACTTCAGGTTTTTAAAAAATTCATCCCCCAAAATAAAATCGACAAGCGATTTGGGGTGTTTTGAACTTGGTGGAGGAAGTCTCTCTCGGAGAGTTTTGATAACAGCATGGTGATGCCATATTGCTTTCAAAGGCAATGTAATACTTTTCAGGCATGGGAATTGTCAGTCTTTTGGCTGATTTCAGCCTTTTTGATGGTCCTCTTCAGTCTTTTTTTTGCAAGTTTCAGCTTTTTTGATGGTCCAAGAGGACATTTATGAGATAAAAAAAAAAGAAGCCCAATGAGTAAAACTGAAGTTATTGGTTATAAATGAATGCAAAATGAACTAAATATATCAGTCCTATCTCTAACACTGTTTTTAAGACTTAGATAACAGAAGAAGCTTCATTTTCTGGGGGCTGTATCCCAACACACACGGTTTTCAGTGGTTTTTTTTGTTATTCTTTGTTCCTATGCCTGCTTCCAGACCCCAATTTTCAGTCTTTTTTGTCTTCTCTAATTCCCATGCCTGACTTTTACCAGGCGTATCGGACTCAAAACTGTCTCTGTCCATCATTGTAACTGTCTGTCTGTCTCGTTATCTCTCTCTCTTGCGTTGCCTCCCTGAATTCTCTAACGGGGCTTTGTCCCTGTACCCTGCTGGGGCCCTGGGCGGTCCCTGGACCCCTGCCTTTCAGTTTGTTTCATTTTGGGGAGTTGCACCCATGTGTGATGTGAGTGAGTTAACGTCTTTTCAGTTGAAAGCGTTTTCAGACAACTGTATGATTGTTGGCTAATATTATTTATTTCGTTTAATGCGTTCAGGTTCCGCGTGTCGGAAGTGGTGAAGCGTGAGGTGACGCGGCTGGTGCAGCTGGACCCGGGGGCGGTGTGTCACCTGCCCGAGGCCCTCAACTTCCTGGTCACTGCCCACAGTATAGAGGTGGACGCTGCAGAGGTACGCCCGCGTGATGACACGCATGGAGTCTTTCGTTCAGTTACTGGTTCATTCATTCATTCACTAGCCCCTTCACCGCATAGAGGTGGACGCTGCAGAGGTACGCCCGCGTGATGACACGCATGGAGTCTTTCGTTCAGTTACTGGTTCATTCATTCATTCACTAGCCCCTTCACCGCATAGAGGTGGATGCTGCAGAGGTACGCCCGCGTGATGACACGCATGGAGTCTTTCGTTCAGTTACTGGTTCATTCATTCATTCACTAGCCCCTTCACCGCATAGAGGTGGACGCTGCAGAGGTACGCCCGCGTGATGACACGCATGGAGTCTTTCGTTCAGTTACTGGTTCATTCATTCATTCACTAGCCCCTTCACCGCATAGAGGTGGACACTGCAGAGGTACGCCCATGTGATGACACGCATGGAGTCTTTTGTTCAGTTACTGGTTCATTCATTCATTCACTAGCCCCTTCACCGCATAGAGGTGGACGCTGCAGAGGTACGCCCACGTGATGACACGCATGGAGTCTTTCGTTCAGTTACTGGTTCATTCATTCATTCACTAGCCCCTTCACCGCATAGAGGTGGACGCTGCAGAGGTACGCCCGCGTGATGACACGCATGGAGTCTTTCGTTCAGTTACTGGTTCATTCATTCATTCACTAGCCCCTTCACCGCATAGAGGTGGACGCTGCAGAGGTACGCCCGCGTGATGACACGCATGGAGTCTTTCGTTCAGTTACTGGTTCATTCATTCATTCACTAGCCCCTTCACCGCATAGAGGTGGACGCTGCAGAGGTACGCCCACGTCATGACACGCATGAAGTCTTTCGTTCAGTTACTGGTTCATTCATTCATTCACTAGCCCCTTCACCGCATAGAGGTGGACGCTGCAGAGGTACGCCCACGTGATGACACGCATGGAGTCTTTCGTTCAGTTACTGGTTCATTCATTCATTCACTAGCCCCTTCACCGCATAGAGGTGGACGCTGCAGAGGTACGCCCACGTGATGACACGCATGGAGTCTTTCGTTCAGTTACTGGTTCATTCATTCATTCACTAGCCCCTTCACCGCATAGAGGTGGATGCTGCAGAGGTACGCCCGCGTGATGACACGCATGGAGTCTTTCGTTCAGTTACTGGTTCATTCATTCATTCACTAGCCCCTTCACCGCCCACAGCATAGAGGTGGACGCTGCAGAGGTACGCCCACGTGATGACACACATGGAGTCTTTCGTTCAGTTACTGGTTCATTCATTCACTAGCCCCTTCACCGCATAGAGGTGGATGCTGCAGAGGTAGCCCACGTGATGACACGCATGGAGTCTTTCGTTCAGTTACTCAGGCATCAGAATTGTCAGAGGATTTCAGAGGATTAAGAATTTCTGACAGAGGATTGGTTTCTCCTGTCAGAGGTTTTGCCTTTTTATTGAGTGTTATCCTTCATGTTAAATAGCTTTTTTAAGTGATTTCTCACTATATTAAGCTTTTTTGGTGGTGTTGGGAACTCATTTCAGTGTTGTCCCTCTTCAGTCTAGGGCCTAGATAGCCCTTTTACCACGGTTTTCAGAGGATTGGACTGCAGAGTATTCTGATGCCTGGTTACTGGTTCATTCTCTCTGTGGCGATACCGGGGAATGTTTCATACAAATAGTTCTCCCAGTTTCTGGAAGTTCCTCTGGGTCTGGTTCTGGTCGAAGTACGTTAAGCGGAGCCTATGAAAGAAACGGGAGAGCGCACTGAGAGTTAAATTTTTTTAAATTTTAATTGTCCGGAATTATTGACAGTTCCTCAAATCTGTCACTCTCTTTGACTGCCTTTTCCATTTGATTTCTGTCATTTACTATCTTTCTGATTTATTGGCCCATTCTCCTGCCTTTAACCCTTTCACCGCCAAAGTCGCATTTTAGCACCACAGTGATTTAACACCTATGTCTCTAAACGGCATCAAATTGGGGTCTATTATCCTAAGACCCTGTTGTCTCAGTTTTGGGAAGTAAGGATAGACCCTATTTTTTATGTGTCACAGAACAATCCCCAATACTGCAGATGGATTTTGATCTCTACGCAGGTAAATGTAATGGAGTTTTTTGGATGAAAAATGGCTGGCGGTGAAAGGGTTAAAGCAAAAAATCTTCAATCCTTTTCTCCTTTGAGCTCCTCTGAAATTGGAATGTGTCGGCTGTACGCAGCGGGGAGACCAGTGAAAACTGAAAACCGGACACATACATACCTTACCCAGTATGGCCATATGGCCTGGGAATGCAGAAGAAGAAGAAGAACACTGGTTCATTCATTCATTCATCAGCCCTGAAATTTTTTGAGAAATTGTCGATTTTCTTATTATAAAATACAAAAAAGAGACCCTGGGTCTGTATTCACGTTGAGATAGTATCAGACTTATCATTGTGATATCTTAGAAGTCCTTCTAAGGTCCTATTAAATCATGCTACTTTAGAAGGACTTCTAAGATGCCATGGTGATAAGTCTCATGTTAGACTCAATCTGAAACAACAAAATTGTCTAGAGATACATGTACGTCTTTCCTGACATGTATAAACAACTCACCCTTGCTCCCTCCATTCATACTAACTCGTTCACCCAACAGTACACTATTTATAAAAGCACCAAAATATGGATAAATAGATATATAAACAATAAATAAATAACATGTAAACACACACGCACACATACACACGCACGCACACGCACACACACACACACACACACACACACACACACACACACACACACACACACACACACACACTCTTGGATATCCACAAGGACACAGTATGCAACTATAGTTGTGGTAGGGTGAAGGGGAGTTACTGACAATGTTAGCAAGAGATCCGTACTGAAGGGAACAGGCTTTTTTAACCCTTTCACCGCCAATGTCGCATTTTAGCACCGCAATGGTTTAACACATCAAGGCATCAAATCAGGACCTGTTATCCAAAGACCCTATTTTCTTAATTTTGAGAGGTAAGGATAGGCCTAATGTTATATATGTCACAGAGGAATTCGCAATATTACAGATATTTTATTTTCTCTACCCAGTTAAGTTTAATTATATTTTTTTAGCTGAAAAATGGCTGGCGGCGAAAGGGTTAAAGAGGTAGGTCTTGAGTTGAGATTTAAAGGAAGAAAGAGTAGGCTGATTTCGGGGGTCTTCAGGGAGGGAGTTCCAGATAGTGTGTGCTGTGAAACTGAAGGCTCTATCACCAACAGATTTCAGAGATCGCTTGGGGTTTTTCAGGAGTTTCTGTGAAGAAGAGGGAGAGCTTTGATAGGTACAGAGAGAAGAAGAGAGATACTGTGGGAGAGTTTCGTTGAAATGACGGAAAGCAAGAACTGCTAACTTACTGCCACCGACATTGCATAGGAAGCCAATGTTTCCAGATAGTATGTGCTCTGAAACTGAAGGCTCTCTCACCAACAGATTTCAGAGATCGCTTGGGGTTTTTCAGGAGTTTCTGTGAAGAAGAGGGAGAGCTTTGATAGGTACAGAGAGATACTGTGGGAGAGTTTCGTTGAAATGACGGAAAACCAGAACTGCTGACTTAACCCTTTCATTGCCACTGTCGCCTCTTGGCACCACAATGATTTAACACCCATGTCACTAAAAGGCGTCAAATGAGGGTCTGTTTACCAATGACCTTATGTTCTTAATTTTGGGAGGTAAGGATAGGTCCTATTTTTGTGCATGTCAGAGAGGAATCGCCAATATTACAGACGAAATCTTTTCTCTACCCAGTTAAGTTTAATGGCAAGTTT
>CM065700.1:31236692-31429192 GCA_017654935.2 Phymorhynchus buccinoides | reverse complement strand
CGGCTTCGCTCTCCAGTTCTACGAAAAGGAGTTCACCTTCTTCGGCAAAATCACTGGCATCTCCGGGGAAATCAGGTAATGACACTTTTTCTGCTGTATCAGAATATGTTGTTTTATTTTTATTTTTTTTTGTTGTTTGTTTTTTTTTTTTTTTTAAGAGGTAGAGAAGTTGGAGAAAAAAATGATTTAAGAGAATGTAGATTTTAAATTTGTGTTTTTTTTCGTGTTTTTTTCTCTCATCATTGTGTCTGTTTGTAAACAGTATAAATCGCAGCAGATTATAAACATGTTTGTTAAACTTTGAATACGGTGGAGTTTTTTGTTTGTTTTTGATTTTCCCCAAGGAGCTATGGTCGTGTTATTTTCTTGAGTGGTTGATGTTTTTCAGACCTTACCCCAAGGGGTCGGAGAGGAAGAAAGCGTGTCTGGATGCGCTGAGCCGCATCACCCTTCAACAAGGTAGGACGTTGTGGCTTTTTCTCGTCTTTAGATTTTACCGTGGAGTACTCTTCAACACAAAACTGGATGACATGAAATATTGGTTAACGCACACACAAAATCTGTTTGAACTGACAAAACCTCTCTTTATTATTACTTAACCTTTAGCACACTGCAGGTGCACTGTGTCGCCGAGCCGATAATCTCCCCTGTAACTGCAGGCGCACTGTGTCGCCCTGAGAGGGTACCCCCAAACCAATGCTTCGCGGACCTTATTTTTGTTACTAATAATAGAAACTACCTCACTGTAGCTTCAGAATGAGGCTCGGCTCCTTGCTTCTCTTCCAGCAAGCCGCCATTTGCTTTCTTAGTAGTTGTATGAATTTTTCAAAGTTTCAATCGGTCAGAAAGTAAAGTTCACTATCAAATATGGCGGATTTCCGTGTTGGCGAAGCTTCCTACTGGAAATTAGCGTTGATGTTTGTTTAAATCATGAATTCTTAGGCTTTGTTAGGTCGGATATCGACAGTGAAAGGGTGATAGAAGAAAAATGCAGTAGAAGGGGGGGTAGCCGATGTCATGTGACTCGATGAAGACGATCCAATATCGATTCGAGCCGCGATTGTGATTCGGTTCCGATTTTGACTACTAGGTTGAATTCAAAGAAAATGATGCCTTTCATATATATTCTTAATATTTCCGTGAGTTATTTCGTTAAAGGGATCTTAGACATGAGTTAGTTAGTCAGTGGGCGAACTTTGAAGCAGACGGCACTCATTCCGACCGTGCCGAAACAGTAAGTCAACACTTTCGCTTTGTTGATTTCGCTTTTCTTTTTTTTTCAACAACAAAACATACACGGACAGCAAAATACATCATATCAAAACTTTCCTCAATCATCTCTTTATTATTATTCCAATAATCAAGTCTGCACACAACACACAGAGAAAATTATAGCATTTTTAATCAAGTGGGTGTAAGCATTTTTCACCGCCTCAAAAAGAATGCAGTGGCAGAGAACGGAACGTCAGAAAAAATGCAGGGTGCTAAAGGTTAATGCTTATAACAAAATACTGGTTGACATAAGAAAAATCTTTGTCCCATGAATTTTGTGTTAACCCCTTGACTGCCAGAGAAAATTGAAAACAAAATAATTGGGCAAATCATGCCATGAAAAAGACAACTGATGGAGCCAATCTGGAAAATGGTCTGTGGGGATATAGATCTCTTGACTATGCGAGAGCAAAAGCCAGCATATCAGGGTTATTCCTCTTGACTGTGCGAGAGCAAAAGCCAGCATATCAGGGTTATTCCTCTTCATCTGATGGCAACATCAGTGATGTCATCAGGTACGTAGGTACAGACAAACCCCTATTTTACGACCCTCTGTTAAGCGACCACCTCTCATTTGAGACCGGATTTGTTGGCACGGATGCATTTTACTATGTAAACGACCTCTCTTAAACGACTTCCTCTAAAACGCGACTTACGACCGCCATTTTGTTGGTTTTTACGACCGTTGCTGTCGTCTGCATAGACTTCGAGCAAAGGGAAACAACCACGGTCAAGGGCCTGAAAGCGGAGTCGCTTCCCTCGTTGTAGAAAAGATGGCGGAAAGCGTAGGAAAAGCACGAAAACCACTGACTTTGAAAAAGAAAACCACTGACTTTGGACGAGAGTGGAGGTGATTAACGGAAGTCGGCGAAGTGAAACTGTAATGCATCGATTGCACAATCCTATGGCGTTGGAAAGACCCAAATCCAGTTTTAATATGTCATTGTATGTGTGCATGAAGAAGAGAGTATGAACTGTGCTGAACTTTTTCTTTCTACGGCTGCCAGTGAAAACCTCCGTCATACGACCCCTCCAATTTACGACCGATTTTTCCGGACATTTTGGAAGTCTTAAAATAGAGGTTTGTCTGTATAGTGGACATTTTGGAAGTCTTAAAATAGAGGTTTGTCTGTATAGTGGACATTTTGGAAGTCTTAAAATAGAGGTTTGTCTGTAATATGTTGGTGGCAGTGAAGGAGTTAAATGTACTCCACTGTATGTGTGTTGTTGTCTTTGGGTGCTTTGTTGTTGGTGGTTTCTGTCTTTGTTGTTTTGGGGTGGTTGTTGTTGTTGTTGCAGATGATGCATATTTTATACATGTTAAGATTGTATTCTAGTATCCTAGTACTGACGTGTTGTTGTTGTTGTTTTGGAGGATGGTGATGATGCTTATGATGGTGATGATAATGATGATGAAGGTGATAATGATGGTGATGATGGTGATGAATGATGATGATGATGATGATGATGATGGTATGGTGATGGTGATGAAGGTGATGATGATGCTTGATGATAATGATGATGATGAAAGGATGATGATGATGAAGGTGATGATGATGATGATGGTGATGATGATGGTGATGATGATGATGATGATGATGATGATGATGATGATGAAGGCGATGATGATGATGATGACGATGATGATGATGATGATGGTGATGATGAAGGTGATGAATGATGATGATGATTATGGTGATGATAATGATGATGAAGGTGATAATGATGGTGATGAAGGTGGTGATGATGATGATACTTATGGTGATGATAATGATGATGAAGGTGATGATGATGATGATGAAGGTGATAATGATGGTGATGATGATGATACTGATGGCGATGATGATGATGAAGGTGATGATGATGATGATGATGATGATACGATGATGATGATTATGATGATGATGAAGGTGATAATGATGGTGATGATGATGATGATACTTATGGTGATGATGATGATGATGATGAATGATGTGATGATGATGATTGCTGGTGATGATGATGATGATGATGAAGGTTATGAATGATGGTGATTGATGATGAAGGTGATAATGATGATGATGATGATGATGATAATGATGGTGATGATGATGCTTATGATGATGATGATGATGTTAATGATGATGATGATAAGGATGCTGCTGCTGCTTATAATGATGATGGTAATGATTTTCCTTAATGATCTGCACTGAATGCTATGGTTACAGGGTGCTACCTGCCTTCCAACCCTGAAGCCATAGTGATGGAGATAGACTACAGTTCTGGCACGCCTATGCAGAGGTAAAACATTGACTTGTGTTTTCCTCGAAGAAATCAGTCTTCCTTCTACCTCTCTGTGCATGTGTCTGTTAGTCTGTAAAACATTGACTGGTGTTTTCTTCAAAGAAATCGGTCTTCCTTCTACCTCTCTGTGCATGTGTCTGTTAGTCTGTAAAACATTGACTTGTGTTTTCCTCGAAGAAATCGGTCTTCCTTCTACCTCTCTGTGCATGCATATGTTAGTCTGTAAAACATTGACTTGTTTTCTTCAAAGAAATCGGTCTTCCTCTACCTCTCTGTGCATGTGTCTGTTAGTCTGTAAAACATTGACTTGTGTTTTCTTCGAAGAAATCGGTCTTCCTTCTACCTCTCTGTGCATGTGTCTGTTAGTCTGTAAAACATTGACTTGTGTTTTCTTCGAAGAAATCGGTCTTCCTTCTATCTCTCTGTGCATGCGTCTGTTAGTCTGTAAAACATTGACTGGTGTTTTCTTCAAAGAAATCGGTCTTCCTCTATCTCTCTGTGCATGCGTCTGTTAGTCTGTAAAACATTGACTTGTGTTTTCTTCAAAGAAATCGGTCTTCCTTCTATCTCTCTGTGCATGTGTCTGTTAGTCTGTAAAACATTGACTGGTGTTTTCCTCAAAGAAATCAGTCTTCCTTCTATCTCTCTGTGCATGCGTCTGTTAGTCTGTAAAACATTGACTTGTGTTTTCTTCAAAGAAATCAGTCTTCCTTCTATCTCTCTGTGCATGCGTCTGTTAGTCTGTAAAACATTGACTTGTGTTTTCCTCAAAGAAATCGGTCTTCCTTCTATCTCTCTGTGCATGCGTCTGTTAGTCTGTAAAACATTGACTGGTGTTTTCTTCAAAGAAATCGGTCTTCCTTCTACCTCTCTGTGCATGTTAGTCTGTAAAACATTGACTGGTGTTTTCTTCAAAGAAATCGGTCTTCCTTCTATCTCTCTGTGCATGCGTCTGTTAGTCTGTAAAACATTGACTTGTGTTTTCCTCAAAGAAATCGGTCTTCCTTCTATCTCTCTGTGCATGCGTCTGTTAGTCTGTAAAACATTGACTGGTGTTTTCTTCAAAGAAATCGGTCTTCCTTCTATCTCTCTGTGCATGTGTCTGTTAGTCTGTAAAACATTGACTGGTGTTTTCCTCAAAGAAATCGGTCTTCCTTCTATCTCTCTGTGCATGCGTCTGTTAGTCTGTAAAACATTGACTGGTGTTTTCTTCAAAGAAATCAGTCTTCCTTCCTCTATCTCTCTGTGCATGCGTCTGTTAGTCTGTAAAACATTGACTTGTGTTTTCCTCGAAGAAATCGGTCGTCCTTCTATCTCTCTGTGCATGTTAGTCTGTAAAACATTGACTGGTGTTTTCTTCGAAGAAATCGGTCTTCCTTCTACCTCTCTATGCATGCGTCTGTTAGTTTGTGCGTCTGTCAGAATGTCTTCTGTGCCTTTCTGTTTCACCGTCTCTCTGTCTCTTGTCTTTGTCTGTCTTTCTCTCTCCCTGATCTTTTGTCATCTAACCTCAAAATTGTCATGCGCAATCCGTTAAACCCCCCCCCACTAGAAGTAAGAAATATGAAAGAGCGTGTACATAACGCGCGGAAACTCATCCGCAATCCCATCCGCTTATTTCTTATATAAGTGCACGGGGTTTCCGCTCGGAACTTAGGGATTGCGGATCTAATGTGTGTGTGCGCGCCCTTGCCGTTATTGTCTATGTCTCATTTTTATTCTTAGCGCGGCCAAGGCTCCGTTCCTGGCCAAGTTCCGCGTCAAGCGCTGCGGGATTCACGAGCTGGAGCGACTGGCTGAGGGGGGAGCCAGCGAGAGCAGCGACCACGACCTGTCGTCCCAGTACTGGCAGGCCTGCATCTTCAAAGTGGGCGACGATGTCAGACAGGTATTCTTCTTCTTCTTCTCCTCCTCCTTCTTCTTCTTCTTCTTCTTCTTCTTCTTCTTTTTCTGTCGATGTAAGTGGCTGCGTCAGTTGGTCGCCATGATTCTTTTTTTTTCTTTCTTTTTTTTGTTTTGTTTGTTTGCTGTCCCATCTTCTGGGCCATACAGTGGCGTTGCTCCCACGCCGCTCATCTCGAATCCCAATTCACAGCCACACCCCGGCTTGTTCAGGTCGCAGAATCCGAGACCAGCAGTTCAAGGGGAGCGAATCTATGTTAGTGGTCGCCATGATTCTTCTTCTTCGATCGCTCAGACAGTTTCCTGTCATATGAGCGTAGACGGGTCATGCTGCCGTTGTGCGCCTAACTAAGAAACAGTTAGGCCCAGCATGTCCCACTTCGAGCTGAAGAGATCTTTGTAAGAAGGTATAGAAAAAAGGCAGGAGAATAGGACCGGTGAGATAGAAAGATAGCAGATGACAGTAAGCAAAGGGAAAAGGCAGAGTCAAAGAGAGTGATGGATTAGAGGAAGTGACAAGCACAGAACTTCCAGAAGGTGGGGGAACTATTTGTGCAAAAGACCCCCCCGGTATCCCCACAGGCGGACAGACAGGTATACTTCTTCTTTTTCTGTGGTCGATGTAAGTGGTAGCGTTAGTTGGTCGCCATGATGGAACCCCACTGTCTTCTCCAGGTCAGTGCGGCTGCCTCATGGCTGTGCCTGTAGCTCCACCCCCCCCACCCCCCTGGCCAGGTTAGTAGAGCATTGTGGGTTGGTTGGGCAGTGGTGAAGAGTTGCTAACTCATTCAAGTCGTTAACTCATTCAAGTCGTTCCATCCATATATGGCCGGAATTAATATAAAGCTGTCAATTTTATGAATTTGTTTCAAGGGAAGTAAATCTGTGTGCACACCACACTTTGGTCACTTCTAAGCTCGCTTCGCTCCCTTAGACCACACTTTTGCCTCTTACTTTGCGTTTGTAGTGGGTTGTTGTGGGGAAACCAATCGGTGTAGAGAGTTTTTCTATATAAAGTCTATATATAAAAAAAAGTCTGTTCTACCACTCCCCTATGTCTAAACCTGAAGTAAAAACCCCTAATCTTCTTTCATTTCTCCTTTTCTATATGTCTGTTTTGTTTGTGTGTATGGCTGGAGTGATTTGTGAGTTTTTTTAATAATTCAAGATCATTGCGATATGAATGAGTTAACGGGTCTGAGGTCCTGAGCCACACTGGCATTCGTCAGTGTGGGCGATTGTAAGACGGTTTAGATGGCTCAGTAGTCTGCAGTGGCTAGTCCTCAACCGGGAAGAGAATTGTTTGCTGGTGTCGTTGAAGCTGGTGAATTGCATCTACACCGCTATTTGGACCAAAAAAGTTCAAGCGAGAGTTTTAAGTTACTGCAAGCCCCAACACCTTACAGTATGTTAGTGAGGCGTTTGTTGGGATTTGTGATTGGGTTAGCCAGAATGAGTGGCCGCTGGTTTAGAGAGGGGTGTTTGTACTGCAGACTTGCTTCTGCAAGGTTGACGATGATGTCAGACAGGTATCAAGTGCATGGGTTTGATTGGCAGTCTGCAGTACAAACTCCCCTCTCTAAACCAGTGGCATCGATATTTTCAGAAAATATTTACAACACCTTACACTAAACTATCGTAAAATATCAGATTCCTTACCTTCATCGTTCGTCTCCTATGGCTGGTACCCACGTGTCGTCATATCCGGCCACAAGGAGTGCCATATTATGGGAGACCGCCATCTTAGTCCTTACCTTTTTTTGAAAAATGCCAGATCGATGCTGCGTATTTGGCTGTTCCAATTCGAAACTTATCTAAACTGTATTTATAACATCTGGATGTTTTCTTTACACATTTAGATAACATTTTCACTTTGTTTACACACAAATAAGGACTAAGATGGCGACACTTCCGTTGGAATGGTCGAGATGTGCACGAAGTTGGGTTGGAGCCATTGATGAAAACGGCTAATTCCTAGAAAGAAGGAAAATTTCATATTCCGATCTTTGGCACACACACACACACCCATACAGCCAGTCCTGAAAGTAAAGTCTGCAATGATTGGTTGATTTCAAGAGAGGCAAGGTCAAAGCAAACTGAATGTAGGTTATGACGTGGTGCTTGAAAGCTGGTTACACGCCAGAAATCAAAACCTCTTGAAAACTCGCATTCGTCCTAAACGGTTGTGCAAGCCATGAGCCGAATTCGGCTCATTCGTCGTAGTGAGTTAAAAAAGTTATTGTTAGTTATCTGATTTGTGTGTGTGTGTGTGGTACCTGTTTTTCAGTTAGCTGGTTTCAGTTTAAAGACCCCCCACGTCACGTGTCACATTCCCTCTTATGCTTGGAAGATTTCTTAAGATTTCTTACCAGCCATAAGAGGGAAAACGCATGAAAACCATGATTTGTGAATTATGCTGTTAACTTATACATCTGTATCGTTAAAATTCGGGACTTTCCTGGAGTTGCACTGCCTCCGGGCATTGCCTCCAGGATCGTTCCCACCATCTTTATATCTACTAATGTCCCATATGTGTCTGTTCCAGACCGGAGGACGTTAAACGGATTTTCATCAAACCATGATTTTGACACGTGACGTGGTGGATCTTTAACCCTTTCACCGCCAATGTCGCATTTTGGCACCACAATGGTTTAACACCCATGTCACTAAAAGGCATCAAATCAGGGCCTGTTATCCGAAGACCCTATTTTATTAATTTTGGGAGGTAAGGATAGGCCTAATGTTATAAATGTCACAGAGGAATTTGCAATATTGCAGATATTTGTTTAACCCAGTTAAGTTTAATGGTATTTTTTGGCTGCAAAATGGCTGGCGGCGAAAGGGTTAACGATGATTTCTTTTTTTCCCCCAGGACATGCTGGCCCTGCAGGTGATTGAGATGTTCAAGAACATCTTTGAGCAGTGCGGCCTTCGCCTGTACCTGGCCCCCTACAGAGTGGTGGCCACTGCCCCCGGGGTCAGTACTACTACATACATGGGTGCGCCTGCTTTCAGGATGTCCTCAAATGCAGGATTTTTTTTTTATTGCCTGGAATTGGTATTAGGTATTAGGTACTTTATTGTCACAGAGGCGTCTCTGTGAAATTTGGGTTGCTCCCACCTGGGCTGCGACGCGCCACCCAATTTTTTTTTATTTTTTTTTTTGCATGCGATTTATGTGTGACTGATGAGGAAGGAAAGGGGGGTGGGTGGGTAAATTTTGACCAAATGACAACTTTTTCGTTGCCACTGGGTTTAATGTATGCTAAGTGCATGGGCACACGGGACCTTGGTTTATCGTCTCATCCGAAAGACTCCACGTTCAGACCGTAAGGCCTAGTGCAAAGTGAGAGGAAAAAATCCCCTGTACCCAGGTTCGAACTCGGGTTTACTTGACACGAAGCGAACGCGCTACCACTGTGCCACTCTACACCATGGAGCCAGCGTTGCTGGATTATGAGAATTGGAGAAGCAACAAATGTTCTATTTATAAACGTTTTGTCGGTTTCTTGCCTGTGTAGAATGTAAACGGAATGAATATAGATGAATATTTACATGCCTTTGCCAGGAACTTTATATTTTTAGGATTGTTTAGCCCTCTCTAGGACACGTACGCCAAATGTGCCCCAATTTTGTCAACTCATGCAGCCCATATGCGCCGATTGCGCCCGCTGAACGCCAGGTCTAGTACGTTCACTTTCACTTTCTCCCTACCCACAATGCAATATACTAAGTTAGTTCTTCCTTTACCTCAGTCTCGCTGGTCCGTTTTTGGTTCTTACAGCAAGGGAAAGAACCCACTAGTCTTTTTTAACAGATTTTTCGAAGTGACCCCAAATTTTTTTCTTCTTTCCACGTGACGTGACGCAGTATTGACTCGGCGCGATGCTCGGAGTGCCATTACGGATTTTTTATTCCAATTCATGGTTTGTTGTGTGACAGTGTGTTAGCTTTGGAATAATAATATCATCATTTCTATTCAACATGCATCTTTCAGAAATGAAATGTGAGTTAGACTTTATTCTGGGTGATTTTTTTAATGAAAAGATTTGGTGTGACGTTCAGAGTTAATTCCCATCTCTCGGGAACTGGGATGGTTGGGAGTCATTGGGTTTAAGTCAGGTTGTTAACTGGGCGGCCCCTGGACCCCTGCCTTGCAGGATTTTTGAAATTTCCCAGGACCACCCATGTACATAGCAGAGACACTTAGAGTTTACCAGGGGTGCATGTGGGTCTGCCTGAAGCCTCAATTCAGGCAGTTTGTTGCTGCTTCAGGCAGTGGTCTGCCTGAAGAAAGGCTCTTCTTATGCTCTTTTTGCTCTTAACTCTCTCGGCACTGGCCAGTTGCTTCCCCTTACAACCATTTCGGACGGGCCATTTGACTAGGTTCGAAAACCCATCACCACAAAAAAGTTATGAAAAGTTATGAACTAATATTTTAAGATAAGATTATTAACACCATGCACTAAACGATCGTAAAATATCAGATTCCATACCTTCGTCGTTTGTCTCCTATTGACGAAAACAGCTAACACATAGAAAGAAGGAAATATTCACATTCCGATCTTTGACCCCACCCTCTACAACCAAACCTGAATGTAAAGTCTGCAATGATTGGTTGATTTCAAGACATGCAAGGTCAAAGCAAACCGAAAATAGGTTATGACGTCGCACTTGAAAGCTGGTTACACGCGAGAAATCAAAACCTTGAAAACTCTTTTGAAACGGTTGTGCAAGCCATGAGCCGGATCCGGCTCATTCGTCCTGAGTGTGTTAAATTGACCATTTTAGCAAAGGTTATGATGGGAAGTTCAGGCAAACTCTTTGGTCACCACATGCACCCATAGCTTACACAAAGACGGGGCACGTGGCTCGTAGCTTGAAGCCGCTTTTTGCAAGCCGTTCCTACCACTCACCGTTTAGCACATGCCTAGGTCCATGGGTAAGTGGCAGGTTCATCAGGCAATCAAACATATACCACTCACTCTTTAGCATGTATAGGTCCATGGGTAAGTGGCAGGTTCAGCAAGGCAATCAGACATATACCACTCTTTAGCATGTATAGGTCCATGGGTGAGTGGCAGGTTCAGCAAGGCAATCAGACATACCACTCACTCTTTAGCATGTATAGGTCCATGGGTGAGTGGCAGGTTCAGCAAGGCAATCAGACAGCTACCACTCACCCTTTAGCATGCCTAGGTCAATGGGTGAGTGGCAGGTTCAGCAAGGCAATCAAACAGCTACCACTCTCCCTTTAGCATGCCTAGGTCCATGGGTGAGTGGCAGGTTCAGCAAGGCAATCAGACATACCACTGACTCTTTAGCATGTATAGGTATGTAGGTGAGTGGCAGGTTCAGCAAGGCAAACAGCTACCACTCACCCTTTAGCATGCCTAGGTCCATGGGTGAGTGGCAGGTTCAGCAAGGCAATCAGACATATACCACTCACTCTTTAGCATGTATAGGTCCATGGGTGAGTGGCAGGTTCAGCAAGGCAATCAGACATATACCACTCACTCTTTAGCATGTATAGGTCCATGGGTGAGTGGCAGGTTCAGCAAGGCAATCAGACATATACCACTCACTCTTTAGCATGTATAGGTCCATGGGTGAGTGGCAGGTTCAGCAAGGCAATCAGACATATACCACTCACTCTTTAGCATGTATAGGCAATCAGACATATACCACTCACTCTTTAGCATGTATAGGTCCATGGGTAGGTCCAGTGGCAGGTTCAGCAGGCAATCAGACATATACCACTCACTCTTTAGCATGCCTAGGTCCATGGGTGAGTGGCAGGTTCAGCAAGGCAATCAGACATATACCACTCACTCTTTAGCATGTATAGGTCCATTGGTGAGTGGCAGGTTCAGCAAGGTAATCAGACATATACCACTCACTCTTTAGCATGTATAGGTATGTTCAGGTGAGTGGCAGGTTCAGCAAGGCAATCAGACATATACCACTCACTCTTTAGCATGTATAGGTCCATGGGTGAGTGGCAGGTTCAGCAAGGCAATCAGACATATACCACTCACTCTTTAGCATGTATAGGTCCATGGGTGAGTGGCAGGTTCAGCAAGGCAATCAGACATATACCACTCACTCTTTAGCATGCCTAGGTCCATGGGTGAGTGGCAGGTTCAGCAAGGCAATCAGACATATACCACTCACTCTTTAGCATGTATAGGTCCATTGGTGAGTGGCAGGTTCAGCAAGGCAATCAGACATATACCACTCACTCTTTAGCATGTATAGGTCCATGGGTGAGTGGCAGGTTCAGCAAGGCAATCAGACATATACCACTCACTCTTTAGCATGTATAGGTCCATGGGTGAGTGGCAGGTTCAGCAAGGCAATCAGACATATACCACTCACTCTTTAGCATGTATAGGTCCATGGGTGAGTGGCAGGTTCAGCAAGGCAATCAGACATATACCACTCAGGTTCAGCAAGGCAATTTAGCATGCCTAGGTCCATGGGTGAGTGGCAGGTTCAGCAAGGCAATCAGACATATACCACTCACTCTTTAGCATGTATGGCAATCAGTATACCACTCACTCTTTAGCAGTGGCAGGTTCAGGTAGGGCAATCCATATACCACTCACTCTTTAGCATGGGTCCATGGGTGAGTGGCAGGTTCAGCAAGGCAATCAGACATATACCACTCACTCTTTAGCATGTATAGGTCCATGGGTGAGTGGCAGGTTCAGCAAGGCAATCAGACATATACCACTCTTTAGCATGTATAGGTCCATGGGTGAGTGGCAGGTTCAGCAGGCAATCAGACATACCACCCACTCTTTAGCATGTATAGGTCCATGGGTGAGTGGCAGGTTCAGCAAGGCAATCAGACATATACCACTCACTCTTTAGCATGCCTTTAGCATGTATAGGTCCATGGGTGAGTGGCAGGTTCAGCAAGGCAATCAGACATATACCACTCACTCTTTAGCATGCCTAGGTCCATGGGTGAGTGGCAGGTTCAGCAAGGCAATCAAACAGCTACCACTCTCCCTTTAGCATGCCTAGGTCCATGGGTGAGTGGCAGGTTCAGCAAGGCAATCAAACGTCTACCACTCACCCTTTAGCATGCCTAGGTCCAGGGGGGGAGTGGCAGATAACGCCTGACTTCACTCGCACTACTACTAGCGAGTAGTAGTAGTGTAGGGAAGAAAGGTTACAGAGACATTCGCCTACTCAAAATAGCGAGCAGTAAAGCTGTGATCAGTCTTTACGTAGCTCAAAGTATCATTAATATAGTGATCTGTCTGTTTGTCTGTCTGTCTGATGATATCTGACTTGCTGCGTGTTTCTGGTCCACTTTCTTTTTAATTTTAATCCCTTTTTGCCACCATATGGCAATATAACCATAATGAGTTAAATATTATGTGTTCGGTTTTCAGTTTTCACTGGTCTCCTCGCTGCATTCAGCCAACACTTTCCAATTTCGGAGGGGATCAAACGAGAAAATGTGGAAGAATATGTTTTGGGTAGAAAAAGGCAGGAAAATGTGCCAATAAGGCAGAAAAATAGTAGATGACAGCAGGAAAAGGAAAAGGCAAGAGTCAAAGAGAGTGATAGATTAGAGGAAGTTGCTAGCACAGAACTTCCAGAAGGTGGGGGAACTATTTGTACTGAAAGTTTCCCCCGGTATTTCTATGTTGGAATCTCTCTCTCTTATTGTGTAAATGTGTTTTTTTCCTAGTGCGGTGTGATAGAGTGTGTGCCAGACAGCAAGTCCCGCGACCAGATCGGGCGGCAGACGGACATCACCATGTACGATTATTTCATTGCCACGTATGGGGACGAGACCACACAGGCCTTCCAAGAGGTATGACTGAATAACTGTTAACCCCTTCCCTGCCAGCCTCTATTCTCCTATGGACAGTATGATGTCATTGATGATATCATAACTTTTGATGTCACAACTCTGGGATGCTGGTTTTTGCTTGGAACAATCAAAGGAGTGATTTATCTCCGGACCATTTTGCCAGATTGAGTGTAGCGTGTCTGTTATGTTTTATAATTAATTACAAAAAAAACAAATCTGTTTTTCTTCGGCAGTGAAGAGGTTAATAGCATTCACATTTCTAGTGACACTCGCACGCACGCATGCACGCGCGTGCGCGCACACGCACACACACACACATACACACACACAATTTTAGGCCACTTCTTTTTGGAACAGAGACAACTTCTGTCCGAAAGAAATTGGCCTGAAATTCTGTTATAGTACAAGTCGAAAATACCTTGCCCAATCTACATACTCGCCTCCTCTTTACCAAGACAGCTTCACGGCAATAGGGATTGTTCGGAAATAATTAAGGGGAGTAATTTCATGGTATGTAGGAGTTATCTTGCCTAATTCAATCGGTCAAACAGGGGAAGTTACTCTGCCATCAGGTAAATCCCCAGCCCTCGCTTCTTGTGTTTGTGGAGACACACAGCATGTAGAACGCAGTGCGTTATTCTGAAATTGATGTCATTTGTATTTTTACGTCACAGTTTGCAAGTTCTATCACTTTGTAGCAACTGGTCACCCCTTATTTTTCTACAAAATGTTTGCAAGTTGCTGACTCGCATCCTGCGGTTTCAAGCTTCGAAGCCATTCTTGCATTGTCGCTATGGTATTTGACTGAGTAATCGAGGTAAGCAACTCTAATTTTCACGAAGTGCTCTCCCCTAGTTTTTTTTCAGAAAATCGTCAATTGCTGTTAGGGTATGAGCATAAATGACCATATTTTACGGACTATAAGGCGATACTTTTTCCCCAGACTGAGACCCCTGCGCCTTGTAATAATGTGACTGATGATATAGTAAGGAAATAGAGAAACAAAATCTGAATTTTGAGTCAAATTTGGGGGGTGCGCCTTATAATCAGGTGCGCCTTGTAGTCCGTAAAATACGGTAGTTGGGGAGTTTTTTTCTCTTTCCTCCAACAAAGTGGCATTGTGTGTGTGTGTGCAGGCACGGAACAACTTTGTGATGTCGATGGCAGCCTACAGCATCATCAGTTTCCTGCTGCAGTTCAAAGACCGACACAACGGCAACATCATGTTAAACAAGACTGGGCACATCATACATATAGGTAGCCTTTAGTGTTAACCCTTTCACCACCTACGTTGCATTTTTGCACCACAATGGTTTAACACCCATGTCACTAAAAGGCATCGAATCAGGGTCTGTTATCCACAGACCCTATTCTCTTACTTTGGGGAGGTAAGGATAGGCCTTGTTTTAAATATGTCACAGAGGAATCCCCAATATTACAGACAGATTTTTTTTCTCTACCCAGGTAAGTTTAATGCTGGGCTCCCAATCGTCCCGCAAAACAAGGGGTCCCAGGGACTCCTTCACACTACAGTATAGAGGGTCCTAGAGGCGGGATAGAGGGTCCCAGTGGCATAGCGAATGCGAAAAAGAATGCTTCGAGTGCATCCCTGGGCATTCTTTTAGAGGGTCCTGTAGAATTTTAGTGCTTCATAGACCCCCCAAATGGGGGTCCCTGGGAGCCCTGTTAATGGGATTTTTTTCTTTTGAAAAATGTCTGGCGGCGAAAGGGTCAAAGAGAGAGAGACCAGGACGTATTATCTAGCATGAAGAGCAACACTGTGGTCTCATCTTTCGCATAGGTAAGATTCAATGGTCGACTTATGGCGATTATTTGACTGCCAGGGGGCAGTCAATCCACTAGGGGCTTATCACACGATTTTCTTAGTTGGGCGTAGTGAGAGAGAGAGAGAGAGGGTGGGACTCCTTGGGACTCCTCCCTCTCTCTCTCTCTTTCTTTATCCCCAACTAAGAATATAGAGAGGATTAGCCCCACTCGAGCGTTATGCCACCTGGTGGGCAAAAGAGCCTGCTAAGTCGCTCATTAAAGGAATTAATGAACCAGGATGTAACATGCTCGATAATGCAAATATATTTTTGTTTCTATCTTTAGTCTAAGAGAATATGATTTTGCTTCAAAGATTTGCGTTTGAGATTTCATTTCTTTCAAACTACAGTGGAACCTCCCTAGTGAGACCTTGAAAAATGAATGTGTAGAATGATAGTGTATGTCAGCCCAATTGCCTGTGAATCAGTGAATGTGAGCGCCTTGAGTTTAATTCTAAAGAAAGGCAGTATTATAAATGCTGTGTATTATTATTTTATTATTATTATTGAAAATCATCCAAAATAGGATCTTAAACAGGAGGGAGTTGTAACAGGGAGGTAAATTTTAATACTTACAAAGAAAGGCAATGTCTCAGAGAAGTAGGTCTTAAGTGGGAGGGAGTCTTTAAATAGGGAAGTTTCACTATAGCTCAGGCATAATACTTTTGTCCCGAAACCAATAATGTTTGTTCACTTGTCTCCATCGCGCGGCAGATTTCGGCTTCATGTTTGAGAGCTCCCCTGGGGGCAACCTGGGCTGGGAGCCGGACATCAAGCTGACGGAGGAGATGGTGAAAGTGATGGGGGGCAG
The DNA here is from genome assembly GCA_017654935.2 of Phymorhynchus buccinoides. Lineage (NCBI taxonomy): Eukaryota > Metazoa > Mollusca > Gastropoda > Neogastropoda > Raphitomidae > Phymorhynchus > Phymorhynchus buccinoides. The sequence continues at coordinate 31,413,264 of CM065700.1, read as the reverse complement.
CACGGACGCCCCGCCCTTCCAGTGGTTCATGGAGCTCTGTGTGCAGGGGTTCCTGGCCGTCAGGTGAGACTGGAGACAATACTACAGTGAGAGGGAAAGCTTTGGGGGGTGTTTGGGTGACACGACGTTCAGTAGTGCACATAGAATCCTTCCAAATAAGGAAAAGACGTCCAAATTTGGAAGATGACGTCAGTCGCTTGAAAATGAGACTACTCAAGACTTGTGTAGGGGGTAAACAGGTCTGAATATCATACACACACAGCCACCACCACTCCCATCGCCACCCCACCACGTAACTGTTTTTGTTGTTTCGTGCAGACCGTACCAGGACGCCATCATTTCCCTGGTGTCGCTGATGCTGGACACGCGGCTGCCGTGTTTCCGTGGGCAGACCATCAAGCTGCTGCGCCAGCGCTTCGCCCCCTCCGCCTCCGAGCGTGAGGCCGCCAACTACATGCTCAAGATCATCCAGGGCTCCTGCCTCAACTGGCGCGGCAAGACCTATGACATTCTGCAGTACTACCAGAACCAGATCCCTTACTGAGTGTGATTTAAGGCAGAAACTGACGACATTCTCTAGTACTACAAGGAAACAGATCCTTTACTGAGTGTGATTTGAGGCAGAAACTGACGACATTCTGCAGTCCTACAAGGAACCAGATCCCTTACTGAGTGTGATTTAAAGACCCAGTGACGCACCACGATTAAGTCCCGTGTTTTTTTTCTAGGTTGCTGTGACCCACATACAAATTTCCCCAACTTCAAATTGAGGCTCTGGTTTCCTAGAAGTCAAAACGGCGATTCCTCCTTGGCGGAGATGCTGGAGAGAGGTCATTTTGGATGGGGTGGGTGGGGGCCAAACTCATTGTGGTTGAAGCTTTTTCTTTGTAGTGTAGTAAAAAAAAAACTCATCCGCCAGGGTGCCCCTTTAAGGTCTCGTTAACACTATTCATGGGATATTTCTATTTCCCCCATGGCAACACAGTGTTAGGCCACTCATAATATGACTTACAACTCACTGTGTTGCCATGGGGAAATAGAAATATCCCGTGAATAATGATGACATGTACCGAGACCTTTACTGAGTGTGATGAAGCCGTTGTGTGTTCTTTGTTTCAAGGCAAAACCTACAGCATTACATAATACAATCAGAACCAGATGTGGAGGAAAAAAAACCGTTGTTCAGGAAAAATACTTTTCATCAGATTCACTTAAATTGGGTAAAACTAAAAGCGAAAATATAAAAGAAAAGAATTGGAGGTTTAGTTAAGGAGAGGCTTCTTTCGCTAGCTATAAAACAGCCTCAGGGGCCATCGTTCCTTCATACATCGGGTTCACATCTGTATTGTTAAAACTTCAGGACTTTACTGATGTTGCACTGCCTCCGGCATTGCCTCCAGGATCGTTCTCACCATCTTTATACAGTGAAACCCGTTTAGTACGAATTCCAGGGGAGAGGGCCAATTTACTCGTTGTAAGCATTGCTCGTTCAAACCATTTTATCGATTTTGGCAACCCTGACGAACCTATCAATCGGTCCTCACATCCACTGTGATGTGCGTGTTGGTAAAGTGTGAAAAAGACAGAAAAACGGAAACAACACAGTTACCCAACAAAGCATGGTTGTAAGCCCAGTATCCTGTATCCATAGGGTTTTTAATGCCGATTACATGCACTTTAAAACAGTTTATTAACACACGATAACATCAAAAACATAAAATCCACACACGCGCTTTAAGAGAAAGTTAAAATTTCCCGGAAGTCACAAGATCAGTGCGCAAAGAGCGAGTCCAGTGTCGTCTGCTTGCGCTGCAGACACCCAAGTTGTTATATCAGCCAATCAGAATGCCGCTTACATATCGAGGGGTCAGTCAAGATGGCGATGTTGTTGTCAGTGTGTTCTCGTTCTAGCCAGGTAGTTGTGCAAGAAAGCTTGACTTTGGGATGGCGGTGTGGTTGTAAGTGCGTTCTCGTTCTAACCGCGTAGTTTTTGCATAAAAGCTTGACTTTGGGAGTCAATAAATTGTACGTTATATGCAAGTTGCTCGTTGTAGCGAGCTCGTTGTATGCAGAATTATTTAACAAGGAAAAAGAAGGCTTGTGGTCGGGAATTTTGAAACCACTCGTTAAACACGGGCTCTCGTTTAAACCGTACTCGTACTAAATGGGTTTCCCTGTATCTACTAATGTCCCATATGTGTCTGTTCCAGACCGGCGGACGTTAAACAGATTTTCATCATCGTTCTTGATCCCCACAGCAGGGCAAACGTTCTGGATCCCTAAAAAATGTTCACGGGGAAATCCTTCTCGTGCAGTATTGTACCAACCCTGTTTGTCTTGTGGTAAAGCCTGCTACATTCTGCCATTCTATTAGAACCATACCCCTTACTGAATATAATAACCTTTTTTTTCTTCATGCGTGAATTGAGTAGATTCTTGTCTGCCTGCAGTGGGCAAATTATAAAGCAAGATTGATTGGTTTATTGATGAAAGATTGATAGTTTTGGATTAAATGGAGGAAAAGATTGTTCTCCGACATAGATGGCTCAAGTGTTGTTTGATAACGATGGCTCAAGTTTATCTTTAACCCTCTGGGCACTACGTAAAAGTTAAAAATGTAAGCTAAAAGACAGGTGTAAAATTGAAGACTGCAGAAACGTCAACCGGTACTTCTTATTTTCACTTTTCATCTCTCATACAAACATTTGACTGGGAAACCTATACACGTTTAGAAAGAAGAAAGTTTGAATTTTGCAATGAAAGTAAAGAAATAAACTTGCCTTGAATATGGTGACAGCAGTAATCCAGTAAAGCACTTTCACTGTGGCACAGCTAACCCCACCCCCACCCCATCCGACGATGATCTGCTCGTGTCAGACATCACAAAACCATGCAGTCGAACCGTTTTCCTTCACTTTGCAACACGAATACAAGCCTAATTACCTTCCTAGTCTGCATCAGAGTAGCTATCGGCAACATACTCATCCTCATCACTACTTTCACCACTCATTTTCACACAAACAAATGCAAACCGGTCGAAAAATGGCTAGACTCAGACAGCAGGAAGTCGTACGAGTGCTACGAGCTTTTAGATTGGTTAGCTGTATTCGCTTATTCGATTGGCCAAAGTTCAGCGCGAAATATGAATGAGCCGAACTAAGCCATGATCGTGGCCCATCGTGCTCGTCCGGGGGAGCCCTGATCGGGGCTCATCGTGCCCAGAGGGTTAAGAAGAAGAGTCTGATGCATAGTTGTGTAATGAAGGTGAATGTGTACAGGTGCATTTGTATTGTTTTGTACTGGATAATGGTAAATTCACTGTACGTTTCTTGCTTTTTATCCTCCATGTCAGATCTGTGCTTTCCAACTAGCTTTGCGGTAGATGTTTTCTTAATCAATCTGTACGTTTAGAAAAAAAAGACCATACCTCAGTCTGGGTATGTGTGGAAATAGTTTTAATTGTGTAAATATTAGAAAAGTGGGGCTTTGTGTTTGGATTGTCTTCGCCGCTTGAATACTATTTTATCTGTAAACTGGTTGGGTGTTTTTTACCTTGTAGTTCATTATCCATTACCATAGGAGTCATATCTTATTGGGACAAATTTTTTTGTTTGTTTTTGTTGTGCATATCTGCTGTACTATATTTTCCCCTGTGTACTGTGTGTATATATAGAGAGACATTTAGAAGAAAAAAATCAATTTCTGATTTTTATGTTATGTTGATTTTTTGTTCAGTTCTTTTACAATTTGCACAAAGCGTACTTTGAACAAACTTATGTTTAAAAAAAAAAGTTCATGATTTACCAAATTCTGTTGTTTTTATACTTTTGTCTTGAAAATCCGAGTGTTGATCAGAGAATGGATATTTGCTGGTTTAAAGCATTTATAAGCAAGGCTGAACATATGTGTGTGTGTGTGGGAAAGAGTTCCATTGCATATCATTTGTTTTGTATATTATGTGTGCATTTTTTAACCAAAAAAAGAAGTTTTAATTACCAGGGACGGTATTCATGTCGAGATAGCATGAGACTTAGCATGATGCTAACTTAGAAGCTCTTCCAATGTCCTATAGGATTTAATAGGACTTTTGGAAGAGCTTCTAAGTTAGCATCATGCTAAGTCTCATGCTATCTCGACATGAATACCGTCCCAGGTGACTGAGCAAAAAAGCACCAAGTGAGAATTTGACTGTGTGTGTGCCTTGATGAGTGCAGAAGAAACGGTGGGTAGACCGAGATTCCTCTGATGTTTTAAATCATTTCTCCTTATCTGTGATAGATAGCCATGCGTCTGCCAACTTCCAATTCGTATTCAATATTTTGTGCATGTGTGTGTGGTATTTCTAATTTATTCGTGTTCTTCTCACCTGCTAAGCATAATTTAAAATGCATTGGAAGTTATGAATGTTGGGAGTACACAAATGAGCAGAATTGTATCCACAAGTATCTTATTGTTTGTTTTCTACGTCATCTTTTGCGTTTGTTATCTCTTTGTTTTATCTTGATGTGTTGGGTTTCGGGGAGATCGATAAAGCAATTCCAGTTCCTTTGTTTAAGTAAAACTTTAAGAGATCTTCTTCTTCTGCATTCTCAGGCCATATGGCCATAATGGGTAAGGTATGTATGCGTCCGGTTTTCAGTTTTCACAGGTCTCCCCGCTGCGTACAGCCGACACATTCTGATTTCGGAGGAGCTCAAAGGAGAAAAAAATATTTGGAAGATCTTTTTTGAAAAAAAAGGCAGGAGAATGGGCCAATAAGTCAGATAGTAGATGATAGAAAGCAAAGGGAAAAGGCAGAGTCATAGAGAATGGCAGATTAGAGGAAGTTACAAGCACATAACTTCCAGAAGGTGGGGGAACATTTTTTTTACAAAAGACCTCTGTTGCTGTCTGTGGCATTAACTTGATTAAGTTTATTAATTGTACACATCTTTTGAGCTTGAAATGAAACTACCAAGGTCGCAGTTTGTCAAATCAGTCTATAAAATGTCTTTTAAGTGTTTTTTCCTCAAATTTGATGAATTGCCATGTAAACGGAGGTTCATTTCTGTACATAGAGTAGGTGTTCTTCATTGAAGTAAAGTTCAATAACTGTACACAAATTTGAAGAATCGTCTTCCGATGAGCATTGTTCAGGCTTTTCTTTGGTTTTTACCTGATATACATAGTTCCTCCTCTCTTTCACATTTTTTAAATAGATATTTTTTATCATATTCTCAACATATTGCTTTGCTCTTTTTGTTAAACATTCTCACTTAAGGCAATTACAGTTGAAATGATTGCATGTGAATCGGTTATTAACTGTCATCCTACTCTGTAAACATTTCGAGTCCCCAAATGATGGGGAACATTCTGCATAGAAAATAGAACTTTTTTTTTAAAGACCCTCCCTCCACGTCACGTGTCACATTCCCTCTTATGCTTGGAAGGGTTCCTAAGATTTCTTACCAGCTATAAGAGGGAAAACGCGTGAAAAACCATGATTTTGACACGTGATGTGGTGGGTCTTTACGGCACACTACATCACAAGCCTATTTCTGTGTTTCTGATGCTTTCCTGTTGGATAGTGCAATAGTTTTGTTGTTGTTGTTGGTGGTACAATTATAGCATGTTCTGCTGTCGAATGCTTTAATCATATTGTTGGAAATTTCGAAATGAAATGATGAGATGCGCGTCTCTATTTTGATTTATGATCCAATGCAAGGCTTTAAGTGTAAAACATTTTTAAAGGGTTGTTGGGGAGGTGGAGAGTGGGGTAAGGAGGGTGGGCTGGGGGATCAAGGGGAGAGAAAGGGGTAGGGCTGTAAAGTTATAGAAGGAATGATGATTGCTATAAAAGATGAATGCTTTTCAACTTTGTAGATGCGGGACTGATCTTCAGAGAAAGAGACTGGGTAGGAAGAGTTGAAATATTGTATGTTATTTTGACTGGTTGTTTTTTTAATGTGTTTACATAGAAATGACAATTTCCATCGCTTGTCCATGTAGATTTCTTTCGCCTTCACCTCAACCCAAACGCTAAAATTCAAAGTTACTAACTTAACTTCCGACAAGGAGATTGAATTTATTAGAAAAACATATTTTATAAACCTTACATAATTTGTGTCTAGATTGATAAAAGTTCTTTTTTTTCCTCAAAAAAATTCTTATTGTGCCGTATTTAACAACTATGGAGTCTGCGCACATTCGATCTGTAATCCGCAAGTTCTGTACGGAAACCCCATAAACTTATATAAGAAATAGTGGATGGGATTGCGGATGAGTTTCCGTGCATAATGTACACGCTCCTTCATATTTCTTCCAGATTTCACTTCTTTTTATGCGGATTGCGGAGGAGTTTTTCCGCACGGAAGTTTTTGTAAATGTGCACATACCCTAATAGTATTTTACTATCCGATGAAGCATAATATTAACAAACGTTTTCTTCGAATGTACATTCCACTAGTTCGTGTTTGGGTTGTTTTGTGGTGGTGTCGTTGTCGTACCCTGGCTAAAAGACTCCAGGGATCATCCCAACAGCCGAAGCACTTGAACACTATGGTACCGATGCACCAGCAAGGGATAAGAACATGACTGTTTTTGATTACCCCGCCACGTGGGCAGCCACACTCCCCGACTTCAGAGGATTTGTGAGACTGATGATGTAGAGCTTGTCATGGCTGAAGACAATCCCTGCATAACTATGCAGAACATAACAACATTAAGATGTTGCCTTGGTGTTCTAGCCTATGTGAATTGGTCTGACACAGCCTTAAAGACCCCCCACGTCACGTGTCACATTCCCTCTTATGCTAGGAAGATTTCTTAAGATTTCTTACCAGCTATAAGAGGGAAAACACGTGAAAATCGCGATTTTGACACGTGACGTGGTGGGTCTTTAAGCCAAGGCAGACTTTGTGGTGTCATAACTGGGTTATCTTACAGAAATTCAACACAATTTTGTATGCTCATGAAATGGTAAGCTGTTTGTAAGATACCAAATACTTGTGTGGGTAAATGACTAGTGAGAATAAATTATACAGGCCTGACAAGAGATATACATGTAACTCTTATCAACCGCTATAAGTATAATGAAGCAAGTAGATCAGAATTGATTTGCATATTAGGTGTATGCATATTGTGATGCGGCATAATAATGAGACAGATTATCATACTCATGAATCAAGTTTTGTCAACACTGTAAACTTTAGCTCTGTATAGCATTATCGCTCATTTCTTTGAACATTGTTGTTGCATTGTTGTCCCAATGGCAAATACAAATGTCTTAAAAGTGTTCAGATTGTGTGCGTGTGCGTGAGCGCGCATGCATGCTCTTGTACAATTCTCACTTGAAAGCAATTCGGAGAAAATTGATCAAAATCAAACTCTTCATACCCTGATCCATTCTTTAATTACAGGAGACCACTTTCAATTTCAGATATTCACATCATAAACAGTTTTCTCTCGTTGAAACCAGACACGCTTTCAGGCTTTAAAAATAAACTTCTTTTGCACACTCATATACACATTCTTGCAGTGTCACATCAACATACCAACATAATAATCTCATGGATGCTCCTGCTTTCAGGATGTCCTGAAGTTCAGGATTTTTATTTATTGCCTGGAGCTGGTGTCGCTGGATTATGAGAATTTGAGATGATGCATTTTGCTGGTTATGGAGATGAAGTTTAACCAGTAGTGAAAGTGCAACGAGAGCCTGTCGATTACATTGGAAACTGTTGTTTCCCTTCAGCTTCCAGGGGGCATTGCCCCCCGGAACCCCCAGGAGGGGCACTGTCCCTGCACTCCGCCGGGGCTTGCAGGATTTTTGAAATTTCCCAGGAGCACCCATGTAATGTCTCAGTAATGCGTTCTTTCTGTACATTTATCTCCACACGTTGTCAAGCTCCATAGCCACCCCGCACCAAGCATTGTTGATTATTATCCTTAACCTTATGCGAGACAGTAAATCTTCAGTGCAAACCTTGTTAAAATACTACTTATGTACACATGTTGATAAGATGACTTTATTTAACAAGACAGGTAATGTACCCTTAGCAATTTTCAGACCCTTGCTTGTCCACAGCTGCTCTATTGTAAGTTCATTTTAATAATGGAATATTTATAACATTTCCTCTTGCACATGCATGCATCATCATTTTTACAAAACATGTATATATCCAGAATAATTATGCATGTACGAGGATACACAAAATTAAATAACAGTCTTTTATGCACATGGGTGCAACTACACAAAAATGAAAAAACCCTGAAAGGCCGGGGTCTGTGGGTAATGCCCCTGCAGCTGAAGAAAAAAATGACATATGAAGGTATTTTAGTTTGCTTTTTCCACAATTTATACAAATGCTTTATAAAGTGTTTGAAAAATACAATAGACACACAAAGATCTTGTTTGACAAATTTTAAAAAAAAAAAGGAAATTCCTTTTCTGGTAAAATTCCAAAACAGGAAATCCGAGGAAAAGTTGCACCCATGGATACATGTTGTCTACTCCCTGTTTGCTCAAGCAATTCAGTATGCTACATTTGCACATATTTCACCGTTCCTTTAGGCACAACGTAATAATTATACTCCAGTTTCATACATCTACTCGATGGCTTGGAGTCAAAACGGACTATCTTTAGATAGTCCATTGATGTATTATTGAGCTTATTGGGAAAACTACTGACTTGTATAAAAAAAAGACTGCAGAAATATAAAAAGCATGATTCCCATTTTTATATTATTTGTAGTCTTTTCTAAAACAAGTTGTTAGTTTGTGCAATATCATCAATAATAAGTCAATGGACTATCTAAAGATAGTCTGTTTTGACTCCAAGCCATCGTAACTTCAGTAACTGTTGTCATTTTAAACAAACTGGATGGATTTACCTGGATTGTGACAGTGATGATTTTTAACTCTTCTAGCCACATGGTTTTTTTTAGACGTTCTTGGTTGTCCGCTGCATCTCAACCGACAAGAGGGGGGGGGGGGGTAACTATTTTTCTGAGTGTGCATGCATTGCTTTAACGGAAGAAATCACTGACATAAGCGCAGTGAATGTCTTTGCATTTGGTGGGAGTGGAGTGTGATGTACTGGGCGAACATGGTGCTAGAAGAGTTACAGGCATATCGTCGGTGAAATTCAAAAACCTTGCATCTCAATTTTGGTAGTTTTGAGACCAAACATACTTTGAAAAATTAACCGCGTTGACCACAATTGATTAACTATGATGAATATGTTGTTCCAAGACGTTGCGAGTTTAGTCCTGCATTTTGTTAAAATTACTTTTTATTTTAAAATTTTAGACTTGAAAAGAATGAAGATACCAGGTTTTTGTCCTTAACTAGATCTGAATTTGGGACTTACGAGTTTTTCTTCTATTTTCACAACCTCATTTACCCCAGATAGAAAGTCGTTAGAGATACGAGCTTTTGGTGGAAGATGGCGGGAATTTTTTTAGAGAGCTGACTACAAAAATCCAAAAAAAATCGAGATAGGTGGTTTTTAAATTTCACCGACGATATGCACAAAACCACTGTAACTAAGTATGTATCCTTGCACTGAAGACAAAAAAACAAACCCATTAAAAATCACATTCCAACTTCAAGTTGTCAACTGCCTGATACACCCATGAGGCCGCATCCTAAACAAGTGTTGCTGAGTACAACAACAAGCCCACTTCCAAAAGTTACTTCTTCTTTGATCTCTCAGTTTCCTGTCAATTATGAGTGCAGATGCGTCATGCTGCCATTATGCGCCTAAGTAAGAAATAATTAGACCCAGCATGTCCTACTTCGGCTGGAAGGAATCTTTTTGAAAGCGTTTCTTGAAAAAAGGCAGGAGAATGAACCGGAAAGGCAGAAAGATAGCAGATGACAGCAAGCAAAGGGAAAAGGCAGCGTCAAAGAGAGTGACAGATTAGAGGAAGTTACAAGCACAGAACTTTCAGAAGGTGGGGGAACTATTTATACAAAAGACCTCCCGGTATCCCCACGGGGGGGAGAAACAGTTACTTAACAGTACGAATCCGCTGCCATGTATACTCCACCCAACAAAGCGATTCTGGACAGCAGTGTACAAGAATTTGCTGGGACAAGCAGATTTACACACAAAAAAAGGATATGAACACGATAGCTCTTCTCTACGAAGTGGCAAAGCAGTAATACTATATTTTTCGGACTATAAAACTATACAGCACACCTCCCAAATTTTAGACCAAATTCAGATTTTGTTGTATTTTCTTGCTATATTAGTAGTCATATTATAACTTAATATAAGGCGCTGGGAAAAGAGTATCGCCGCATAATCGGAAAAATATAGTAAATGGATGTTGGACTTTTTCGTATGATGCAACTGTATTTTGATGTTCTAAAATTCACATTATAATAACCTAACCAGGTGGTCACATATAATTATATAATATAACATTAAAGGTTCTTTAGCAATTGTGTTGTCCCTTGTATTTTTTTCACAAGCTATGTTTGGGTGAACAAGAAGCTAATTTGACATGTCTATTTTTGTTTTGTTTTTGTCCAATCCAAAGATTGCATGGAGATCACAGAAAGGCAAAGAACACAATGTACAATCCAACCAAAATAATGAACCCACTGATTTGTGTCACCCCTTTACCAATCTCAACATTTTACAGGAATAGATCTGCATTTTTTGACAAGGAAAGCACACTAGCATACACACAAATTCAAGGGCTTCTGTGGACATGCGGATAAGTCGTTCTGAAATACATACTTAACACATGTACAGCACTCCCCTGAACAAATTCAAGCACATAGTTTGAGAGCGTGTGTGCTTTTGTTCACTAAAACACATTCACAACGCATATGCGTGCACATACACACACACACACAAAAACAAACAACACCTGCATGCGCACACACATGCACACACCACTGGAGACGAATCATGGATAATATATTTATGCATGCAGATATACACAAGCACTATTTGCATTTGCATCCTCACACTTTCTCTCTCCCTCTCTCTCTGCCCTCACCCCTCCACCAGATTGCGCACAGGTCAATACACAAAATACCATAAAATATTTGTCAATGTCTCTGGATCTCAAAACACACACACACACATACACTCTCTCTCTCTCTCTCTCTCTCACACACACACATACACTCTCTCTCTCTCTCTCACACACACTTACTCTGCAGGCAAGCTTCAGCAGAGGCAAAGAGACTATAATCATTTTCTAAAACAAATTATAATCAAGTACTAACAGGCTTGGGTACGCGCATACCCCCCCTTGAAATTGTAAAGAAATCAAGGCATGCTTGCGTCATTTTCAGGGGTACGCAACCCCCCTTGGTACTCTACATGGAAACAAAGTTTATATCTTTCCCAACAACAACAAAATGGACATAGGGGCAGGCTAGTACTGGAAAGTGGAACTCACCTCTCTCCTTCCTCCACTCCCTAAACTGAATTAAGTCAGATATCAATCTACACCTGGGTGGAGCGAGGAAAACAAGAGTAAAGTATCTTTCCCAAGGACAGAACACCGAACTAAACGGGTATCAGACGTTCAGATCATGAACTAACCAACTTGCCCCCTTCCCCTCTTTAGCAAAATGCCAAATGACTCGGGTTGTGAGAGCAGACAACCATGAGTTGATTCCTATTCAATGTCAAGATTTTTTTATATGGTAGCCTTTTTTTTTTTTTTTAATCATAACTGGACATGCATAGGCCATAATCATTGCACCAATTGGCCAAATCTTTCCAATCCCCCTTTGTATCCAGAATTTCGATAGATCCATGACCTTTGTAGCTGGATTTCTCACCGACACATGTTCAGTTCTTGAACAGACTTCATTTTCATAACCATCACGACAAAATGTTTTCTGTCAAACATAAAGAAATACTTTTCTAATGTCAAAAAAAAAAAGAGATTAACTTTTTTTTTCAGCTTAAATATATTAATGAACAAAACAGATTTTTTTTCACTATCTGATTAATAAAAGTCAGATTTCAATAATAGCTGGACAAAAAAATTCTTCAGTTTTTCAGGTATAGCTAATTTACGAAAAGTACCTGCCAAACTGTTCTACCACCATGAAAAAAAAGATAATTTTTTTAAATTTATAAATAAAATGAAATTCAAGATCCATTTCAACTAATTGCCAAACATAAGTAAAACAGACAATACAAACATTCTGACTGAAAACCAAAGTGAGAATAATTTAAAAAAAAAAAAAAACGAACCAAAACTACCTATTCTTCAGCTTTATGAGGGGGGAGGGTAAGCCGTTTCATAGAACATAAATACACTTTTGAGGGAGAAAAAAAGCTTTCTGCGTGGTTCGTCACTGCTGGTTTTCCGGCACGTTGTTCTCCCCCACGGCCTGCCCCTGCCCCCAATCGAAGCCACCCGGGCGGTCCTCGGGCAAAGGGTTGTAGTTGGGGTCCTCTTGGTGAGCGTCAAACACGTATTTTCTGCGCAAAACACAGCCAGCAAAGCTCAATGAACAGCAGTTAACCCTTTGCTGCCAATGTCGCATTTTAGGCGCATAACGGCAGCATGACGCATCTGCGCTCATCGACAGGAAACTGAGCGATCGATGAAGAAGAAGAAGAAAGGCAGTAGAAGCGATCATATATAGTTTGATATTATAAGAAGAACTTCAGACCATGGCCATTACAGGTAACATATCTGGATGTAACTGGTGTGGCGGTGTATTTTTACCTCTATGAGATTTTTACCTCTAGCCAATCAGAATCGTTTGTTTGTCCGCCATTGTGAATCATTATGAAACTAAGTGCATGGCTTTGTACATCGATTTGTCTGCAAATATATAGATTTACACCCTCCTGCTCTATTTCTTGGTTCTTTCCGTTGTTTCAACTTCGTTTGGGATAGGGTTAGGGTTAGGGTTAGTAGTAATCACGTGAGATAAGTAACTGTTCTAATGCGCATGCGCAGAGGTAAATATTTCGTACGACTACTTATTTATCGTGACACTGGTCTTCAGTGTCTTGGTCTCCTTGTGCGTAGCCTTCTCATTCCTGTTATGGAAGACCTCACGTGGTAACATGGTTAACACTTTCAACACAACCCCTCTCGCTGCTCCGTATTCCCTCAGGACACTGCTGTCAAGGAGTAGAAATTCCTTCGATTTTGGCCCTTTTCAATAAATTGTCTTACGAAATCTGGAGATCACAGCGACTTTATTTCCATATAGTGGTTTAAATGTATCTTTAATCTTTTAAATGATATAAAATTTGAAAACCAGTTGATTACAAATATGCTTAACCGAACGTCAGCCTCAGGGGCATTTTGCCTGTTGTTAACATACTAGCAGCATGTCGGCAATGGCAAACTCATGCGTTGCTAGTATTCTAGCAGCGTGTTGCGAAAAAGTTAAAAAGAAGTTTTAAGAAGAAAAAAAACTTTTTAAAGGCAGGAGAATAGGCAAATAAGTCAGAACTGTAGTAGGTGACAGTAAGAAAAGGAAAAGTGAAACAGAGCGACCGATAATTTAACACTAGCTTGTACTATTCACAAATCCCGGAGTTCTGAGCACTTTGAACCCGCCTGGCTGGTTTGGAAAGACGTCTTCAAAGAAGTAGTATATGTGGCAACAGTGAAACAGAGCGACAGATAATTTAACACTAGCTTGTATTCACTTACAAAAATCCCGGAGTTCTGAGCACTTTGAACCCGCCTGGCTGGTTTGGAAAGACGTCTTCAAAGAAGTAGTATATGTGGCCGATGGCAATCCCTGAAAAAGTGAAACAACACAATGTTACTCTTTCAGTTCATTCCACACATCTAACTGTACATGTGACGATGATCACGATGACATCAATCATTACAGTGATATTAATATTAACCCTTTCATCGCCACTGTCGCCTCTTGGCACAATGATTTGACACCCATGTCACTGAAAGGCATCAAATGAGGGTCTGGTATCCAGTGACCTTAATGTTCTTAATTCTGGGAGGTAGGACAGGCCCTATTTTATGCATGTCACAGAGGAATCCCCAATATTGCAGATAAAATCTTTTCTCTATCTAGGTAAGTTTAATGAAAGTTTTGGCTGAAAAATGGCTGGCGTTGAAAGGGTTAAAGATGATGACAATGATTAATAATCATTTCTAAAGTTCACAAATGTTCAGAAAATGTCCAGATCATAAAGCTTACTGGGCAACTCCTCTGGCAGATATTTTCAGTCTTTTTTTAGTTGGTATTTCTTGAAGTTTGAAACAGTTTTCAGCAATGGAAACCCTGCACTTTTATCAAGAATTAGTCCAGAAAATGCCTAACTATGACCCAACTCTTTCTCTCCCAATTAATCCATAGCCAGTACTTTCAAGCTCAAAATTCATAATAAAACAGGCTGGATTATGATTAAATGTTTTCAATCAAAGTCTCAAGATTTCCCATGCCTAAATTCCATCTTGTCTGAAAGTCATCAGTGGATTATGTTGATGATGATGTTGTCGTTGTTGGCTTACCCTGGCTAAAAGACTCCAGGGATCATCCCAACAGCCAGGCATTGTAGTGGGGGCAAAGTGGTTTTCAAGGAAAATGACCGGGGGTCCAGGAGGCCGAAGAAAATTCAATAAATGAGTGAAATTTTCACTTTTTCATGCCATTTCAAATCATTTTTTAATAATTTTGTTTCAAACTGTTTCGCAGATTTTCCGCGATTCGCGGAGGTCTGCCATGCCTGAACAGCGGAACCACTTGAACACTGTGGTACAAACGCATCAGGTACGGATGAGAACATTAAGCGTGTGACCGTTTTTGCTTACCCTGCCATGTGGGCAGCCACACTCCGTCTTCGGGGGATTCTGGAGACTGATGATGTTATGCTAGGAGCTTGTCATGGCTAAAGACAATCCCCGCATAACTACACGTAGCATAGCAACATTTTGATGTAGCCTTGGTGTTCTAGCCCCATGTCAATTGGTCTGACACAGCCTTAACCTTTTCAACGCTAGCCATTCGTCAGCCAAAATTTACCATTAAACTTGCCCAGGTAGAGAACAGATTTTGTCTGCAATATCGGGGATTCCTCTGTGACATGCATAAAATAGGGCCTATCCTTACCTCCCAAAATTAAGAACATAAGGTCACTGTATACCAGACCCTCAGCTGATGCCTTTTAGTAACACGGGAGTTAAATCATTGCGGTGCCAAGAGGCGACAGTGGCCATGAAAGGGTTAAGCCAAGGCGGCAACGATGATGATGGTGGTGATGATGACTACGACAACGATGACAATAACAACGACGATGCCAACGACAAGAACATCCCCCCCCTCCCCGGCACTCACCCATGAGGTCGATGATGATGGAGTTGCCCAGCAGCAGGGAGAAGCCGAGGAGGACCCAGGGCAGGTAGGGGGCCTGGAAGTTCATCAGGCCGAAGAAGTTCATGCGGGTGTAGGGGTTGCGGCGGCTCCACACGTACACCAGCATGATGGTGAACGCGCTGCCCAGGAACACCAGGTTCACAAACAGCGCCAGCAGCTGGGAGTTTAGGGGTTAAGGGGAAATGGGAAAAGTAGTTCTTTTAAGTCTTCTAGCGCCATGTATTTTTTTTATGTTCTTGGTTGTCCATTGCATCTCAACCGTAACTATTTATTTTTGACTGCGCATTAGGGAGAGTGGGGGGGGGGGGGGGGGGGGGGGGGGTGTTCTTTAAGGAGAGAGAAAGGGAGAGGGAAGGGAGAGAAAGTGTGTGTGTGTGTGTGTAAGTGTAGATGTCACTCTCTCTCTCTTGCAGGGTGTGTGTGTGTATGTGCGCATGTGTGTGTATGACAGAGAGTGTGTGTGTGTATGTGTGTGTGTGTGTGTGTGTGTGTGTGTGTGAGAGAGAGAGAGAGAGAGAGAGAGAGAGAGAGAGAGAGAGAGAGAGTGTGTGTGCATGTGTGTGAGTGTGCATGTAAAGAATAAATGTGTGTGTGTGCGTGTGCGCGCGCACATGCGCGTGTGTGTTTGGGTGTCATTGCGCACTCTGCAGTCCAATAAATAACTACTTTTCAAAATCCATAGCCATTACTTGAAGCTTGAACTAGTTGAAACAAAATAATAGAAACTTGGATCAGCGGCCAGATGGTATCCTTTAGTTTATCAGACAACAACTAAAATTACACAATACTTATGGGTCAATAATGAATATAGCTACAGTATACAAAATATATTTTAACCAATTTCCAATACTATCAATTTCTTGCTTGTCTACCTGTTGAAAAGAATAAAGAGTTATACTATTCATTCACCCATCCAAGAGTTTGGGTCTATTGGCCACTGCAATTAGGGTTATTAACGCCCTTGACAGCCAGAGTTAATCCCTTGTTGCTCAGTATCCAAAAGGGCATTCACTCTTGCAAAAGGCAGTCATTCAATGGCCTCAAATAGGGTTATTGGTGAGATTTATGCCCTTGTTTAGTCAGTACTCAAGCATTTATCAAGGGCATTCACTCTTGCAAAAGGTAGTCATTGCAGTGGCCAATAACATGGAAATGTACACAAACTCTGGATTTCTGAAGGTTATTCTCGACTGGCATATATGACATTTCTTGCTTCAGATCCTAATTATAATTTGATTTTTTTTTTTAAAGTCTAATATTTTACTAATATCACCATTGTTGTGAACAGACTTTAACCCTTTCACCGCGATCCATATTTCAGCCAAATAAATCAATCAATCCTAATTATAAGCTTAAATTAAATCAATCAATCCTAATTATAAGCTAACACAGCTCTCCAGCATAATAAAGGATACGATCATGAGACACCCGCCAAACAGAAACATGAAAAAGAAATCAGCGGTGCGGCCCCGGAACGACCCCTCCTCCAGCATGCGGCAGTAGCGATAGGCAAATATCATGTTGAACAGGAAATTGAATCCGATTGGTCCAAAGTACAGGAAGTTGGTCACCACGCGCCATACCTGATGATTCAGCAGAATACACCGTATTTTACGGACTATAAGGCGACCCTTATTATAAGGCGCATGCCCCAAATTTTACACAAAATCCAGATTGTGTTATTATATTTTCTTACTATTTTATTGGTCACATTATTATAAGGCGCAGGGGTCTCAGTCTGAGTAATCAGCTATGGTTGAAGTAAAAGCACAGGCAGAGACACACACACACACACACACACACAGACATAAATACTAACACACACTAACACTCATACAGTACACACATTCGACAGTTTCAATATGTCATGAGTACACAACATCAATAAATCACACACACAATAAGAGCCCAAGGTCTGAATCAGATTTGACATTTCCCTACAAATATTATACAGTGGATTCCTGCTAACCCAAAAACGGATAACTCAAAAACACTGGATAATTCAAAATATTTTTTTGGTCCCAGCCTAATATTTAGCAATAATCTTTATGCTAAAAGGTCTTTTTAACTCAAAATATTGGCTATCTCAAAATAAAATGTAAGTCCCTCCAATTTTGACTTAGACGATTTTCTCTGTACATGTATGTAAATGTTCTATTTGTAGTGTTCTTTTTATAGTCACAAAAGACTCGTCTATGAAATTCGGATGACTCCCACCTGAAGAAAACAATGCCACAGTGCAGCGTCACCCTTTCCTCTCTCCTCGCCCTATTGTCAAAAGTATCCGTATTCTATCAACCCATTCACCACCCAAACAACCAATCTATCCTTCAAATCTTGCTAGCTGGCGATCAATCACAGGACAGATTTTGACAAAAGCGACAATGCTCACATTCATCCTTGACCATGAGAGAAGTCAAACTCCTCTTTTCTTTTTCAATCAAATTCTCGTTCTGAACACACAACAAAAATTAAAAACAAATACCAAAGAAAAAGAGAAAATATAATGAGCTTTTCTCCATCCATGAATTTCCAATCCATAAATCAAAATACAGTGGAGAGCTGATAACTCAAAAATGGATAACTAAAAAACACTGGATAACTCACAATAAGTTTTTGGTCCAGTTTAACAATCTTTGCGCTAAAAAAAGTCAAATGTTTTCTCAACTCAAAATATTGGCTATCTCAAAACAAAATTTCAGTCCCTTCAATTTCGACTTAAGCGATTTTCACTGTACTACTAATCTGACATCCCTGATTACTGTTTCACACCTTCACATTAATAGTATAATACCAACCTGATATTGTCGGAAAATTAAGTCAGGGTTGAAGTAGATTTGGAATGGTGTGATGATGTCTAGTTGCTGGAACAAAGATCAGGTGAGTTGCCATGTAATGTATTTCACAGACAAATGTACATGATAAAAAGGTTTAAAAATACTTATGATTTATCATCAATAATGGTAGTACAACAGTAAAGATGCTGGCGTCAACAAGAAAACTTTACAGAGATTAAATCCTATAGTTTTTCCGACTTCATTCTTCTACGTAACTAATACACTAAGCAGTAAGTGACTATCTTGAAGCGAATATTTCAACGAGTCTTTATATTATACTGAAAATTCTCTGCCCCTGGCTTGTTAGTAATGTTACTGAATTGTGTGCTCCACATACATAAAATTATTGCCCCTGCGCGTTGCAAAGAAATAGAGTATAGCCGCCGACAATTCTCTGCCCCTGGTCGTCACTAGGTGGCATGCTCGTTTCAGTAATAAAATCATCACCCTTAAGATCAAAGATAATTCATACACACAAAGAAGCTTACATGGACCTTTAGTTTTACATGGACAAGAAGCTTTCTGTCAATTCATTTCATCTGTCAATGAATTGACAGAATTGAATCTTCTCTTATAGGGATTCTTCTTCTTCTGCGTTCCCAAGACATAGGCCATAATGGGTGAGGTACATATTGTATCTGTCCTGTTTTCAGTTTTCACTGGTCTCCCCGCTGCATTCAGCCGACACATTCCAGTTTCGGAGGAGCTCAAAATCTTGAGAAAATTATTGGGATTTTTTGTTTTGAAAACAACTTAACAAGGCAGGTGAATCGGCCAGTAAGTTATAAAAATAATAAGAAAAGGAAAAAGTAGAATCAAAGAAAGTGACAGATTTGAGGAAGTTACAAGCACAGAACTGGGGGAACTATTTGTATGAAAGACCACCACCCACCGCCCACTCCTGGTATCCCCAAGGGCAGTCTTGCAGGGATAGATGAGGAGACTGCCGTGTGTGCCAGCCAGTCATGTCAGGCAATGACTTCCAAATAGCAGGGGAGGATAGAACTTGTTTATGGCCAAAAAGCCTCAAGTGCTAAAGGGACATCCCCACTCTCTCAGCCAGCCAGGACTTTTGGCACAGCTGGTGTTGGGGAAGGTCCCCTAATCAACCGATGTACTCACAAACCTGTCGGATTGCGATCCAGCGATTCTACCCACTCAACCATACAATCAGGGAGTGGAACGTTCTACCTTCAGCAGCAGTTGAGGCCAGAACTCCAGAGAGTTTCGCGACTAGAGTCTGGGAGCACCTGACTGGAAAACCTCCTGCTGCAGCCCCACAGATGGCCCCACTCTGGGGTCATCAGACTAACAAGCAACAACAGCCCCCCCCCTCCCCCCTTTGGTTCCACCCCACCCCTCCTCCCCTGTTCCAACAACCCAATGGATCAACAGTTTCCTAGTTCTCTTATCTGTGCTCTCTTCTGTTGTATTATTTCTTCTCAGGCCTTGAGCCTTTTCTTCTGGCAAAAAGTGGTCTAGAACCTCCCCGGTTCAATAGCCAAATAATCAAAGCGTTGATTGTGGCCAATCAGTCAAGAAGAAGAAGACCCATGGCGGCTTTGTCTCATGGCACACCGTGAGCGCATCTTCTTTCTCTTTCTAGCCGAGAGCAGGCTTTGTTTCACTATTTTCAGCGAATGCAAGGGATCGGTCACTATGCCTTTAGGGGCCTTCATCTTGTGTGTACAGCAGTGTAAACCAACACTATGATAATACGGTATATTCATATAGTCTGTAACTTCTGTGTAAGTCAGTGTGACTATGAGTATGACTAGACTTCCAACGTACCTTCTTCTTCTTCGCCATAGGCAGCCAACTTCATCACATTGAAGATTCTGTTGCACTTTAGGGGGTAGTACAAAATAAAAGTACCATGACTGACTGCAGGAGTACTGTATGTATCAGTCACTGAGTCAGTAGTCACTGTATCTGTATGTCATCAGACAAGCTGATGCAACCTGTAGAACATGCTTTTATTTTGTCAAGGCTACCCCTCTTATTGGAATAAATCCTCAAATAGAAGGATAGCCCATTCATAGTATATCCTTGCTCAATACACCATGACGAAAAATAGCTCAATCAACAATTCAGTGTCGAAAGTAGAGGGTCCCAAACATTCAACAAACATGCGTCGTCTGCTAGGCTTGTCTTTTGCGGTCAAAATACTTGATTGACCGCAATTTAGCGCCGTGTTTTTTTCTAAAACAAGCAAAATATAAAAGGATACTAACCACAGCAATCGTTGTTAAAACACATGCAGTTGTGTATGCCCTTGTTATTGGGGGCATCTGCATGTATTCCTGTTGAAACGTCTGCGCTGCCATGTTGGATGAGACTGCAAATTACGCATGCGTACACGTCAGCATTCAGTGAGGGCAGGGGAGGCAATTCTCACTAAGTATAACAGCTTTTGTTGAAGGTTTTTGTGGTCTCAAAAAGTAATGACCCCAGTCAATGTTGTGCAGAATAAATAAATAGAAAACTATTCCATAAATTGTATCACGGTCTCTAAACACTTTTCTCTCTCTGTAGGTAGTCTTTTTTTTAGGCCTACCCCACAAAAAAGTAATGTCTTCAAAGTGGGCTTGAGGATAACAAAAGTGAAAGGGGGGTGGGGGGGGGGGGGGGGGGGGGGGGGGGGGGAGTAAGCTTTTTCTTCTTTTAATAGAAATTACAACAAAAGAGGTACTTTTAAATTTAAATATTGATATGGGCAACAACCGATTGGCCCAGGACAATGTGCAAGATATACAAGGCGCACACACACACACACACACACACCAAAAAGTAACATAATCAACAGCCCTCCATAAACACCTCCACCAATTAAACCACCCTGTCTCAGTCACCTCCCCAACCTCACATCAAAACATAAATTAGGGAACCAGGGGCCATAGATCAAAGTAGTGGTAATTAAATGAAGGACATGAGCTGTGCCGGTCGGGGTTCGGACCCGGGGGCCGCTATAGGCCTACGGCCTAGCCGGATTGGTCCAGCCTAGATACTGCGAAAGGTCTGTGGTCCTTCTCTGCATGCAGCATGTGTGGACCTTGCTGTCACACATGTCCCCTACTCCTTTGCATGCATCATGTGGGGCCAGTTTCCCCGGCTGAACTTAATCACTCTGCATGCATTATGCGGGGCCCGGGTGTCTCCGGCTAGACCAGAGCATTCGACCTTGGGTGCAACTTTGCAATTCGACGTTAGGCTCAACTTTGCAATTCGACGTTAGGCTCAACTTTGCATTCGACCTTAGGCTCAACTGTATATTCGACGTTAGGCACAGCTCTGCAATTCGACATTAGGCTGAAGTGTGCACCTGTGCATTCGATATTAGGCGCAACGTTGTACTTTCGACCTTATTCCGGATTCCTTTCTCTCTCCGTCTTACTCCTAACTGCACCGAGCCCTGTTTGGTCCTGGTGCCGAGGTCGTGGGTGCGTCTTGGGCGGTTGATGCGGGTGGTGTGATGTGCCGGGATTGGACTAGGCTGGCAGAACGACTGGCAGTTTGGTCTGGTTTGCATTTTGCTACCCGTGTTGGCTGACTTGGTCGCACTCATGATTTCGGTACATGCATGAATGTTTTTTTCTGTGTGTGCTGTGCGTGTGTGTGCGTGTGCCACGCGCGCGTGTAAAGTATCACACAGAATCATCTGAAACGTGTAGATCCTCTGACAATTCTGATGCCTTAATATAGATGACAGTAAGCAAAAGGGTAAAGGCAGAGTCAAAGAGAGTGACAGATTAGAGGAAGTTACAAACACAGAATTTCCAGACGGTGGGAGAACTATTTGTAGGAAAGATCCCCCCCCCCCCCCCCCCCCCCCCCCCCCCCCCCCCCGGGGGAATACCATGCAGTAACAAAATCATTCAGCTCTCATCTTACAATTGGACCCAACTTCAGGCTAAAGTCAAGAAAGGAATAAAAGCATGCAAGTAAGGCCGTATACACACATAAGCGGAGATTCCGTGCGGAAACCCGTGCGCAATCCATAAATAAGTGAAACAAAGAAGGGAAAACATTTGCGGACGCGTCCGAATTTCCTCTATATATGCGTAAAATTTCATCCTTCTTTCTTCCACTTATTTAGGGTTTTCCGTACGGAACTTACGCGTCAGTTTAATATGAACGCGGCCTAAAGCGAACACCATTATACTTTTACTAATTTAGAGACAACACAAAGGGGTGAGAAAAAAGAACAAACACACCATTACATTCCTAATATTTCGGTTTATTCACTTTCCTCCAGAGACTCTTCTAAAAATCAGTCGGTTTATTATGTCTACTGGTGGTAACATCATCATGTGAATTAACTCCAAAGTTTGATGACACAGGCGCAGAAATTATAAGACAAGCAAAACGGCGAGCCATAAAAATGTACTCCTAGTCCAGTCCCAGTTCAAGTGGGAGGAGTGGGGGTGGGGAAACGAGAGATAGAGAAAGAGCTAAGTCATGGAATGCCTTTGGGAGGGTGTGGGGCATAGAGGGGTAGGGCAGGGCAGAGAGAGAGAGAGAGAGAGAGAGAGAGAGAGAGAGAGAGAGAGAGAGAGAGAGAGAGAGAGAGAGAGTTAAGTCATGGAATGCCTTTGGGAGGGTGTGGGGCATAGAGGGGTAGGGCAGAGAGAGAGAGAGAGAGAGAGAGAGAGAGAGAGAGAGAGAGAGAGAGAGAGAGAGAGAGAGAGAGAGAGAGAGAGAGAGAGAGAGAGAGAGTTAAGTCATGGAATGCCTTTGGGAGGGTGTGGGGCATAGAGGGGTAGGGCAGAGAGAGAGAGAGAGAGAGAGAGAGAGAGAGAGAGAGAGAGAGAGAGAGAGAGAGAGAGAGAGAGAGAGAGAGTTAAGTCATGGAATGCCTTTGGGAGGGTGTGGGGCATAGAGGGGTAGGGCAGAGAGAGAGAGAGAGAGAGAGAGAGAGAGAGAGAGAGAGAGAGAGAGAGAGAGAGAGAGAACGAGAGAGAGAGAGAGAGAGAGTTAAGTCATGGAATGCCTTTGGGAGGGTGTGGGGCATAGAGGGGTAGGGCGGAGAGAGAGAGAGAGAGAGAGAGAGAGAGAGAGAGAGAGAGAGAGAGAGAGAGAGAGAGAACGAGAGAGAGAGAGAGAGAGTTAAGTCATGGAATGCCTTTGGGAGGGTGTGGGGCATAGAGGGGTAGGGCAGAGGGAGAGAGAGAGAGAGAGAGAGAGAGAGAGAGAGAGAGAGAGAGAGAGAGAGAGAGAGAGAGAGAGAGAGAGAGAGAGAGAGAGAGTTAAGGCATGGGATGCCTTTGGGAGGGTGTGGGACATAGAGAGGGCAGAGGAGAGAGAGAGAGAGAGAGAGAGAGAGAGAGAGAGAGAGAGAGAGAGAGAGAGAGAGAGAGAGAGAGAGAGAGAACGAGAGAGAGAGAGAGAGAGAGAGAGAGAGAGAGAGAGAGAGAGAGTAAGGCATGGGATGCCTTTGGGAGGGTGTGGGACATAGAGGGGCATGGCAGAGAGAGAGAGAGAGAGAGAGAGAGAGAGAGAGAGAGAGAGAGAGAGAGAGAGAGAGAGAGAGAGAGAGAGAGAGAGAGAGAGAGAGAGAGAGAGAGAGAGAGAGAGAGAGAGAGAGAGAGAGAGAGTTAAGAGTATTAAGGTATGGGATGCCTTTGGGAGGGTGTGGGGTGTAGAGGGGTATTATATATAATGAAGTAACTTGCAAACATTTATTGCAAAACAACCTTTCTGAAACAACAAACATTTGTTGCTGTTGCAACAGCTGTAAAATACAAACTCTGTTAAGATTGACGAACTGTTTCATTTGCAAAACTCACATCCATTGCAAGAGCCATTTATACATTCCTTGACATAAGAAGCTTAAGCACTTCGCCTTGGCACAAATTACTTCATTTCAAGAAGCTTCCACTGGAACAAATTGACAACATCTGCATATACCCAAGAATAGCTTCTAAATATTTAATGCAAAACAACTTCTTTTGAAACAACTTCTTATTATTATTCCCCCCCCCCTTTTTTTTGGCAACAGTTGTAAAATACAAACCCTGAACTAAGGTTAACAAAATCTTTTAGAACTTTGCAAAACTCGCATCCAAACCTCAAGAGGTATAAGATCCAAATCGATTTAACTTTATATATCAGTTACGGTTTTAAAACAAAAAAGTTAATAAATTATTGGCTTCCAAATTTAAACTACAAGCCGTTTTTCTGGTCAATTAAAAAATATATAAAGAAACAAGGAACAGCGACAACAAAGCAAAGAAAACAAACAATAAAATAACAGCAAAATGACTGTAAACGATTAACAGATAACATTATATACATGTATCATCAAAACAGTTAAGAAACAGCGATTCAAAATTCAAACATGCCTGTTGCTTGTAATAACAAAGGTTCAAACAAACAATTGATAACAACAACAATAACTTTTTTTTTTCAAAACCCACCACCAACAATCCTACTTTTCACACTCATCTTTAACATGCACAAATTGAGGAGTGCACAAACACATCACAAAACCAATCCTAATCTAGCTTACTTTACATACTCATGAGAGAGAGAGAGAGAGAGAGAGAGAGAGAGAGAGAGAGAGAGAGAGAGAGAGAGAGAGAGAGAGAGAGAGAGAGAGAGAGAGAGAGAGAGAGAGAGAGAGAGAGAGAGAGAGAGAGAGAGAGAGAGAGAGAGAGAGAGAGAGAGAGAGAGAGAGAGAGAGAGAGAGAGAGGAATAAATGAATAATGCAGGATACCGATGATTTAGATGCATGGAACAATATTATAAGACTCATTCGCCTTGGCTTAAGGCTGTGTCACACCAATTGACATAGGCCAGAACACCAAGGCTACATCAAAATGTTATGCTGTGCATAGCTATGTCGCGATTGTCTTTAGCAATGACAAGCTCCATGACAAGCATATAACATCATCAGTCTCCAAAATCCTCCGAAGTCGGAGTGTGGCTGTGGGTAATCAAAAACGGTCACATGTAATGTTCTCATCATCTCGTTGCTGGTGCAATTTGCACCATAGTGTTCAAGTGCTTCGGCTGTTGGGATGATCCATGGAGTCTTTTAGCCAGGGTATAACAATAAGAGGCATTACATCCCCGTTCTCTAGGCTAAGAAGAGAACAGCTGACGTTGGAGGAGGCCCTAAAATCCAACCGATCCCTGAAGCTGCAGCACAATAAGCTACAGTGCAAAGGCTTCTTTGTTTGAGCCAGTCACAAAAGACTATAAATATTCAGATAATTTTAACTGTGAACAAAAAAAATAATAACAAAACAAGGCGTGAATAGCCTTTTATATATAGTTTTCCCTTCTAACATTAAACAGGTTTTGGCCAATAGTAAAATGAAAATGAGAGCCATTGAGCCATTCAACAAAAGACTATAAAGCATTCAGATAATTTTCCATTAACCGTGAATAAAAAAAAAAGAAAAAAAAAAAGACCAAGGTGTGAAATGGCCTTTTACATATTAAACAGGTTTTGGCCCATAGTAAAATGAAAATGAGAGCTATTGAGCCATTCAACAAAAGACTACAAAAACAACAAATTCCTTTAACCGTGAATAAAAAACACCCCACAAAACCAAGGCGTGAAATGGCCTTTTATATCATTTTTTTCTAACATTAAACAGGTTTGGGCCAATAGTAATATGAAAATGAGAACTATGTGACAATTGACATAATTTTCACGAAATGTGTGAAAATGTGTTAAACAAAGTATCTTCTTCTTATTCTCTTTTGGGCCCACGGTCAGTATGTTGACCATTCTGGCACCTTTGGAGAGAGAAAAAAGACTGAAAAATGGGGGCCGGTCGGTCTGTAATATGAGCATTACATCAAAACACGTTAAAAAGGTTTTTTAGGGGTAACGATGGCGCTGTGCATGTCACGTCATAAGCACATGAAACAAACGATTGGATATAGTGATCATTGATTGAAAAATATCCACATTACTTATATCCTCTTTCCCAAAGATTAATCACAATATTCAAGAATGCAATAGACGACATTCAAAGTTTCCCAAAGATTAATCACAATTCCCCCGTGGGGATACCGGGGATCTTTTGAACAAATAGTTCCCCCACCTTCTGAAAGTTCTGTGCTTGTCGTCATCTGCTATCTTTCTGTCTTACTGGTCCATTCTCCTACCATTTTTCTATAAATTCTTACAAATATTTCTTCAGCTGAAGTCGCACAAATAGTTCCCCCACCTTCTGGAAGTTCTGTGCTTGTCGTCATCTGTTATCTTTCTGTCTTACTGGTCCATTCTCCTACCATTTTTCTATAAATTCTTACAAATATTTTGTCAGCTGAAGTCGGACATGCTGGGCCTAACTATTTCTTAGCAAGGCGCATAACGACAGCATGACGCATCTACGCTCATACGACAGGAAACTGTATGAGCGAACGAAGAACAAGAAGAGAATCACAGTATTCAAGAATGCAATAGACGACATTAAAAGGTTAAATTACCAAGTGGAAACATATCTGTAATCAAGCACATATCCTAGCTTTGTTCATACACTTTTACGGCATAGTAATAGTATATAGGCCCTTAATGTCTAATGAGACACTTTCAAGGAAAACAAGGCGTATTCACAAATTTAGCATCATTAAACATCAAAAGGCATGCCAAAAACGCAGTTGTAGTATATCTCGTAATCTGAATCAATTCAAGAATTAACAGAATCTTCAGTAAAAAAGGCACAAATGGAATTCATGGCTTGAGGTGTGTGTGTGTGTGTGTGTGTGTGTGTGTGTGTGGGTGGGTGGGGGGTGGGTAAACATCCAGCAGTTTAGATGCGTATTCACAAATTTAACAACAAAAGGCATGCCAAAAGCGCAGTAGTATAGTATAATGTCGTGATCTGAATCAATTCAAGAATTAACAGAATCTTCAGTTAAAAAAAAATTGAATTTATGGCTTGTAGGTGTGTGTGTGTGTGTTTGTGTGTGGGCGGGGGGTAAACATCCAGCAGTTTAGTACAAAACCAAATTAGAAAAGCATAGGTATCATTTTCAAATATATGCCTCAAAACTTTCTTCATACACGATCCTGTATCATTGTGACGTTGGCACTATTCAACATGGAAAAAAGCACACTCTGTGTTAGAGCGTGTCTCTTCTATTGTATCATTTAATACATAACTTGCAGTCGCACACAATAAAAGATAAGCAGCCTACGTTAACTTTTAAATTCTAAACAAGCATACAAAAGGAGATCAACAATCCGCTGACATCCTGCTGCAGAACTAGAGGAGACATTGCACAGTTGTTGTGATATAAGGATAAGTATAAGTCACCGTTATAGAGTTGTTCAACAACGACTCGCGAACCCATAATAATGTGCACAAGAACAGAGGACAACTCCGTTATCATTTCTGCCCACCTCCCCCAACTATTTCCTCTTCCCACCCCTGTCCCTGGATCCCCACGGTCTCCAGAAAAACACATGAAAGAATTATCATCATACTCAATACTACTTTGTACCATAAGATACTCAATTAAAAACGGCTTTATCAAATTTCCTGGGCCCATGTATTATGGCTGTCTGTCATGGGACTCGTTCTTAGAGTTCATTTAATCTCCACACCAATGTATAATCACGGGTACAATGCACCATCAACAAAAAGTGTCCAAAAAGTTGTTGTCTGTGGTACAGTAGTACAATGTTTATTTTGTATGGCTTGCTGAAGGTAACTTGATCAGGACTGACTGCTCCTTGTACACTAACCAAGTGGTTGTACACTCCAGGGTGCAGTAGTAAGGAAAAGCTTCAAAACATTCTTCCTGGACATTGTAAAGTGCATAAAAAGTACAACGAAAAGGGATCAACCAACAAACCAAACAAATGCTCTTAGTCTATTCTGATCAGCAAGCACTTTCGAGGGTATTACAACGAAAAGGGATCAACCAACAAACCAAACAAATGCTCTTAGTCTATTCTGATCAGCAAGCACTTTCGAGGGTATTATTTGAGAAACGTCCCAAGCAATCCATCAGGCAGCATAAACCTGAATGACATAAAAACAAAGTTTGTAAAGCATAGCCACACCACACTGGTCACACTGGAAAAGGGATCAACCAACAAACCAAACAAATGCTCTTAGTCTATTCTGATCAGCAAGCACTTTCGAGGGTATTATTTGAGAAACGTCCCAAGCAATCCATCAGGCAGCATAAACCTGAATTACATAAAAACAAAGTTCGTAAAGCATAGCCACACCACACTGGTCTGCCTTCTTTGTTCACTAATCGAGGTCCATGGACACAACGTCCTTGAAGTTCACCAGGTCTTTGACAGGTTCAGGAACAGGCAGACTGCCGATCCTGTCTGCCCGGCCTGGCTGACAGCCGATGCTGCGGGACACCGCTAGGCGAGCAAGGTGCTCCAGTCGGCAAGGAGAGGCAGCAGCTTCAACTATGTACCTGTAGCACGTCTTCCAGATTTGGAGCACACGTCGGTCACTTTGAAGTTTCTGCTGAACATCATCACGTTCTAGAATTTCAAGAAGCCGTTTGTGAGAAATAGCTCCAGATGACAGCAAGAGCCTGACGCACTTCACGTTCTTCATATTGAGGGCCAAGAACAAAGGACAGAAGGAGTAATGTCTTTGGAAGCTGGACAGGCCTGCAGAAATACATAGTCTGACCATTTCAACGCTGGCTATTGGAATATGCTTTGTGGCTGCATATAACAAGTTGTCAAAATGCCACTGTTCGTGAGTGACAGTGGGATCCACTCTGCTAATCACTTCCTTGGCAAAGCTCAGCCGACCATGCCTCACAGCCTTCTCCAAGGCATATCCAAGCTTTGAATCAGAGCACTTTGTGACCAGTGCCCCAGCAACATTCCAAACATTGCTTATCAGTGCCATTTTAAACACGAAATTCAGCACAGGAAGATCTTGGCATTGGTGGTGTTTTCTAAGAACGAATGTCCAGCCATTTTCTCTGGTCATCAGCACGAGAGCCCAGCGTAGGAGGCCTTGTTTTTCACAGGCTGAGGCCAGACTACGCCTTAAGAATATTCCCATGTCTGTGGATCGTTTCCAGAGCGAATTCACACTGTCACCATCCACAGGCCAATGCTTCAGCACTGCTGCACTTGCAGAGAACTTTATTTCTTTAGCAAACAGGACCACAGCACTCCACAGCAACTGGCGAGGAAGATCCAGAGAGGTGGATGTGGTCACCAGTGTTTCTAACATCTCCAAGTCCTTAGTCACCAGAGCCAGGAGGAACGCCAGGTTGATATGGTCATTGTCCAGACACCACTGCATCAGACTGGACATGCTGTCTGACCACCGGCCTGCTGCAATCTTTGCATTCATGCTTTTCACTATTCTCTTCAGTTGCGACTTAAAACCTTCAACATCCACAGTGCAATGTTTGATCCATTGGTCCAAAGCTGTTGCAATGTCAGGCCAAACACTTTGATCCAGTAGCATTTTGCGCATGCATTTCTCAGCTATGTTTACAAATGGTAAACCTTTCACGCCTGCTGAGACACACACCAGCATGTGCAAAGAATTTCTCTCAATCATGATGTCTATCAGCTTCATCGTTGCATTGATTTTTGAGTCGACTTGTTTTCCAAACAGTTCTTCTTCACAAACTTTGGAGATGAAATGAGGTCTGTTTCCAGTGATTGCAGATGTACATGCAAAGAAAAGATCTTCTCGTAAATATATATAGTTTGAAGACCATGTTTCCCAGAGTTCAAACAACATATGAAAGCAATCAGCAAGATTCAGTTTCACACAACGGGTAATGACCTTTTTAAACAGGTCGAATCTGAACATATCCTCACAGCAGAGTTTGAAAAGGTCAATGAAGATTTTTAGGCTACTGCTTGACTTTTGTTTGAAGTAGGTTTTCATTGCAAACTTCACTGAAATGGATTGGAGCCAGTTTTTATCCTTCCTGTCAAGTTTTGCGCAGATGCTAGACAACAGTTTGCCAATGTTTTCTTCGACAGGGACCAGCCGGGAAATGACGAATTGAAGATTGTTTCTCGATACTCCATGGCTACAAAGATCTACAATCAAACTGTATTCTTCCAGTTGAAGGGCATGGCGGATTAAACATGAACGATTTGAATCTGATGTGTCAGATGCCTTGTACATTTCTTCAACACGCTTGCAGTAGATTTTACAATCAAGTTCATGCAGTTTGGTCAAGGCATACCTGAACAATTTGGGCTTTAAACCAGTCTGATTTCTTTCGCCCCAACAAAAATCACCAATGAGTGAGCAAGGACCTTTGCCTGAAGATGCCACAAACAATGCAAGGTCTTTTTCTCCATCTTCATACAAAACATCAAACATCCACCTGACCTCTCCCCCCTCACATTCTGATGGCAAAGGTGGTAGATTCTCCTTCCACTGCTCATGAACAAACTTTTGTTTGAAGACACGGCGGCTCTTTGGATAACCTCTGATCATCTTGAGGAAAACTGTCTTATTCTGGAGGTGGACAGCATACTTGATGGCTTCCATCAGCACTGAATCACTGACTGATTCTTTCTCAAGGATGTTCAGGGTAAGGTCTCCCAGACCATGTTTGATGGAGACCATCAGCAGCAGTCCTTTCAGACCTTCAGGAAAACTGCCCGCAGGGAACAGGTCCAGCAGTTCCTGGGCCTTGTTCTGGAACAGTTCATTGACCGTCCATTCACTAGGACTGACACCATCACGCAGCAGTTGAAGGGCCACAGTCCATTGTTTAGTAGCCACAGCCTGGTCACAGGCACTCTCCATCTGGGTGACCCTCACTCAGTCCCGCCTGAATATGAAACAGATTTGGCAAACGGCTTGTTAGGAATTTGAAATTTCACTTAAAAGTGCGAAATTGACCTTAACTTAAATATTAAGAGGCCGTTGGGAACTACACTCTAGACAACAACCATTTTAATTATGCACATTGATTGGTGACATGCCCAACCCTTCTCAGCACCCCACCTCACCCCCTCCCTACCAATACAATCTCTCATTGAGCTGATGATCTGGGCAACAAGTATTCTGCACAAGTCAACTGTTTAGTTGGAATCCCAGGGCTCACAGGGACCCCCATTTGGGGGTCTATGAAGCACTGAAATTCTCAAGGACCCTCTAAAAGAATGTGCAGGGGGTCCCAGGGATGCAGTAGAATTTTTTTGTTTTAGCATTCGCAATGCCACTGGGACCCTCTATCCCGCCTCTAGGACCTTCTATGCTGTAAGCGAAGGAGTCCCTGGGACCTCTTGTTTTGCGAGACGGTCATGCCACTGGGACCCTCTATCCTGCCTCTAGGACCTTCTATGCTGTAAGCGAAGGGGTCCCTGGGACCTCTTGTTTTGCGGGATGGTTGGGAGCCTTGATCGAATGCCCCTACGTACTAAGCGTCGTAATCATCAAATTGCTGATGGAGGATTATGCTATACTAGTCTATATGCAAGAAGATATGTTTGTGGCATCTACGGTTACGCCACTCAGTCATCATGACTGTCATAGGATATAATGGGGTCCATACTGCTAAGTCACAGGCCCTCTAAGTCACAGGCCCGCTATGTCCCACATCTAAGTGGCTACATGTCTATATGGTTTTTAAGTCAAAGTGACCACTGGTAATTGTCACTGACCACTGGTCATCCACATTGTGCAAGGTGCAGTAGTGCTCATGACACCAATAAGCTGTTAAATAGTGAAAAGGTGGAATTTATGTCAAAGTGACCACTGGTCAGTTGCAGTGACCACTGGTCAGTAGCAGTGACCACTGGTTAGTAGCAGTGACCACTGGTAATCTGCATTATACATTTTTACATATGCCTTTCTTACCAAACATTAAGCTGTATCTTATCAACTTTTTGAGCTAATTATCTTTGTTGAATAATTAATCGCAGTCATGATAAAGGCCATTATCTAATAGACACGGTGTCGCATGAAAATAGGTAGCTCGTAAAAATAAGTAGCTCGCTACCTATGACATTGTGTATTTGCGACATTGAGCATGAACCACAAATTTCACTTTTTTCTAGGGTTAGGGTTAGGGTTAGTTAAATGGTTAAAGTACAGAAAAAGTGAAATTTGTGGTTGTCGCAAATACAGACTCTCATAGTAGCGAGCTACTTATTTTTACGAGCTACCTATTTTCATGCGATCCCCCCCCCCCCCCCCCCCCCCCCCCCCCCCCCCCCCACACACACTATGTAGTGCAGTACACATAACAGCCGTGGAGCATTTGTCAGTCCTGGTTCATTGCGGGTTTTTTCGTCTTGCCTTTATCTTCTGCTATTATCAAAGACAGTATAGGGGAAGTATTTTTGCTATTATTGAATGCATGTGTTTAATTATGTGAATGGATGAAAATAAGTGTTAAATATAGCAAACGATAGAGGATAAAGTACTTAATCTGCAGTAAGAAAGGCGCAAGACTGAAAAAATGGAAAGCCTAGAAATGGAGGAGGGGCGCATCTTTTTAAGTCAAAGTGACCACTGGTCAGTGTTACTGACCACTGGTCATCTCAAAGGTACCAAAATGACCAGAACAGTCATGTCACATCGACACATGAACATATATAGACACGTGGACATAGACATGTAACCACTTAGAGCCGGAGTGAAACATAACCGCCATAGCGGGCCTGTGACTTAAAGGGCACCTCCCATACTATTGAACCCTAGATCTAACCTGATCTTACCCCTGTTCCAAACCATATTGCGATAAATAAATGAACCAAGAAATGCATTTCATTATTTTAAAAAAATCAAGAATCGCTTTCCTTGATCATTGTCTGAATGTTGCATCAACCACGTAACAGTAGCTTGATTATCATTGAATCACTGTGTGTGCATTGGTCTAGACTGCATTATCATTTTTAATTAATGATTATTGTCATTTATGTCATTAGATCTAAGATAAAGATACTGTTAGATTCAGAAGCAGATTATGCAAAACAATTCACTATTATTGCCATATTGCAACATGTTCCCGAATCATATATTTATAGTAAGAAAAAACAAGACTTTGTGCATTTTTATCTTCTTATATTTGCATTAACTAAGTTCAAGTTAAACATATTCGATCCACATCCAGAGATCCAGATCACCCAAAACTTATTCAAATTTCCTGCTCAACCGGAAAAGGAAGTTTTGATTGGGAATATGCAAATTTATTCTCATTTTCGTGATTAGAACTGGTTGCATGGTTGCATACCACAAAAAGTACAGTAGGCCTATACAAAAGTTCAGCAGCCGCAGCAGCAGTAGGAGATCCGAGTAGTAGTAGTAGTAGTAGTAGTAGTAGTAGTAGTAGTAGTAGTAGTAGTAGTAGTAGTAGTAGCAGTAGGGTAGTAGAACAAGGAAGGGCTGAACTAAGATCTGCAGGCTAATGAGGCATTTTTGTTTCATCTTTGTTTTGTTTCTCCTCTCTGTTTCCTTCTTTCTTCTCCTTTGGTCACACCAGGGCCAGTGTATATTATCTAGATACACAGGCCCTGTTGGTCACACCCCTAAGTGCGTACATTTACTTATGTAAATAGAAGTTGGTCGCCACTACAGAAGAAGAAGAAGAGATCGAAATTGTCCGATTGTTGTAATAGCTATTTAACAGCCAGAGCATGCATGTGCAAGCACCAGTACTAGTACAGTGGAACCTCTCTTATAAGACCTCCCGTTATAAGACTCCCTCCCACATGTGAAGCGCTTAGAGCCCCGTAAAGAGAATAAGTGCTATATAAATTGTCATTATTATTATTATTATAAGACCTACTTCTCTGAGACATTGCCCTTCTTTGTAAGTATTAAAATTGCCTCCCTTATAAGATCCCTCCCTTATAAGACCTTATTTTGGATTATTTTGTGTAGGTCTTATAAGGGAGGTTCCACTGTAGCTAGCAGACTGGGCAGCAGCAGCAGCAGCAGCTAACAGCTAGTACTGTAATAGTGCTTGTTTTGTATTAGTTGGTAATTTGTCCCACAAGGGTGCAGTTCGTTAGTTTCTTAGCTTTGTCATCATTAAACAAATTTTTTTTTAAAGAAATATTGTATGGGGGGTGTTGATCTGCACCTTTACTCAAATATCGACAAAAGTGGTTTTTTTGGTAGTGCAGTGGAACCTCCCTTATAAGACCTTCAAAAATAATCCAAAATGAGGTCTAATGAGGGAGGGGTCTTATAGGGAGGTAATTTTAATACGTACAAAGAAGGGTAATGTCTCAGAGAAGTAGGTCTTATGTGGGAGGGAGTCTTATAATGGGAGGTCTTATAAGAGTGGTTCCACTGTAATTGCTTCTTTTTTTTCCCAAGCGAAGTTGTGGAATTTACGCTGCACAGTAGACTCCTCACGGTGTTGCATCACAAATGCATTTCAGGTGTGTGGCCTACTGAAGATATTTATGAGTGGCTGATTTCCCCTTTATGTGGAAACTACGCATGCGTAGTGCAACGTATGTCTCTTTCCGAGAAGTAAAAATTACAATGTCAGAAGCATCCTGCTCCCAGTCACAGAAATGAGCACCGAAACATCATCCCCAAGTGACAACCCCCCTCCAAGTGGGGATGGGAATCCTACAGAAGAAAACAGTGGCACGTATGAGTGTAACATATGCCTTGAAACGGCAAACGACGCAGTCGTCAGCATGTGTGGTCACTTGTTTTGGTAAACAACCTTTTCTTGACACTTGTTTCCTCAACTAGACAATGACTGACAGTGACACAGCTGATCAACAAATAAATATATAAATTTGGAGTAGCAGTAGTTTATATTTATGCTTCAATTGATTTAATGAAGTCTTTCATTGTTTGTGTTACTGTTAGTGAAGACAGTTGAAATTGATCTTTCCTGGCTTTATTATTACTAATAATATTAGTTTGCTTGT
The DNA here is from genome assembly GCA_017654935.2 of Phymorhynchus buccinoides. Lineage (NCBI taxonomy): Eukaryota > Metazoa > Mollusca > Gastropoda > Neogastropoda > Raphitomidae > Phymorhynchus > Phymorhynchus buccinoides. The sequence continues at coordinate 31,378,267 of CM065700.1, read as the reverse complement.
AATAATGGGATGAGATGTGTGGGTGTGGCCAATTTCTTCACATCAATATTTATTCCAGATCTCTCCAGAAGGTACGCTGTAAACGCTTTGGTGTAAATTAGTTTTGGATCAGTTGATTTGTTGTATTTATTTAATCTATATGGATTATAAGTATGTTGACAATTTAATTTTAGAAAACTGTTCCTTTTCACTTTTTTTCTTCATATTCATGCTTTTAAAAAGTTATGTTGTTGTATTAATACTATTATAAAGGACTAGGGACTTTCTTGGGGGTCAATTAGTGTGTTTTATTATGCTACTTTTGTTCATATATATACAGCTCACTCTGTGTCGGTGTGTGTGTCTGGCTATGCACTTGCAGCATAATTGTGTGTGTGTGTCAGTCAATGTTGTGCATGTGCATACAACATACTGTATTTAAAACATGGCACTAGATCTTGTTCAAAGGAAATGAAATCAAAGCATGCGCTCATGTTAATATTCACAACGTATTCAAACAAAAACACCACAATACACAGAAGAATGAAAAGATAGCACCCACTTATTTGTATTAGTAATACTAAATAGTACTAATATAAATTATAGGCGTGCTTTTACTGCTTTAAGTATAAAAGCCAACCTTAGCTGGCTGAATCTCTTTCGGGCGAACGGGTGTTCGGCCGAAACGAGCGAAGCCAATTCATGCTCTTTTCCTTTTAGCCCGAACAAACAACGAATCAATCGATGGCCGAACAGTTGGTTTGTTCCTTAATCTGACCCGAAACGAACTGTGCGGAAGTGTACCTTTGACCCGAACATCATAGCGAGGCTCAAAACGCCTACTTCGTAAACATGTAGGCCTAAGCCTAGATTAAATCCACTCACCCCCTCAAATTTCTGCATCTTGTCTATAGAAAGAAAATAACCGAGAAGTAACATTTTGTTTTTGTATTTTCAAAAGGGGTAGTAATAGCATTGAATTATTTTCATATAATAATAGTGTAAATGATGTGATATGATGACATATTGATGATCAGGCCATAAGGCCTTTGATCTGTTCGTGTTGATCCAACTCTCTTGTTCACAAAACTGAAAGAAGCCGACTTTGATATTGAGGTTTGTAAGCATGACGAGGGTGACAAAACTACATAAAAACAAGGCATGTTTTGGATCACTGATTTAAAAATAAAGATCAGCGACAATTGTTTTCCCCCTCAAGTATGAAGAGTTCCATTTAGCTCAACAGCTTTCTTCCTTCACGTATGAAGAGTTTTCATTTCGCTCGGCGAACAGCTTGTTCCCAGAACACGAGATGGGAACAAGATTCAGGCTGAACTGCTGTTCGGCGGACAAACAAACGGCTGTTCGGCGAGCATTTTCTCGGGCTATTAGGGGAAAACCCGGTTCGGACGATCATTTCAGTTCGCCAAACAGATGTTCGGCGAGCAACCATTCTGCCAGCTAAGGATAGTTTTAAACAGCAATGTACAGCTAAAGAACAGAAGGAACTCAATCTATGCGAGGTTTTTTTGCCTAAACGTGTTAACACAAAAGGAATAAAGAAGAGTGATAACACGTTTAGGCAATTACCCCTTGATTTTAATACAGATCAGGGCTCCCAGGGACTCCCATTTGGGGTCTATGAGTATGAAGCACTAAAATTCTAAAGGACCCTCTAAAAGAATGTGCAGGGGGTCCCAGGGATGCACTAGAAAAAATATTTTTAGCATTCACAATGCCACTGGGACCCTCTATCCCACCTCTAGGACCCTCTATACTGTAAGTGAAGGAGTCCCTGGGACCCCTTGTTTTGCGGGACGATTGGGAGCCCTGCAGATAATCAGGAATATAGTGTGAAATAATTACATGTGAAGTGTTGTGTGACTGCAGCTGGCCCTGTTTACACCAGTGGTTGGAGAAGAGACGCTCGGGGCAGACGTGCCCCGTGTGTAAAGCGGGCATCAGCAAGGACAAGGTGATACCTATTTACGGTCGGGGGAACCCCAACCCACAGGATCCCAGGTCAGTAGTGAGCTCTGACAGCAGGTCCGGGTTTTCTTTTATGTCATTAAAGGGATAACTACCAATCCTAGGGATCAGGTAGCCTAGTCGCTGCGAAGTTCTGACTCACAGTGGCTCAAGCAACAGAGAAAAAAGAATGGTTGAACCGTCTCTCTCGCCTGCCGCGATAAGACTGATGCCTCTCGCCTCGTGTGAGCGCTTTATATATGGCGGCTCTGGGTTTAAAATCATCTCCTTGTGCTCCCCTGTGGGGATACTGGGGGTCTTCTAGTTCCCCCACCTTCTGGAAGTTCTGTGCTTGTAACTTCCTCTAACTCCCTCTAATCTGTCACTCTCTTTGACTCTGCCTTTTCCCTTTGCTTGCTGTCATCTCCTATCTTTCTGCCTTTCCGGACCGTTCTCCTGCCTTTTTTCAAGAAACACTTTCAAAAACATTTCCTCCAGCCGAAGTCGGACATGCTGGGCCTAATTATTTCTTGCTTAGGCGCATAACGGCAGCATGACGCATCTGCGCTCATAATTGGCAGGAAACTGTCTGAGTGATCGAAGAAGAAGAATCTCCTTGTGCTGCAGCTAAAGGCATTGGTTCGTTTTGGGGACCTTCCCCAACGCCAACTGTCCTCAAATCCGTTTGGCCGAGAGAGTAGCGATGAACCTTGTGCAAGGCATCTTCACCATGAACAAATACCAGCCCAGTCATCCAGAATAGTAGCTAGGGATGTACCCTGGGCAAGGCAAATTTACTACAAACAAATTTTATCGCAGACATCCAGAATAGCAGCTAGGGATGTACCCTGGGCAAGGCATCCTTACTGCAAACAAATTCTAGCCTAGCCTTCCAGAAATAACAGCTAGGATGTACCCTGCGCAAGGCATCTTTTCTACAAAGAAATTTACACTAGCCATCCAGAATAGCAGCTGGGGATGTACCCTGGGCAAGGCATCTTTACTGCAAACAAATACCATCCTAGCCATCCCGAATAGCAGCTGGGGATGTACCCTGGGCAAGGCATCTTTACTGCAAACAAATACCAGCCTAGCCATCCTGAATAGCAGCTAGGGATGTACCCTGGGCAAGGCATCTTTTCTACAAACAAATACCAGCCTAGCCATCCAGAAATAGCTGGGGATGTGCCCTGGGCAAGGCATCTTTTCTACAAACAAATACCAGCTCAGCCATCCAGAATAGCAGCTGGGGATGTACCCTGGGCAAGGCATCTTTTCTACAAACAAATACCAGCTCAGCCATCCAGAATAGCAGCTGGGGATGTACCCTGGGCAAGGCAAATTTACTGCAAAGGCATTCTAGCCTAGCCATCCAGAAATAGCAGCTAGGGATGTACCCTGGGCAAGGCATCCTTACTGCAAACAAATACCAGCCTAGCCATCCAGAAATAGCAGCTAGGGATGTACCCTGGGCAAGGCATCCTTACTGCAAACAAATACCAGCCCAGTCATCCCGAATAGCAGCTAGGGATGTACCCTGGGCAAGGCATCTTTACTGCAAACAAATTCTAGCCCAGCCATCCAGAATAGCAGCTAGGGATGTACCCTGGGCAAGGCATCCACTATAAATAAATACCAGCCTAGTCATCCAGAAATAGCAGCTAGGGATGTACCCTGGGCAAGGCATCCTTACTGCAAACAAATACCAGCCCAGTCATTCCGAATAGCAGCTAGGGATGTACCCTGGGCAAGGCGTCTTTACTGCAAACAAATACCAGCCCAGTCATCCAGAATAGTAGCTAGGGATGTACCCTGGGCAAGGCATCTTTGCTGCAAACAAATACCAGCCCAGTCATCCAGAAAAGCAGCTAGGGATGTACCCTGGGCAAGGCATCCTTACTGCAAACAAATACCAGCCTAGCCATCCAGAAATAGCAGCTAGGGATGTACCCTGGGCAAGGCATCCTTACTGCAAACAAATACCAGCCCAGTCATCCCGAATAGCAGCTAGGGATGTACCCTGGGCAAGGCATCTTTACTGCAAACAAATTCTAGCCTAGTCATCCAGAATAGTAGCTAGGGATGTACCCTGGGCAAGGCATCTTTACTGCAAACAAATACTAGCCTAGCCATCCAGAAATAGCAGCTGGGGATGTACCCTGGGCAAGGCATCTTTACTGCAAACAAATACTAGCCTAGCCATCCAGAAATAGCAGCTGGGGATGTACCCTGGGCAAGGCATCTTTACTGCAAACAAATACTAGCCTAGCCATCCAGAAATAGCAGCTGGGGATGTACCCTGGGCAAGGCGTCTTTACTGCAAACACAGTCAAGAGAGTAATATTCCCAGACCATTTTGCCAGATTGGCTCTATCAGTTGTCTTTTTCATGGCACAATTTGTACAATGATTTTGTCTTTAATTTTCTCTGGCAGTCAAGGGGTTCAGTTGTTTCAATGTTTTTCTTTTGTTTTGTTTTGTTTACTTTTATTATTTTTAGTGTTGCAGTAATAAATAATAACTCTTGTGATTAAAAAATAATAATTTGTGAGTTGTGGTCGGAGTGAATTTGTCACATGGAATGATTGTGAGCCTTTTTTTCTGCCTATAAATTGCTGGTATTTGATGTGCAAGTGCAGTCGATTGATCATGAAGCCTGATGAAGTATTGTAATGAATACGAAAGCTTGCAATGAACAGTGTTGTGTTTTGGGTGATCATCTTAAAAAATAACAAAATTGTGATTTGTCTGCAGAGAAAAATTACCGCCACGCCCCCCAGGGCAGAGATCAGAACCAGAAAATTCCGGGGTACGTATTCCTTTGATCGCATTAAATAAATTTTTATAAAGAAGCGTTGTAATTTGTGTTTCTGAAATGATGAGGTTTTCATTGCGTCAAATCCCATGAGGTCATTGTTCATTGAAAGGAAAGTAATGAAAAGCAACGTAATTGAACTTCCGTCATTTAATATCGTCAGCAGGATTTCAAAATTCTTGGCTCTTGTAGATACATGATATTTGTGCTCTCCATAAAAATGTGTCTGAATCTATATTATAATGGCTCTTACTGATCTACTGTTCATTTTCTACTAGTACTACAGTGGAACCTCCCTTATAAGACCTCCCATTATAAGACTCCCTCCCGCATAAGACCTACTTCTCTGAGACATTGCCCTTCTTTGTAAGTATTAAAATTACCTCTCTTATAAGACCCCTCCCTTATAAGACCTCAATTTGGATGATTTTTGAAGGTCTTGTAAGGGAGGTGTAGAGCATGTTGTGATGTTTATAAATTCATAGTTTTTGTAGTGTTGCATTTGAGCGCTCATTTTATTTTTATGGTAGAAAGAGCTTTAACTTTTCCGGCACCAAGGGCGAATACATTCGCCCAGTACATCACACTCCACTCCCACCAAATGCAAAGACATTCACTGCCAAGTGGCCTGCCCTGTGTTTGTCTACTTTCAGAGCTTCAGGATCTGAATCAGGATCAATGCATCGCAGGTGCCCTTACTGGCAATAGTCGTGACGGAACTAGGAGGGTGCATGTACCTACAGAAACATAGAAAGAAAAAGACCTAATAGCTTGCACTTGGTTAAAACCATTAAAAAAAAACCCAGCTCAGTCGGGAAGGAACAGGCCCCACTTCCAACAACAATCAAAAAGAAGAAAAAAATCTAATTTTACTAGCAGTGATGTACATTTCTGTCATTTTCAGGACATTGACCTATTAAAATTGTAAATGTCCTGTTGTCCTGACCCCTTACTGGACAATTGTCCTGTTATATTACCGAGGAGGCGGACTTGTGTCCTATCATTTTTTGTAAGAAAGCGGACAGCAAGGAATCATGGTTTTCTCTCATTGCGTGTGTGATCAAAGATCGTTTTGTAGGCTGATGGAAGTTTCAGATAAACGGTCGTTGTAAGTTAAAATATGATTTAATGATAAAGTTAATGATCGAGATCGCTAGGAAACATACTTCTGATTTAAGATAACTTTTCTTGGGTGTATAAAAAAAACCTAACTAAAAGTGAAAAATTCACTTGGGCCGTGTATCTTGTGTCCTGTTGAAACAGCAATTTCAGGACATTTTGTCCTATTGATAATGCCTAGCCAGGACACATTGTCCATTTGGGGGTCCTTAAAAATGTGCATCACTGTTCAGTGATCAGTGGCGACATGCTCAGATGGAGATCTGATCAGCGCCGATGATAAGGCGATATTTTTTCTCCAATTTCGACCTATGCGCCTAATAAACGAGGGCGCACTATTAGTGAACAAAATCGTGAGAAGAGAGGCAATGATTGCCGTGCTCAGTGCAGTCTACTGTGAGTCAGACATCGAAAGTGGTAACGAGTCGCCGATACGACGAATACTCACGTTAAAATGCTTCAAAATCCCTATTATCATCAGAGATACCGTCCAACAGATGCCATAACCCTTCATTGGATGTAAAAAGCATCGTTGTAGAGCGTAAAATGCGATAATTATACCAGTTTTCGCGAAGAAAAGTCCAAACACAACAGGAAGCAGCTAAAACGGAAGTTCGATTTGACAAGTTTGACTTTCTTTGTGAGGTGTAAACGAGGGCGCCTTTTACTTTATTTTTTTCAGATTTTTCTTGAAAATTGCCCTATTTGCCTTATACAGTGGAACCTCCCTTATAAGACCTCCCATTATCAGACTCCCATATAAGACCTACTTCTCTGAGACATTGCCCTTCTTTGCAAGTATTAAAATTACCTCATAAGACTTATAAGACCTCATTTTAGATGATTTTTGAAGGTCTTATAAGGGAGGTTCCACTGTACACAGCAGCGCCTAATGATCCGAAAAATACGGTAATTGCACTGATGGAGCCTGCGTTGACAGTGGCCTCGCTTAGCTTGTTCCACTCCACAGCAGTCCGCACGAAGAAAGAGCTACGATATTACTCTGTTCGACATTCTTAGGACACAAAATCCATGCGAGTGGTTGATGACCTGTTGTTCGAGGATGTTTGTGGACTGACAGCCTTCATATTTATAGTTACATACCGTATTTTAGGCGCTGCTGTGCATAAAGCGAATAGAGCAATTTTCAAGAAAAATCTGAAAAAATTAAAGTTAAAGGCGCCCTCGTTTATAAGGCGATGCACACCTCGCAAAAGAAAGTCGAAGTTTGAAGCCCGTACACATCCTGTAAACGCTTACCGACCGCCATTACTGCTGTCATAAACGAGAGTTGGTTCTCTTCTCAAATAATCGAACTTCTGTTTTTGCGACTTCCGGTTGTTGTGTTTGGACTTTTCTTCATGAAAACTGGTAAAATTATGGCATTTTAAGCTCTACAACGATACTTTTTGCATCCAATGAAGGGTTATGGCATCTTGGACGATAATAGGGATTTTGAAGCATTTTAACGCAAGTATTCGTCGTATCAGCGACTCGTTACCACTTTCGATGTTGTGGCTCACAGTAGACTGTACTGAGTACGGCAATCGTTGCTTCTCTTCTCACGATTTTGTTCACTAATAGGGCGCCCTCGTTTATTAGGCGCATAGGTCGAAATTGGAGAAAAAAATATCGCCTTATAGTCCAAAAATGACGGTAGCTTATGGTTATATCAGTGATTTTTCCGTTAAAGCAACGCATGCGCACTTGAGAAAATAGTTGCTCCCCTCTTGTCGGTTGAGGTGCACCGGCCAACCAAGAAAACCCCCAACAACATGGTGCTAGAAGAGTTAAAAATGACCTGGGACGGTATTCACGTTGAGATAGCATGAGACTTAGCATGATGCTAACTTAGAAGCTCTTCCAATGTCCTATAGGATTTAATAGGACTTTTGGAAGAGCTTCTAAGTTAGCATCATGCTAAGTCTCATGCTATCTCGACATGAATACCGTCCCAGTATGTTATATTACGTGCACTTCTGTATCCACACAAAGACTGTACAGGGGAAGATAAACATCCGGTCTCTTTTCCCTATATGAGTAGTGAGGACAGAAACACTGGTTATGTTCCTTTGAAATGTGACACACTTTACACATCGATAGGCCAGTTGAATTCTCCGTTCAAGTTCCAGTCCGAGTTTTTGGATAGCCTCCACTGTGAATAGTGTACACGTCCGCACTAGCGAAAACTCAGCCCGGTTCGCCGAGCTTTTAAGTAATCCATCTTACCCTTTTAGAATATCTTTGATCCACATAGTACATTTTAAATCTGTTAAAAGGAAATTCTTTTGGTGTTCATTTCTTTTCCAGGCATTTTCCAATTTTGGCTTCGGTGGAGACGGAGGTTTCCAGTTTTCCTTCGGCATAGGTGCCTTTCCTTTTGGAATTTTCGCTTCTACTTTCAACTTCAACGATGGTCGACCGGCCCCACGTAAGTCCATTCTTCTTCTTCGATCGCTCAGACAGTTCCCTGCCATATGAGTGCGGATGCGTCATTCTGCCGTTATGCACCTGCCTGAGAAATAGTTAGGCCCACCATGTACGTCTTCGGCTGGTGAACATTTTTGTAAGTGGTTGTTTTTTTTAAAGCAAAAGGCAGGAGAACGGGCCAGATGACAGTAAACAAAGGGAGTCAAAGAGAGTGACGGATTAGAGGAAGTTACAAGCACAGAACTTCCAGAAGGTGGGGGGAACTATTTGTTCGAAAGACCCACCGGCATCCCTACGGGTAGGAGGGGGGAAAGAAGTAAGTCGATTCTTACTCTAAGGTGTTTTGGTTTCATTTGAGGTAAAGCACTATATTCTTCTTCTTCGATCGCTCAGACAGCTTCCTGTCAATTATGAGCGCAGATGTGTCATGCTGCCGTTATGGGCCAAACTAAGAAATAGTTAGGCCCAGCAAGTCCGACTTCGGCTGGAGGAAATGTTTTTGAAAAGTGTTTTGTGAAAAAAGGCAGGAGAATGGACCGGTCAGGCAGAAAGATATTAGATGACAGTAAGCAAAGGGAAAAGGCAGAGTCAAAGAGAGTGACAGATTAGAGGAAGTTACAAGCACAGAACTTCCAGAAGGTGGGGGAACTATTTATGCAAAAGATCCCCCCCGGTATCCCCCCACAGGGGGAAGCACTATATAAATGCATGTATTAATGTTGTTGTTATGTTCCCCAAATCTTCTGACAGACCGATTTGAAGAATTAATCTTTGAACTTTTTTTGGTGTACAATATTTTTTACTTACTGTAATTTACGGCCTATTAGGCGAAACTTACTGAACTTTGACCCCTGCGCCCAATCCGGCGCATGCGCCCTTTCTATACTCTAAACAGGAAAAAAAGTAAGGGGGGCGAGAGTTGAAATGAACAACTCACCATGCTCTGGTAGCTTCCACAACAAACCGACAACAGTTCACTCCCATTGCATTAAAATATAGTTATATAGTTAGGCTTCCACTTCCGTCATTGGCCCTGTAATGATGTTACTTTCACTGATTGTTTCGTTCTTTCTTTGGTTTCTTTGCGCCTTATCGGGTGTATGCGCCCTATCTGTGTTCAAATTACGATTTTTTATAAAAAAGCAGGGGGTGCGCCTTATGCGCTGTGTTGCCTTATGGGCCGTAAATTACGGTAAATCCCAGTTTACCTGTATGTCAAACCATATAGACATACAGTGGACATCTGGTTTAGAAGTCGAAATTGAAAAGACTGACATTTTATTTTGAGATCGCCGATATTTTGAGATAAAAAATAAAGTTTAGGCATAAAAAGGAGAACTGATATTTTGAGATAAAAAAGTAAGTTTTGCCATAAAAAGGAGAACTGATATTTTGAGATAAAAAACAAAGTTTTGCCATAAAAGAACTGATATTTTGAGATAAAAAACAAAGTTTTGCCATAAAGAGGAGAACTGATTGAGATAAAAAACAAAGTTTTGCCATAAAAAGGAGAACTGATATTTTGAGATAAAAAAACAAAGTTTTGCCATAAAAAGGAGAACTGATATTTTGAGATAAAAAACTAAGTTTTGCCATAAAAAGGAGAACTGATAGTTTGAGATAAAAAACAAAGTTTAGCCATAAAAAGGATTAAATTATGACCAAAGAAAACAACTACCTTACTGTGGAATCATTATCAAATGTTTTTGTGGTACCCTTTTTTTGAGTTAGCTGGTTTTATATCACCCATAGATGTAAACTTTTGGGAGTTGGTTTATAACCAGGGCTCCCAGGGACCTCCATTTGGGGGTCTATGAAGTACTAGAATTCTAAAAGACCCTCTAAAAGTGTGTGGGGTGTCCCAGGGATGCACTAGAAACATTATTTTTTAGCATTCACAATGTCATTGGGATCCTCTATCTCTCCTCTAGGACCCTCTATACTGTTGGTGAAGGAGTCCTTGGGACCCCTTGTTATGCAGGACGATTGGGAGCCCAGACCTTTATACCCAACCGGTTTTGCCGGAATTATCCCGGGAATTTGCAAAAATTCTGGGTAAAATAATAAATTCCGGGTGAATGCTGAAAATCCTGTGGTTTCGAAAAAACGTCTATAATTTGTTTCCGTTTGTATGAAAAATCGCAAGGGTTGTAGTTTTGCGCCAAACATGTCGTCAGGCAAGTCAACCGCAGGCGGCAAGTGCCAGAAATCTTCGACAAACGACAGCAGTAATAGGGTGAAACGGCCAAAAGTGAAGCAGAAGTTTTCTCAAAAGTATTTGAAAGTGCCAGGAATAACAAGTTCACGTTTGGGAGACGAGCATGCACACTGCAAGTACTGCAACGTGGACTTCAAAATTTCGCATGGCGGCATAAGTGACTATTGCGATGTGATTTTTTTTTTTTTTTTCTCAAATTCCGTGTTTTTCTGTGGCAAATTCCATGTTGTTCATTATAAGGGTACAGAGCTGATTCTAGAGTGCGGGATTGGTAAAATCCCCCCAAAATCTGTTCCTTCCCGCAATAATCGGGTTGAAGCATGGGCCGGCGCCCGCATGTTTGCAGAACTGCCCGCACTTTTTACCGCTCGCTGCGGGAATAATTGCGTCGTCTCTAAATCCGTCGTCTGCACAAACCGAAAGCATCGAGCAGGAATGAATTATTTCTCGACATTTCATTGGTTCCTTTACAATGTTAGTTTAAATCAACCAATCGCGTTCATCTCGTTTTGCCGGCAAGAAGTTGCGAGAGTCCTACCCGCCATATTGAATTTTCTTCAAAATGAAGCAGACATTGACGCTCCTAGATTTTAATTTTTGTGGCGGCAAAGTGAAAAGAAGAAATCCTCTGCCAAACGAGTGTGCAGAAGCTACTGCATCAACAGTCTCTGAGAAGCAGCCGGAAGATAACGGCACTAGTGCGAGGGTCAGGGAACACTGGTTCCAAGACTGGCTGAAGAAGTGGCCATGGCTAGCAAAGATTGAATCGGGGAGGGGGGGGGGGGGATGCAGTGCAAACTGTGTTTGAAAAACAAAATGCATTGACATCGCCCACAGGCGCATCATATCCATTGGACCTGCCCACCTTTTTTCATTCTTAGGGGGGGAGGGGGAGCGCCCCCAGTTTTTCAAAATCCTAGAATCAGCTCTGAGGGTAAACAGGTCTGGGAGCCCTGATAATGCCATCCTGGTTGTTTATCCCACGCTTAACCGACGCACGTGGTTGTGGTGTTTCAGCAGCACCAGGCTCTCCGCAAGAGGCCGAGGAGCAGTTCCTGTCCAAAGTGTTCCTCTGGGTCGGCATCATCTTCATCTTCTGGCTTCTCATCGCGTGATCGTGCCTCCTCCTTTATCGTCTTCGTCACCACCACCACCACCCCACCCCTTGTTGAGAAAGTGTGCGCGCCACGGCGGCATACCTCGGCAGAGCATTTTTTGCGTTGTTGCAATAATTCACATTTTCGCCTGTAAGAGAAGATTACCGTGTTTTTCGGATCATTAGGCGCTGCTGTGTATAAGGCGAATAGGGCAATTTTCAAGAAAAATCTGAAAAAAATTAAAGTAAAAGGCGCCCTTGTTTATAAGGCACACCTCGCAAAAGAAAGTCGAAGTTTGAAGCCCGTACACGTCCTGTAGACGCTTACCGACCGCCATTACTGCTGTCATAAACGAGAGTTGGCTCCCTTCTCAAATAACCGAACTTCCGTTTTTGCGACTTCCGGTTGTTGTGTTTGGACTTTTCTTTGTGAAAACTGGTAGAAGTATGGCTTTTTAAGCTCTAGAACGATGCTTTTTACATCCAATGAAGGGTTATGGCATCTGTTGGACGGTATCTTGGACGATAATAGGGATTTTGAAGCATTTTAACGTGAGTATTCGTCGTATCGGCGACTCGTTACCGCTTTCGATGTTGTGACTCACAGTAGACTGTACCGAGTACGGCAATCGTTGCCTCTCTTCTCACGATTTTGTTCACTAATAGGGCGCCCTCGCTTAGTAGGCGTATAGGTTGAAAAAATATCGCCTTATAGTCCGAAAATTACGGTATGTATTGACAGAAAGAGCAGTCTGTGTTGTCTCTTTTGTCACCGAATTATCTCACAGTCACGGGGATGTAGCCCCAGTTGTTTTTTTATCTACCCCCCCCCCCCCCCCCACCCCCAAACGTTTTGACTACTCTCTCATAGTTTTATTGCTGGATGATTTTGGTTCTAGTGCTGGGAAGCTTGTCTCGTGCGCTTTATCTCAAGACTATTTATTCTGTTAGTTTGGTCTTCTGCTATGTGCTCAACTGGTGGAGGGGCAGGTTCAAGGTGCAGTCCGGCGGGTGAGCGATTGTTTTCGTTTTGCACCTCTGCGGTGGCAGGCATGGGAATTGTCAGTCTTTTGGCTGATTTCAGCTTTTTTGATGGTCCTCTTCAGTCTTTTCTTGCAAGTTTCAGCTTTTTTGATGGTCCAAGACTAGAAGTAGAAAGAGGACATTTATGAGATAAAAAAAAAAGAAGCCCAATGAGTAAGACTTAAGTTATTGGTTATAAATGAATGCAAAATGAACTAAATATATCTATTTTTAAGGCTTAGATAACAGAAGAAGCTTCATTTTCTGGGGGCTGTATCCCAACACACACACGGTTTTCAGTTGTTTTTTATTCCTTGTTCCTATGCCTGCTTCCAGACCCTAATTTTCAGTCTTTTTTGTCTTCTTTAATTCCCATGACTGGGCGCCATTTTCTTCCCCCCCCAAACCCGTTCCACTGCAGAGGTGCAAAGCGAAAACAATCGCTCACCCGCCGGACTGCACCTTTAAAGGGTGGCTTCGTTCTGAGCAGTTTCATCTTTGTAAGATTGTGATGCTTTGCTGATTTTGTGTGTTTCTATTAGAATGTTCAGCTGCCCTTTCTGTTGCACTTGTCTCTGTCAGTGTTTGTTTGTTTTCGATTTCCTTTTTTTTCTTTCTTCTCTTTGTTTTTAGTCAAATGAGTTACTTGTTAGATTACATGTTGAAATCTCTCTGCATTATTTGCTGTTTTCCCCCCATTTTGAAAAGGATGGTTATTTTGTTTTGTTGATTATTTTCATCACCCCCTCCCCGCTCCCACTCCATTATTTGTTATCACCTTTTCCCTACCCAACCCACCCACCCCTAACCCCACCCCAGCATCCCTCACCCCGTTCCCCTTTATCATCCTAAAAATATAACTCTGATGCTATGGCCGTGATTTAGGAATATGTGACATGGTCTTGTTGACAGTCCGTTGCGTCGGTTTTATTTTGTTCTGTGTCAGATTTATGTCTTCAAGTGTCAGATTATTTATGTCTTCAGAATACGCAGAACTTTGTAGATACTCGCCCACTAACTCTCTCAACACTAATGTACGCTATAGCGTACATAATTCGCACAAGCGTTCCACACTAGGCAGGTTTGCATCATTACATAAAAATTATTAAAAACATAATGCTTAACCGCACAGTTTTGAAACTTTGCGGTATTGTTTATAATAATAAAAGCTAGCATATGTTATAATTCCAAAATAATTTTTTTATTATTAGCTGATTTTTAAAAAAAAGCATGACAAAGAAGATGAAGAGAGATCAGCATCTGTATAATTTCAAATGGCCTTTTGGCCCAGAAGGCGTAAAATCTCTATTTTAGACGAAGAGAGGGGTAGTGTCTCATTTGCATTCATGGCGGTACTAAAAATAGACTAGAAGCGATTTCATTGGTTGAAAACTATTAAAGGACCGTAGAGGAACATTTCTATACCGGTTTGGGTTGCATGGCTTCACAGAGTTGTGAATGGCTAAGCACTATGTACGCTATAGCGTACATTCGTGTTGAACGGTTGTAAAGGGAAGCAATCGGCCAGTGTTGAATGAGTCAAGGGTTTTACTTTCGATGATCAGGCTCCCGAGTTGTTTCAGTTCAGCTTCACTTGTTTCCCCAGGCTGCCTTCCATTGTTTTCCAATTAATTGTGAGTCCACAAAACATCTACATTTTGTTCTGTTTCTTTGTTGAGATCTTATTTTTGAGCACTTTCATTTGTTTTCCAATTAATTGTGAGTCCACAAAACGTCTACATTTTTTTTCCGTTTCCTTTTTCTTTCTTGAGATCTTATTTTTGAGCACTTTCATTTTTGTTTTGCAATTTGTGAGTCCACGAAACGTCTGTGTTTTGTTCTGTTTCTTTTTTGTTTTCTTGAGATCTTTGCTTTCGTTTGTTTAGCACTTGTGTGTCCAAAAAATCTGTGGTTTTTGTTTTGTTTCCTTTTTTCTTGAGATCTTATCTTTTATTTGAATGGATTGTTCAAATCATGGATCATATTATTATTGGCAAAAATTGTTTCCTATGTATTTACAGATTTGAAAATAGTTGGGTGGAAAAGGTTTGGAGGCTGCTTTTTAAAAAAATGTTTGAAAGGTGTTTGGAGTGTTCTTATCCCCACAGTGCAATTTTTGTTTAACTAAACCTTCAGATTACATTGTAAAGGATGCAGCAGTAGATGATAGATGTCAGCAATGTTGTCAGTTGATACCTTTTTCAAATAAGTCGAAGATGATTTGTAAAATATGATTGAAATTGGAAGAAGGATTTCAACTAACAAGGATACCACGAAGAAGAACGCCGACTTCTTTAGGTTCAGCCATACTGTTTAATCTGTGTCGAAGACTGGTTGTGTTGTTGTTGTAGCTATGCTATGTCAATGCATGAGGCATTGTATTTCAATTGTTATTGTCTTGGCCAGTTATCATTAGAGGTATGCTGGTTGTATTTGTTGTTTTTTCAGTGGAAAAAGCTTCTGCATTGATAGATTCAACCCCTTGACTGCCAGAGAAAATTAAAAAAAAGAATTGTACAAATCATGCCATGAAAAAGACAACTGATAGAGCTAATGTGGCAAAAATGGTCTGGGGATATAACTCTCTTGACTGTTAGAACAAAAGCCAGCATATCCGAGTTATTCCTCTTCATCTGATGACGTCATCAGTGATGTCATCAAGTCAGTACGTGGTGATACGTTATAATGCAGTCAAGGGGTTCTTAATGCATCTCTTATGCCACTCATTCTGTTTTCTAATGTCATCTGTGCAACTTTTATGCTCTCTGCTTGTTAGGTACCGTATTTTACGGACGACAAGGCGCTTCTAAATAAAAGGCGCACCCCCTGAATTTAACAAAAAATGTGAATTTTAACATTATACACAAGCTGCATCATATTTTAGGGTGCATGCAAAATGATCGATCAAAAGCACAAAAAAAGATCGAAAACATGAGGTCGACTCAAACAAAGGAGGTCGTATGTTGCCTAGTTCTGTCAAAACAATCATCAGAACGACAGAAGTTACACTCACACCGCTATCCGGATATCCATATGATGAAGCACTTTTTCTGTGTCGGAGAGCTCAGAAAAGTCGGAATTGAAAAACACAGTAGATTTCTACAATGAGTTTTGCTCGAGTAGCATCATCGACATACTTGTCTGCCATGATTGTTATGGCTTTTGCTGTCGAAACCAAGACTATGACGTCATATCTTGCTTCAATGCCCCCCCACCCCCACCCCTTTTACTGTGACGGTGTCGTCTGCTTCAGTGGCTTCATTCACGATTTCGGCCCGATAATCAATCTCATTATGAATGGAATTCACAACTTTGATCAGATTTTAGTCATACACTAGGCGCAACGCATTTTAAAGACCCACCAGATCACGTGTCAAAATCACGGTTTTCACGCGTTTTCCCTCTTATGGCTGGTAAGAAATCTTGTTTTGACCAGGTTTGACTCCAATACAAATGCCCCCAAATTCAAACCGAAACATGTTAAAGAGCAGCTTCAATTTGAAGTTGGGGACATTTGTATGTGGGTCACAGCTACCCAGAAAAAAACCAAGGGACTTAATCGTGGTGGGTCAGTGTGTCTTTAAGGCGTAGGAATCTGAGTTCAGGAAAAAAAAGTAGCGCCTTGTAGTCCGTAAAATTTACAAATTACATTCTGATTTTAAAGCAAGGAGATGGAATTCCAACACTAAATTAAAAAAAAGGAAACTTTCCTCAGAGGAATTTTTATTCTTGAATTTTGTTTTGTTTCGTTCAGGCCCGATAAATTTATTATTTGAAAGAATTTCTGTGGAGGTTGTGTGAACGGATTCTGTGGTGTATCGAGGAATGTTTTACCGCTATTAGATAGGTTGTACAGCACGTACCTTTTGCTGCATTTTTCAAGCAGCTTTTTCTTTTCCTTTTTGGTCTTCCGCTTCTATTATCATGTGATTTCTTTGTTTTTGTCCTTGAGAATATCGGAAGCACCCACCCATTGAATGGCGAGAGTGTGTGTGTGTGTGTGTGTGCGCACAAAAATGCAGTGTGACTGAGTGTGTACTTGCAATATGTTTTTGTATTTGGTATATTCTAGTCACAGAGACTTATCTCTGTGAAATTCGGGCTGCTCTCCCCTGGAGAGCGCGTCACTGCAAGTGCAGCGCCTACCCATTTTTAATTTTAATAAAAACAATTCGGGGGGGACAGGGTGAGGAGGCACACTTGGAAAACCTAGCTATCCATTTCGCCATACCAGGCAGCGGGATTTCTCCCTGCTCTTGCCAACTTTCAACTGCCGTAGGATTTTTACGTGCGTAAAGCGTACGGGTCAGACCAGCTTTAAGTCCCCATCCGAAGGACTCGACGTTCAGTTCGATTTTCTTGTCGAGCTAGAAAGAAAAGGGCAAGGCCGGGATTGGAACCCGTGTCACTCTTCACGTTGCAGTCATGCGTTACATTTGGCAGGCTGACTTCTTAACCACCTTTCTCTATCTGCCACCTTTCTCTATGTCAATAGGTACTAAGAGTAGCACAGCTTTTGTTGTGACTGTTAGGCCTGTCCATGTTTTTTGTGTTTGTTTGTTATGTACTTATGAACTTGAAATGGCTCCCTGTGGGGATACCGGGGGGTCTTTCGTAAAAATAGTTCCCCCACCTTCTGGAAGTTCTGTGCTTGTAACTTCCGATAATCTGCCACTCTCTTTGACTCTGCCTTTTCCCTTTGCTTTCTGTCATCTGCTATCTTTCTGACTTGTTGGCCCCATTCTCCTGCCTTTTTTCAAAAAAAAATCTTCCAAATAACTTTCTTCCTTGAGCTCCTCCGAAATCGGAATGTGTCGGCTGTGCGCAGCGGGGAGACCAGTGAAAACTGAAAACCGGACACATAATAATTATGTACCTTACCCATTATGGCCATATGGCCTGGGAACGAAGAAGAAGAAGAACTTTAAATTGGGTTTACGTGTTTGTGTTGGTCCCTCTGTTGTGTGATGTGATGTGAAATTGTGTGTGGGTGTGTGTCCTGCGACAAATTTATTCTGTAACATAATTGTTGCTACTAGTACTAGTAGAATGTTTCAATAAGCCACATAGAAATTTCTTAAAACACACATTATCCAACCCCATTATCTTCTTTTTCCTAATCCTCGTTAGCTTTTTAAATCACAATAGCAAAAGCTGGTCGTAAATGGTCAGCTTCATTTGAATTTTTTTTTAGTTTATAGTTTAAGCAGGCCTTTGTTATTTTTTTCGCAATCATCTTGCTTAGCATTCCTCATCAATACTGATGTCCGTGCAAATGCATTGCTTTGTTGTTCTCATGTAAGTATGATCAGCAGACCTGTTTACCCCCTACACAAGTCTTGAGTAGTCTGGATAGCTGAAATGAGGAGTTTTGGGTGCAGAATGTGTAGTTTTATTCATTAACCCTTTCACCGTCAGCCACATTTCAGCCAAAATATTCCATTAAGTGTACCTGGGTAGAGAACAAAATCCATCTGCAGTATTGGGGATTCTTCTGTGAAATATATAAAATAAGGTCTACCCTTACTTCCCAAAACTAAGACAAAAGGGTCTTTGGATAATAGACCCCAATTTAATACCTTTTAGTGACATAGGTGTTAAATCACTGTGGTGCTAAAATGCGACTTTGGCGGTGAAAGGGTTAAACCATCAAACAATGTTCACTGAAAATGAGTAGTAATCAAGAATTAAAGAGCATTATTTTCAGTTTTGAAAAGTAGTACAGTGGAACCTCCCTTATAAGACCTTCAAAAATCATCCAAAAATGAGGTCTTATAAGGGAGGGGTCTTAGGTGGCTCCCAATATTCCCGCAAAACAAGGGGTCCCAGGAACTCCTTCACTTACAGTATACAGGGTCCTAGAGGCGGGATAGAGGGTCCCAACATCATTGTGAATGCTAAAAAGAATGTTTCTAGTGCATCCCTGGGACCCCCTGCGCATTCTTTTAGAGGGTTCCTTAGAATTCTAGTACTTCATAGACCCCCAAATGGGGGTCCCTGGGAGCCCTGCAAGACACAGCTTTTGATATAGTATAGTTTATTACGACTTGTGTTGATGGTGGAAAATAAAGACATTTAAAAACTCTCAATATATTAGTGATAAATATGTGCATAACAGGCATGGTAGACCTCAGCGAAACAGTTTGAACCAAAGTGATTAAAAAAATGCATTGAAATGGCATGAAAAAGTGAAAATTTCACTCTCATTTATTGAATTTTCTTCGGCCCTCTGGACCCCCGGCCATTTTCCTTGAAAACCACTTTGCCCCCACTACCATGCCTGGTATAAATACCGGTATATTTTTTACTCTTTCTTAATGTCCCATATGGCTTTGGCCGGGAGGATGTAAAGCATTATTATTACGACTCTTTCTTTTCGGCACATAACACCTGATTTTGTAGGAAGGTGAGAGTTTGGAAAATATGATTGGTTTGATTATTTTTTTCTTCATGATATTCTGTGAATTCTGGAATATTGCCTCCAGAGTCCAGAGTAATTAGATAATATCGAGAACTTGTTTCCCTTCAGTTTTTGTTGAAGAAAAGGGGGTCGGGGGATGGTGTATTGAAATGCTGTGTAGGATTATTGTTTGCGTGCTGATTTTTATTTTGCCTTTGTTTTAATTTTCTAAGAACTGTAATGTTCAAATTCAAAGTAAAATCTAAAAGATAACCAGAAAGAAGAAGTCGAATTGAATTTTTTTGTTTGAACCCTTTCACTGCCAGCCATATTTCAGCCAAAAAGGTCCATTACATTTACCTGGGTAGAGAACAAAATCCATCTGCAGTATTGGGGATTCTTATGTGACATGTATAAAATAAGGTCTATCCTTACTTCCCAAAACAATAGGGTAATTGGATAATAGACCCCAATGAGAGACTTAGTGCGATTTTTCTCACGCCAGAGGGCATGACACTCGTGTGGGGCTAATCCTCTCTATATTATTAGTCGGGGATAAAGAAAGAGAGGGAGACAGTGAGTGGTCCTACCATCACTCTCTCTCTCACTACGCCCAAGTAAGAAAATCGCGTGATAAGCCCCTAGTGCATTGACTGCCCTCTGGCGTGAAAAATATCGCCATAGGTTGACCATTTGATGCCTTTGAGTGACATAGGTGTTAAATCACTGTGGTGCTAAAATGCGACTTTGGCGGTGAAAGGGTTAAACAGACATGTATGCGAGATGAACATTATTGTTTGTTCTGCTACACTTTACAAAGTGTATAAACTGCAATTTCTCCACTCATATCTTACTAGATGGACGCTGGTGATCTACAGTTCCTTTGTATTTGTATATCAGATTTTTTGTATATTGTCAGCAATTTTTGAAAAACTTTGTGGTCAACATTTTGTATACAGAATAAAACTTATGCAGGAACGCTAAATAAATATGGATGTGTGCTTGCCTTCAGTCTCTCTCACACTCACACAGACAATGGCACACACACACACATTTGTTTCTAAGCATTCTTTTCTGCTAACAATTTTGTTTCTCTTAATGATTTCACACACACACACACACATTTCATATCCATGCACACAGGCCAGTTTGCACATCCCACACACTCATGAATAAACCTATTAAAAGACAAAATATTGTTAATTTTTTACTTTGTATTGCATGGGGTTTTTTTTTCATTCTTTAAATGTTAAAAAAAATAATCTACAATATTTTGTTTAAAAACAACTGTATTCTCAGTCAGTTTATAAACAAAAAAGCACACACACATCAGAATCATTATTCATTGGGGTAAAAGTTTTTTTTCATTGAATGTTTGATGCCAGATGGGAAAATATACTACGAAGAAAATTAATGTGCTTACTTACAAATTGTGGGAAGGAAAAAAAGTCTTCACTTCTTCTTCTTCGATCGCTCAGTTTCCTGTCAATTATGAGCGCAGATGCGTCATGCTGCCGTTATGCGCCTAACTAAGAAATATATAGGCCCAGCAAGTCCGACTTTGGCTGGAGGAAATCTTTTTGAAAGTGCTTCTTGAAAAAAGGCAGGAGAATGGACCGGTAATTAAGGCAGAAAGGTAGCAGATGACAGTAAGCAAAGGGAAAAGGCAGAGTCAAAGAGTGACAGATTACAGGAAGTTACAAGCACAGAACTTCCAGAAGGTGGGGGAACTATTTATACAAAAGACCCCTGGTTATTACCGCGGGGTGGGGTGGGGTGGGGTGTCAACACTAACAGGGGTGCTTTAATTGTCTAGATATCTAAAATAATTTAAAAAAACACTGTATGCACGTTCAATGCATGTCTTGCTTTGTTTATTTTTGTTTCGCTTTTATTTCGAGGAGTAATTGCCAAAACATGCTATCATTAAAGGAATTTAAAAAAAGTGATAGTACGTTTAAGCAATCTTGGGTTGCTTTTTTTTAAAACGTATTCGTCGTTCTGTTCTATTTCAGAAAGAAGAAACGGGTAAGTAAAGAGGATCCAAGGGTTGTAGAGATCTGTTGCTGGTTTGCAAAGTTTGGATATGCTGTTTACAGAGTTTCCGATCTTCAAGCAAATTGTATGCTTTTTTTTTCCCTTTTAAATTGAGGGGTTTGTCTTACACAGCATAAAAAAATGGAATTCGTTGTAGGTATTGATACCGAAAATGGAATCGGCAAGAATAAATGTGAATGGGTATAAACGCCTTGTTTTTGAGTATGTCTATCTCGCTTGTAATTGCTCTCTTATGTTCCTTCTCTCTTTCTATTACAGTGGAACCTCCCTTATAAGACCTTGAAAAAAATCATCCCAAATAAGGTCATATGTGGGAGGGAGTTGTATAAGGGAGGCAGAGGTTCCGTTAGACCGGCATATGCCGGTTTTTACCGATATGTTTTGGTCTAGTACCGATAAAAATTAATGTCATCGGTATCGCGTACCGGTACCTGAGACTTTCTTTCGAGCTGGTAAGGAAAGACCCTGCGTCACACAGCTACATCAGGCAGATGCGCAATAAAAGTTTTGCGTCTCTCTCTCTCTCTCTTTCCCCTCACCCCCCTCTGACATCTTTCTGTTGTTCTGTTTGTCTGATGATGACGACAACATCACAAAAGTGACGTAACTTGGTCTTAAAAGGCAACATACAATGACGCATTACGATCAGGAGGTGATTTTAATATTTACAAAGAAGGGCAATGTCTCTGAGAAGTAGGTCTTAAAGGTGGACCCTGACGGATAAGTTTTTGCAAGAAACACGTCAAGATCACCAGAAAGACAGCCTTTTCAAGGATCGGAACACTCACTTTGCTTTGGTTTCCTAGAAATTAAACCGTCAAAACTGCGATTCCTCCTTGGCGGAGATGCCGGAGAGAGTAGCCATTTTGGATGGGGTGGGTGGAAGGTCGCTCATTGTGGTTAAAGCGTTTTCTTTTTTTGTTGCGCAGTAAAAAAAAATTGGAGCTATTTCCTTTGTTGTGAGCGAAACTCCTTTAGATAAACTGTATAAAATAAAAAATGATAAAAAGGCTTGTATTGCGAAAATGTCGTGCAAACGATTTGGTCTAAACGCAGGAGGCCATTAGAACAGAGACGACACACGCCTTCTCCTGTTTGGGAGAAAGAATTTGACTTCCAGCACCTCCGCCAAGGAGGAATCGCCGATTTGACGGTTTGACTTATAGGAAACCAGAGCAAAGTGAGTGTTGCAATCTCTGTAAAGGGTGTTTTCATGGTGATCTCGATGTGTTTTTTTTACAAAAACCCTTTAAGTGTGAAGGAGTCTTATGTGGGGGGGGGGGGGGGTCTGATAAGGGAGGTTCCACTGTATATGTATATCTTGTTTGTATTGGTTCTATTATTTTTTTCCCTATGTTTCTGTCTTCTAAGTCTGCTTTTCTTCTGTCTTTCTGTCTCCGCATCTCTGTATGACTGCCTCTCTTTTTCTTCTCTCTCTCTCTCTCTGTCTCTCCGTCTGACTCAACATTCCATTCAATTATAAATTAAAAAAAGAAATATGGCAATGACGAGGCATAGACACAAAATTAAAACACAAGGACAACAAATAAAATAAAGGTACACAAAATTGTGTACAGAACAAAGCGAAATAAAGAACAATGAGGCCTTATACTGAAAATTATCTGCCCCTCTCTCGTGCACTGAGATGCGAATGCCTCCTACTTAAGATTATCGCCCTTGCCTGTCAGGAACTAGTGGTATATAGCCACAGAAATTCCTCTTGTTGGTGACACTGGCTGCATGTCGTGAGAGGACCAGTGAAAACTGAAAACCGGACACTAGCTAACATACCACACATTTCACCCATTATTGCCATATCTAGGCTGCATGTCACGAGAGGACCAGTGAAAACTGAAAACCGGACACTAGCTAACATACGTAGTTCACCCATTATGGCCATATCTAGGCTGCAATTGTCACGAGAGGACCAGTGAAAACTGAAAACCGGACACTATAACATACGTAGTTCACCTATTATGGCAATATCTAAGCTGTATGTCGCGAGAGGACCAGTGAAAACTGAAAACTGGACCCTAGCTAACATACTGCACATTTCACCCATTATGGCAATAATTCTAGGCTGCATGTCACGAGAGGACCAGCGAAAACTGAAAACCGGACACTAGCTAACATACATACCTCACCCATTATGGCCATATGGCCTGGGAACACAGAAGAAGAAGAGAATGGCTAGGGTGGGAGGTTTTGTTGATGTCTTTGTTGGTTTATAGTGGGGCACATCAATTTCATCTGCCTTTGAATAACATTACTCAAAAAGTAATGAACAGACTTTTCAGTTGCAGTGATGTGTCAAAAATGAGTTTGGTGACATAATAGAAGACTTAGGCAACATTTTTCTTTTAACTTTTATGGAGAGGCAAGATGTCTCCCTAGTCCTACAGAACATCCCATGCTTTAAAAAAAAAAAAATAGAATGAATGCTTATCGATATTTGGATATGGGATGGGTTTTTGTTCTCTCCACTATTATATGTTCATTTATTGATAACTTCTTACATTTTTGTTGGTAGCTGATACTGGACAACGTAATAAAGATTAACATATAACTGAAATAAAATATTTAAAAAATCTATCTGTACATATATGGGTGACTCCACCCTCTCTCTCTTTCTATGAGAGAGAGACAGACAGATAGAGAGAAAGAGAGGAGCGCATTTGTGTGTGCGTGTGTGTGTGTTAAATCCAAGTTACTTTGAATAAGATTGTTCTTGGAGACCAAAAAAAATTAAAAAACCCATAACAATTATATAATCAAGCAGTGTACATTTTTCTTCACATTTTCAAAGGCACATTAAAAAAAATGTGATGCAGCACAGGAAAACCAGGCTAATGTCGTAAATGATCACTTTTGACTTACTCATATTTTCAGAAAGGCCAGAGACAACAGATTAACAGGCAAAAAACAGAATTCATCTATCTCTAATAGTTTATTTTGAACAATTTTTCAATCAATCAATTCTCTCTCTTGTGGCTGGCCGACTTTAGCTGGGTATTCGCGTACTGCATCATAAATATATTTTTCAAGACTCAAAAGAAACCCAACTGTTGTACACACTCACAAGCGAAAAACAGCCACCTACACAGTCGTCCAAAAACCAGCCACCCACACAGTCGTCCGAAAACGCTACTAAATCACACACCGAACAACAACAAATTCTTCAATGTCTATCACTTTTAATATTTTCTTTTCTTTTCGGAAAACATGTACTGGGGGACACGCAAGAACTTGGGGACCACTCAACACGTCACAATGAAGACAGTAATATAACAATTATGTTGAACATAATATTCACGATAATTTTTTTTCAAGAGCTAGTAGTATATGACAGCAACATTTTGGGGGTGTGTTTATTTTCTCTTCTAAAGATTATCACTCGGGACAAACACAACTGTAGCATATTTTTGTGATAACGGATTTGTGATTACACACTGACGTAATTTTGGGGGGGAGGTAACTAAGACAAACTTTTTTTTTTAAACATTAGGTGTGGCATATCAATTACATTTTTCGGCCTCTAGTTGCAGAAGTAATGTGAGTACAACTTATTTGTTCAGTGTGTGTATGTGTGTGCATGTGAACACTTATTCATGTGTGTGTGTGTGTGAGCGTGCACACATGCATACGCATAAAGATGTCAACACAATTGTCCAGACACATAATTATAAACTGAACAACTGATTTGAAGATGTCATCGGACCAAAAAGCTTCGTCTTCCTGAACTATTGTACAAAACACCAACATTTCCAAAACAGTACATAGCCAAAGCCGATAAATATCTGACCAATTAGCAGCTTCAAGAAATTAAACTCATAATGCTGAAATTAAAACACCAACTGCTTGTCGAAAACAGAGGGCACAAAAGTTCTCTCCCTACATCTCTCTCTCTCTCTCTGTGAAGGCTCTGCCTGTCTCACTGTGTGTGTGTGTGTGTGTTTTGAACACAATATTTTGTTCAAATAACTTTGTTATGATCTTAAGTTTAAAAGATTGACTGCTCGTCTAAAACAGCATATTCTCTCTCCTGCTTCCCCCCACCCCACGATTTTCTCTCTGCTCCCCCCCCCCCCCCCTCCCTCATTCTCTCTCAGTTGCTTGAAGAAAAACAAAATTAATTACCCCCCCCCCCCCCAAGAAAATAGAATCAGCAAGGAAATCAAACCCCCACCCCCCACCCCACCCCTCCTGCTTGTAAAGAAAAAGAAAAAGAAAAAGATGGCATAATACTTTACTCGCACACACAAAGGAAACTGCTCTGTCAACCAGTGACCATTTGAATATGTGAGAACACATTTAGAATATTCAATAACATAGGGCGTTTTTTACACCATTTCCCCTGTTTTCTCTTCACTCCAAAATCATCCGCGTCTCAGCTAAAAACTTTGATCTTATTATACTCTAAATCTACACTTTTACGAACGATGAACTGTACACTAATAACGTAGGTTTTGACCCAATACGAAAACATTCTACAAAGCATGACATAATAACATAATGATTGACTGTGGGATGTGTTGAGTGCCGTGTACCAAATGAGACAAATAAAACGAATCGGCAGTTATTATCACAACAACAATTTTTTCCCTGTGTATATGTACAAGTAATCACAAGTTGTAGCATTAAACAAGGTGGGAATATATATACTTTGATTGTTTGAAATTAAAGATGAAAGCTGTGTGTGTATGTGTGTTTTAGCTAGTGTGCGATGCAAATAAGACATGATTTTATTTTTGTTTGGTCATTCCCTCCCCCCACCCCACCCCCAAAGGAATGTAACGATAAAATAATAATATCAGCAATAACATAAACGAAAGTCAAATCAATATGATAATTCAGACATCCGAGGTTATCCACAAATTCTAACATAATAAATACACACATTGCTAAGTTCTACAATATAGATTTTTTGTCATTCTATTTTATATACAAAGTATTAATACTAATCTGTGTTCTATTTACAGCATTTCATTTTTTTCAAAGATACATTTTTTTTTCCTTCTCAACATACCCATTTAACAAAGACAGAATACGCAGGACCCGGTTTAATGAAAAAAGTCATCTCACACCTTCATTTCTTATATTTTGAGAATTCAGCAAAAGATCATCATCATCTTCATCATAATCATCACCATCATCACAAACGCCATAAGCATAACCGCCATTATCTTCAGCATCATTATCAACGTCATGATAATCAGTACTTCAAGGAGAAAAAAACATAACAGCGCGGGATAATATTATATAAATAAAATAACTGCATTAAAAAACCAAACATGCAATATAATTTAGCAACAAGATACATACATATCACACATGTTGACAGCATAAAACCGTTAAGACGTACAAGTTCTGTAATCAAGCACAAGCACATTACAACAAAAAACATGCTTTGATGGTCACAGTGATGACTACAAACCAGCCCACCATACTTATGGACAATGCTTTTTCTCAGGGTTTCCCAGTTCTCCATGGAGATACCGGGAAATCTTTCAGTAAAAAATAGTCCCCCCATCTGCATCATGGAACGTCAGCAGGAACCAATTCTGGCACATACACAGACGGAATCTTCCATCTTCTGGAAGTTCTGTGTTTGCAAACTTCCTCTAATCTATCACTCTCTTTGACTATGCCTTGTCTTTTTTTTGTTTTGTTTTTTTGGATAAAACAAACAAAATATAATTTCTTATTTTCAACATACACAATAGGATTCATACATACAAGTCAGGATACAGGGCAAAAGCGAAAGGTAGTCGTTTCAGTAAGGAATGTTAAACAACAGCGCACACAATCTTTACTTCGCTATGATTATAGTACAACGCAAAATCATCCCCCACACACCCATCTTACTGTGCTACATTTTTACCAGTCGCGAAGCGAGACTGTTATTGTTTTCACTTTGTCCGTCCGTCCGTCCATCCGTGTCCTTGTCTTTTTCTTACTACCACCTGCTATTTTTTCTACCATTTTTGGGCCCATTATTCTCCTGCCTTTTTTTTTTCCAACAACAAAACAAATCCAAATAATTGTCTCTTACGAGCTCCTCTGAAATTGAAATGTGTTGGCCGAATATAGCGGGGAGACCAGTGAAAACTGGACACATAAATATTTCAGCCTTTGGGGCCATATGGCCAGGGAATGCGTAAGAAGAAGAAGAAGAAGATTTCCCACAACACACACAACAACGTGCGCCAGTCACGCACTAAAATACTATCTCACTTTCTCGAACTGTGCTTCACGCATAAAATTATTAACATTCCACTGAAATCAACTTTGTTTCTGCCAGTTCCTACTCCCATAGCATAAGGGTTTGATTCCAAATTCTCAGAAGCATCTCTATTATTTTTTTTCTTCTTCTTTCGTTTCAAAGCACTTTCATCTTTTTAATTTTTTTTTACATAGTTCATTGTGGATATAAAAAAAGGTTTGCAAAAAAAAGAAGAAGATTAAATTGGGACCCACCCCGACAAATCATAGCGAGTTATCTATTTTAAAGATAGCTGGTTTTCACTGTGTTTGAAAACAATGCACACTTTCATCCCTTCACTCACCACTTTTCCTGTCAATCAACTTCGCCCAGGCCCAACGGCAGAATCAGAAACGCTCCATTATAGCGTTTCAGCAACACAGCATTTTTTGGGGCCACAATTCATTGTCGCTTAAACAGTGGAACCTCCCTTATAAGACCTCCCATTATAAGACTCCCTCCCTATAAGACCTGCTTCTCAGAAACATTGCCCTTCACCCCCACATTTATAGTTAACAATGTTCCACATGTGCCCTTCGGGTCAAGAGGACGTCAAATTTCGTTCGACATTGCCCAGGTTCTTTGTAGGTATTAAAATTACCTCCCTTATAAGACTCCCTCCCTTATAAGACCTGCTTCTCAGAGACATTGCCCTTCACCCCCACATTTATAGTTAACAATGTTCCACATGTGCCCTTCGGGTCAAGAGGACATTAAATTACAAATTTCGTTCGACATTACCCTTCCTTGTAAGCATTGAAATTACCTCCCTTATAAGACCTAATCGGCCAAGGGTCCTTGGCTATTCACTGTGTCTGTACATGTGATGCAAGTGAAATTGACCCATGGCCAATATTAAAATGATACGGCTGTGCCCAATGGAAGCTGTCTTTACCAGTGGCAGTTCTCCTTACACGCCGTAAAGAATTGTTGGTTATCACTCCACGGGTGGAGTGAATGTGTGGGTGGCTCCATGAATGGAGCGAAGTCCCCTGAAGTCGGAGTATGGCCGCCCATGTGGCAGGGCCCTCTAAAAGCAGCCATACACGTAATCTTCCCACCCAAGGCCATGCGGAATGTTGACATGGCACTGGGTGTGCCCCCAGAGCGTTAGCTGGGGAACGAAAACAACATAAGACCTAATTTTGGATGATTTTTTTAAGGGAGGTTCCACTGTATAATCAAAGAAATTCATCAGCTAGCAATTCCACACAGAAACCGAAGAAGCAGAAAATGAGTAATAGTAACAAGCACACGTGGAATTCATTCTTCGTGATCTCACAAACGTAGAAACATAACCATGACATCCATCGGTAGGATTTCCCTTTGTGACCTCTTTCCTTCTTTCCTTTCCCCACATGTAACAACCACTGTACATCAAAGATGAAATGCGCAGTACAAAGGTGGGGTGATTTGCATATCATGCCATTTACTCCTTTTTAGCTACGCCAGTATTGCCGTTATATGTGGTTTCATCACCAAGACAAACAAAATACCAGAATCTGTACATCACAAGGGCAGAATATATTAATCATCATCAATATCTTGTTTCAAACATCAGCAACACTTAACATATCAATAGAGTAGCGTCAATAGAGTACCGATAACTATATATACACGGGTCCAGTTTGAACAAACAGGGCAGATACTGCATGGGTACAGCTACACAAAATGAAAAAAACTTGAAAGGCCGGGGTCTAGGGGTAATGTCCCCCTGCAGCTGAAGACAAAAGATGATTTATGAAGGTATTTTAGTTTGCTCTTTCCACAATTTATACAAATGCTTATTTTAAAGTGTTTGAAAAATACAGTAGACACACAAAGATCTTGTTTGACAAATTTGAAAAAAAAAAGGAAATTCCTTTTCTGGTAAAATGCAAAAAACAGGAGATCCTTGTATAGCAGGAAAAGTTGCACCCACGGATACATTACAAAAATATAATAGAACATGTAGTTTGAAGCAATATGTTCACAAATACATAAGGGGAATAATCTCATGGTGAACGCGAGTGATCCCGCTCGACAGAATCGGTCAACCACAAACAGGAAGTTACACTCTCCCAATTCACTCGCCTCGCGCTGCATTTGTGGTTATGGTTTGACCGATTCATTTAAGGTAGACTTCTCTAATTTTCATGTACTACTCCCCCCTTGTCCCAGCCCCCCCCCCCCCCCCCCCCGAAAATCGTCTACAGTGGAACCTCCCTTATAAGACCTCACATTATAAGACTCCCTCCCACATAAGACCTACTTCTCTAAAACATTGCCCTTCTTTGTAAGTATCAAAATTATAAGACCCCTCCCTTATAAAACCTCATTTTGGATGATTATTTTTAATACAGGAGGTTCTACTGTATTAGCAATGCACAGGATATCAACTAAAAGAACGGAATACTTGTTCATTGCACAACAATGCGATCTGAGTAATTCCATGCTTCAATTCCGGGTACAGTAACACTTATGTTGTTTTGCTCACAGAGAGCAGGTGTGAAATGATATAGTAAAAACAAAGAAAAACCACTTCTTTAAAAAAAAAAAAGGGTTTGGCATTTTCTGGTTTAGCGTGTAATACCCATCTGCATTGTTAAAAATCTGGGACTTTCCTGGTGTTGCACTGCCTCCACACATTGCCTCCAGGGTCGTTCCCACCATCTTCAGATCTACTAATGTCCCATATGTGTCTGTTCCATACCGGAGGACGTTAAGCAGAATTTCATCTGGTTTAGCGTGTTGTTGAAAACAGATTTTGATCAACTAAATTGTTTTGCTTGAAAAGGTTGAGGAGTGAGGAGGAGGAACTACAGAGTGTGATAAGATTCCAAACCGATGAATGCTTTTTTTAAATTTTATACATACTGAATAATTCATCTACTCTTTAAATGGTTAAAAAATAAAAATGCTGAAAGACTAGAGAGGCAAGACATGGATTATAAATTCTTTAGAGTTTTGCAGAATTCTTTATCCACGAGCAAGATAAACAAAAAAATAGTGTCTTTTCCATGCTGAGCAAGATAAAGATAGGGCCTATCACTTCATGCCATTCGACTAGAGCATTAACCCTGTCACCGCCAACGTCGCATTTTTGCACCACAACGATTTAACACCCATGTCACTAAAAGGCATCAAATCAGGGTCTGTTATCCAAAGACCCTATTCTCTTAATTTTGGGAGGTAAGGATAGGCCTTACTTTAAATATGTCACAGAGGAATTCCCAATATTACAGACAGATTTTTTTCTCGACCCAGGTAAGTTTCATGGACATTTTTTGCCAAAAAATGACTGGCGGCGAAAGGGTTAAAGAGCAGTTATATCGTCTTACTGATATACATACACAAATAATCACAGTTTTCTCTCTTCATAGACAAGACAAAAAACAACAAAACAAACACAGAAACTAAGTATGCATTTCTTTTGAGAACCTCCATTTAAAAGAAATCTCCCTTCTCCAGCTGTAATTTGCTGAGAATTTACGAGTTAAAAAAATACCTTTTTTTTTGTTCCCGAATCATCGTACACCTGATAAAAAGGAGAAATAATCTGGCCTACAGAAAGCACGGTGGAATACTTAAGATACAGTATTTCACTGTTTTCTATTGTACACATCAATTTCAAAGTACCCCCGTGGGGGTACCACAGGGGTCTTTTGTATAAATAGTCTCCCCACCTTCTGGAAGTTCTATGCTTGTAACTTCCTCTAATCTGTCACTCTCTTTGACTCTGCCTTTTCCCTCTGCTTGCTGTCATCTACTATCTTTCTGCCTTTCCGGTCCATTCTCCTGCCTTGTTTTAAGAAACACTTTCAAAAAGATTTCCTCCAGCCGAAGTCGGCCATGCTGGGCCTAATCATTACTTACTTAGGCGCATAACGGCAGCATGATGCATCTGCACTCATTGACAGGAAACTGTCTGAGCGATTGAAGAAAAAGAAGAAGAATTTCAAAGTTTACAAGAACAGGCGGGAAAATGAAACAAGAAATATGAATCAATGAGTACAATGAGTGAGGAAGAATGTCCTGCTTACATATTATTATTATAAAGTTATCTGGTATTTATCATAAATTGCACACATCATCCGCTGTTATATACATGAATATCGCAGTCAAACAAAATGTCCGAACCACATAACACGCATTTTGTACAACGTTCATTTTTACCTTCTTTGAGGTCTACACTTTGTACACTACCGCTTTACATTGTTTGGAATTCACAGGCAAAAATAACACAACACAACATTATCACATTTATTTCTATAAGTTCACATCATGTAGATCACAGTGTGTTAAAGATTGTTTGCTGTTGTAATTTTTTTTTTTTTTTTTTTTTTTGCTGTTGTAATTTTAAAACATCAGACAGCCCCCATCATAAAAAACGATTTCTTTCATATTGTAATTTTTATCAGGAAATTCCCACGTTTTGTATGGCCTAGATTGTTCTTGCATTGACTTAGGACCAGTTTTGAAAAAGGAATAGGAATGATTCAGAAAACCAAGGGCAAGAATACGCAAGTTGCCGATAGAGTTGCGGCCTTTGCTGAAACAACTTGCGCCTGGACAAACACCTCCGTGCTCCGTGTCTTGTCGCTCGTACAGTGGGATTCTTCTCTCTGTGTGTGTGTGTGTGTGTGTGTGCGCGTGTGCGTGCTTGCGTGCATGCGTGTGTGTGTGTGGCAAGTTCCAGCTTTTCTCTGGCCAGACACAACTACACCAAGAGCTTTCAAATACTCTTGAAACTGGGACACATGCTGTAACGAAGAAGCCATGTTTGTCCAGGTTTATTCCTAGGTAGCTCTCTAATGTTAGGTCAACAGAGTTGCTTCCCATTTCGGGAATACGTCTATTCTGTTGTGCTGGACTGTATTGTATTCTGTTGTATATTGTGTCGAATTGTAGAATTGTATAATCTTGGTAAAAACAACAACCCCCCACACACAAAAAAGGCTTCAATTGGTTTACGGCAACACGCCACATCACGCTCTCCGTTTCTGATTACTTTCAATAAATAGTTTAAACAGTATCCTTATGGTTTACGGCAACACGCCACATCACGCTCTCCGTTTCTGATTACTTTCAATAAATAGTTTAAACAGTATCCTTATGGTTTATGGTAACACACCACATCACACTCTCCGTTTCTGATTATTTTCAATAAAAAGTTTAAACAGTATCCTTATGGTTTATGGCAACACGCCACACCACGCTCTCCGTTTCTGATTATTTTCAATAAATAGTTTAAACAGTATCCTGGCTAAAATACAAACACGCCTGCACCTTACCACACACAGACCAAAGCATCTCTGAATAACGCTTACAGTGAAGGTTATCATATGAAAAACAAACAAAACAGCGATTCACACACAAAAAAGAAAACACGCAAAACATGAACCACAGTGGCAGGATTGACAACACTTCTGTCTTTCCATTTTTTGTTTTTAGGATCATGTTAGTTTTATAAAAAAATCATAAATGACCAAATCGTCAGCCGCATACAAAAGAGATGTAAGTTGAAAGACGTCACTTCACATGAAGAATGGAAAACTCAACATTTTGGTCATTTCAGGTCAAATTACATCATTTTTTGTTCCTTTAGCGTCACCATCGGTGTTTTATCTTTGCAAATTGTTGTTTTACAGCTTTGTTAGATGATGCAGCTTGTATAGATCAACTGGTAAGTTCAACACATCGAAGTTAGAGTTACGTCTCTTTTGCATGCGGACGGAGAAATATAATAAAAAACAACAAAATACAAGGTGATCGTCTATTTTTCCTTGAACAAAAACTTTAATATACTATAATATAAGTCTTGCCATTTTTGTTTGTTTTTAATGTCCAATTAATGCTTTGATTATATAAATGGCCAAAAATCATAATAATTAAAATTAAAAAATAAATCAATGCAAGGTGATCGTCTACGTTTTCTGGAACTGAAAACTTTAATATAATATCAGTCTTTCTAATTTTTTTTTTTTTTAATGTACCATTAATGTTTCGGTTGTTAATGGCCAAATATTATATATAAAAAATCAACAATATACAAATACAAAGTGATGTACATTTTCTTTAACTGAAAATAACATAAAATTATATATCTATTCTATCATCCTTACCATTCCACTACAAAGTGCATATTTGTACAAGATTAGCTTGTAAGACAGAAATAAAACCAAGAGTGTCTTACTACCACAACTCCCAATCCTATTAATTTCCAAATTTTTATATACTGTAGTTTTATTTTTTGTACTTATAGTCATAATGATAATTTTTGAAATGATTGTATAAGAAGTAAAGGATGTAGGCATATGCACGATATAATGCTATCAAAATCGATGGACCAGAAGGAATGACTGGTATATGTGTACACACGAATGAATGAAAAATGGTGTTTTACGTCCTCTCGGTCATCGACACATATGGGACATTTGTAAATACAAAGATGGTGGGAACAATACTGGCTGCAATGCCCGGAGGCAGTGCAACACCAGTAAAGTCCCGAGTTCTTAACAATATAGATATGTGCAGCGGTAACCACGCCTCGGATAAACCTCATCAGCTATGGTACCGCCACAATAGATGTATATATGTATACGGATATCTAATGCTGTCAAATTCATAGTTCTTAAAAAGAAAAAAAAATCATTTGATCATTTGTATAAAAACAACAACAAAAACAAAAAACAAAGGGGGAGTGGGAGGGTACAAGGTGTAAAAATGTTTATTACCGTACAAAGGTCGCAATTTTGTTAAAATCTCATCACATACATATACGCAGAGAAAAAGACAAAGAGAGACAAACATGTTGGTTTTTATCCGCCTTAGACACACACACACACACACAAAACACACACACGCACACACACTCACAGAGACACACACGCACACACACACACACAGTTAACATAATTACGACATCAAGACAAAAACATTATACAGTAAAAATCGCTTTAAGTCAAAAATAAAAGGGACTGAAATTTTATTTTGAGATAGCCAATATTTTGAGTTACAAAGACTTTAATAACATAGAAATTATTATTATTATTATACTGGGACCCAAACATTATTGTGAGTTATCCAGTGTTTTTGAGTTATCAGTTCTCCACTGTATTCTGTTCTGCTCAACTTTGTGAAGAAAACAGAGAAAGAAATCATCACTACTCAATCGCCATAAATGTGCGTGTGTGTGTGTGCGCGTGTTTGTACAAGTGTATGTTTGAGTAAGTTTGTGTGCGTTTCAGTGAGAATGTGTTTTCTGTGTGTTTGATGAAATGTGTGTGGGTATGTTTGTGTATGTCTGTGCGCAAGAACGCGTTCACTCTCGTGCGTGCACGTACGTGCGTGTGTGTCTGTTTTGCGTGTGTGTCTGTTGTGCGCGTGTGAGTGTTTCAATACTGATTGTAAAGCGCTTTGTGCTCGATAAAAAGCGCTATATAAATATCTATTATTATTATTATTATTATTATTATATATCACTCTTTGACCCTGCCCTTTCTCTTCGCTTAAACTACCCCCCCCCCCCCCCCCCCCCCCCCAACAACAACTAAACACACAAATCTCACAGAAAATCACACTGAAGCACACAGCGATTTTCTAACAAATGGGTGAAAAAACCTGAAAGGCCGGGGTCCAGGGGTAATGTCCCCCTGCAGCTGAAGAAAAAATTGATTTATGAAGGTATTTTAGTTTGCATTTTCCACAATTTATACAAATGTTTATTTTAAAGTGTTTAAAAAACACAGTAGACACAAAAAATCTTGTTAGACAAGTTTAAAAAAAAAGGAAATTCTTTTTCCGGTAAAATTCAAAAACAGGAAATCCTTGTATAGCAGGAAAAGTTGCACCCATGAACACAGGTTAAGCACGCCAAACTAAACTATTCACAACTAAAAAGCATCAAAACGCTACACTCACACAAGAACAAGAACATGAAATAAACAATAAATGCGGTGAATAAAACTAAGATATTTGCTAAACAAGACGCGGCACAAATCACGACGTATCATGGCGATAGTACATGCACGTACAGGCAAGTTCATGGCGATTGTCAAAGGGCGGCGCGGAGAGATCCCCATCATGGAGAAACATTCCTTTAGACGCCATTAGAGTCACTTTCGTGGCAAACATAAAGCTTAGGCCTCGCTCATATTCTTCTTGTGCATCGTGGCTGTTCTAAATATGCTAATGAGCTGTTGATGTCAGCGTGAGGTGCCCATCCATACAGCAGTTTCGCCATCTACGTTGATGAACCAATTTCCAGGTGTACCTGCTACATCGAAGACTACAGCACCAGAACTACTTGTCCCTAAGAGCTACGGCTATGAGGACGTAAAACTTCCTGCAACCAACCAACCAACCAATCTCCCGCTACCATATTTTATGGACTATAAAGGCGATACTTTTTTTCCAAGACTGAGATCCCTGTGCCTTATGACGACTATCAATACAGTAAGAAAGTGTACCGTAAAAAGCGCACTATAAGCCGCTACTTTTCCCCTCAACTTTGGCCCATGCGGCTCATAGAC
The DNA here is from genome assembly GCA_017654935.2 of Phymorhynchus buccinoides. NCBI lineage: Eukaryota > Metazoa > Mollusca > Gastropoda > Neogastropoda > Raphitomidae > Phymorhynchus > Phymorhynchus buccinoides. The sequence continues at coordinate 31,342,387 of CM065700.1, read as the reverse complement.
TGTGGATTTTTTCCATTCTACATTTATCAGTATGATTAAATCTGTTTCTGGCCACATTCTTCAGCCTATTTTGAGCTTCTTTTTAGACTCAAAACTGATTTTGGTCACCAATAGATTAAAATCTCATGTTTAAACTATCTGAGAACATTAAATACTCATGTTCTGATAGAATTTCTATATTTGTGTTGGTTTGGTCACATACAATTTTCTCTGCGGCTTATAAACTGGTGCGGCTTATATGTGAATAAATACCTACTATTTTGTCAATGTAAGGGATGCGGCTTATATACAGGTGCGTCTTAGAGTCCAGTTTTTATGGTACTAATATATGAAATGTGTGTAAAATTTAGGTGGTGCGCCTTATAATCAGGAAAATACGGTACTTTTTTCTCATTAAAATGTTTCACTAAGAAGCAACATTTTGCTTTATCAGAGAGTGACAGTGCTGGTGAACGAGGGTGGATGTCTTGGTGAGTGACAATCATGTTATTTTTTGTTACTTTATTTCTTTGCATTGGAATGTTGGTAGTGTGACTTTCTTGCTGATTTTAATGCATGTTTTTGATCTTTCAATGTTGCTTTTGTAAAGCGCATCGAGCGTACTACTGCATAGAGGGTCCCAGTGGCATAGAGATTGCTGAAAATAATTTTTCTAGTGCATCCCTGGGACCCCCTGCATTCTTTTAGAGGGTCCTTTAGAGGGTCCCAGTGGCATAGCGAATGCTAAAAAGAATTTTTCTAGTGCATCCCTGGGACCCCCTGCACATTCTTTTAGAGGGTCCTTTAGAATGTTAGTGCTTCATAGACCCCCAAATGGGGGTCCCTGGGAGCCCTGATAAGCTGTGGCGCTTATGCGTATCACAGTGACAGGGACTTACTTCACACCAGTAAATAATTTTTGTGACATTGGATCACGCATTAGTGTGCACACAAAAACAGAGGCCTAAACTTTATGCTTGCCAATTAAACAACAATCTAACATAAAAACAAACAAGGCTTTAAAGGGAGTTTTCACCATTATTAACCTGTCTAATATGCAACAATTGTTCTTTCATTTTTGTTGTTGTATCTACTATATATTTGGTGTGCTTTAGAAACAAACAGGGCTTTAAAGGGAGTTTTCACCATTATTGACCTGTCTAATATGCAACAATTGTTCTTTCATTTTTTTGTTTGTATCTACTATATATTTGGTGTGCTTTAGAAACAAACAGGGCTTTAAAGGGAGTTTTCACCATTATTGACCTGTCTAATATGCAACAATTGTTCTTTCATTTTTTTGTTTGTATCTACTATATATTTGGTGTGCTTTAGAAACAAACAGGGCTTTAAAGGGAGTTTTCACCATTATTGACCTGTCTAATATGCAACAATTGTTCTTTCATTTTTTTGTTTGTATCTACTATATATTTGGTGTGCTTTAGAAACAAACAGGGCTTTAAAGGGAGTTTTCACCATTATTGACCTGTCTAATATGCAACAATTGTTCTTTCATTTTTTTGTTTGTATCTACTATATATTTGGTGTGCTTTAGAAACAAACAGGGCTTTAAAGGGAGTTTTCACCATTATTGACCTGTCTAATATGCAACAATTGTTCTTTCATTTTTTTGTTTGTATCTACTATGTGCTTTAGTTTTCATCTCTGTTTGTTCCCTTAGCAGATCATTTCCAACGTTCACAGTTGGTTAACCCTTTCATCGCCAATGTCGCATTTTTGCACCACAATGGTTTAACACCCATGTCACCAAAAGGTTATCTGAACACCCTATTTTCTTAATTTTGGGAGGTAAACACAGGCCTAATGTTATACATGTCACAGAAGAATTCCAATTATTGAAGATTTTTTTTATTTTTAACCCATATAAGTTTAATGGATTTGTTTGGCTGAAAAATGGCTGGCAACGAAAGGGTTAAAAGTTTAACCCTTTTTTTTTTATACCCAATAACTAGGGTAGCCTTGTTATATTTGTACAGCGATGAGGCTTAGTAGCTGTATGTACGCCAATGAAGTACTTTTTGTTTCTAAGTTACAAATTCATTAGAATATTAGACTTTTCAATTATTTTATAAAACTTTTATTTAATGTATATTTAATTTAATTAATCTTTTTCCATTTTGAATCTGTTATTTATTATTCAACGTACTGTACAGTTGACTATGCATTGGTGACAATAACCCTTTCACCGCCAATGTCGCATTTTTGCACCACAATGGTTTAACACCCATGTCACTAAAAAGCATCAAATCAGGGCCTGTTATGTGAAGACCCTATTTTCGTAATTTTGGGAGGTAAGGACAGGCCTGATGTTATACATGTCACAGAAGATTTCCCAATATTGCTGACAATTTTTTTCCTCTACCCAGTTAAGTTGAATGGTATTTTTTGGCTGAAAAATGGCTGGAGGCGAAAGGGTTAATCTGTTACTTGTTATTCAACGTACTGTACAGTTGACTATGCATTGGTGACATTGAATCAATGGATGACCTGACAACAAACTTCACACCGAACAATGACAAAAACAGAAGTGATCTTCATTTTGTGTCCCAGAATTTCTTGTCAACAAACTTTGTCCCTAGTTCTATCCAAATACTAATAGATACTTCTGTGATTCGGACTTCCACGACAAAATCTCACACAAAACGACAGAAATACACTATAACCAGACTGAACACTTCCAATAGACAGTCTAACCATTTATACCATTTCCTGCAAAACGTGGTCTAGAACACTTCCAATAGACAGTCTAACCATTTATACCACTTCCTGCAAAACGTGGTCTAGAACACTTCCAATAGACAGTCTAACCATTTATACCATTTCCTGCAAAATGTGGTCTAGAACACTTCCAATAGACAGTCTAACCATTTATACTATTTCCTGCAAAACGTTGTCTAGAACACTTCAAATAGACAGTCTAACCATTTATACCATTTCCTGCAAAACGTTGTCTAGAACACTTCAAATAGACAGTCTAACCATTTTTTACCATTTCGTGCAAAACGTGGTCTAGAACACTTCCAATAGACAGTCTAACCATTTATACCATTTCCTGCAAAACGTTGTCTAGAACACTTCAAATAGACAGTCTAACTATTTATACCATTTCCTGCAAAACGTGGTCTAACTACAGGTAATCACAAAAGCATGCACTAGCAAACACAAAAAAAGCAACAAAAATAAACGAGACCAAAAAACAAAAGATGGCAAAAGCGTGATTTTTATTGCACAACAGTGTATATCGCACCTGTTTGTATAAAAGAATCTGTATTATAGACAAAACCAAAATTTCTATTTGATGAACATACACGCACAAGCATTTGATAAACGCGCACTCACAAGCATAAAAACAATATCACGTAGACTACTACTCCCAAGTCACTCCACACTACATTTTACAATTCAAACACACACACTTCAAACAACAAAACTTCATCATTTCATACTTGTAATCTAAATACTACAAAACAATCACAACATTGCTATAAAGTAGTTTAAAAATCTACACCAAACTACATAGTTCCTGTACAGGCTGAACGCAGTTGTATTTAAGTAATTAAAGTGTCCCCCAAAAAACACCCCCAAAAGACCACCAAAAAAAAGACCATGCGTGTAAATTGTTAGTGACTGAATAAAAGCATGTCAAGTTAGTCGACCTCATTTTGTTTGTCCCCATATACCATCTTGGGGTCTCTTACAATCAGTTTGCAAGACAATACACCATTAAAATCATTCAAGTTAAAAACCAAAAAAAACCAAGCACATTCTGGCTTTATATTATTATTGTATTTCTGGACCACAAAAAAACAAACAAAAACAAACAAACATCCATAATCAATTTCTGACAAAACAAACCCGGGTGTAGCTGCGAATTAGGATTCGGAACGAGCGGCGTGGGAGCAACGGCACTGTACAGCCCAGAAGATGGGACAGCAAAAAAAAAAATCAAAAAAAAATTCTGACATGCAGTACTTACAAACAAACAAAAAAAACACCTCTAAACGAATATGCCACAGTTGAGACCAAACATGAGCTGGCCCCCAAAATAAACATAAATTCCTATCATTTTTTTAATTTTTTGTTCGTCTGAAATTTGTATATAGGGCAGTTGAGACAAGAATGAACACAACAGTGGTGAAAATATTTACGAGTAAACGCATACAATCTCAGCGAGCCTGATTCCATTATTGAAAACGTTCTTGTTTAAACAGTTAGTTAGTTAGTCTGTTATAGTCCCGTCAACAGCTATGGTTATCTCAGGACTGTCACCGCATAAAGTTCTACCACATAGAGCAAAACACAAATCCATGAATCTTAACAACGTACAAAACCTGAAAACAAAAAATGTTGTACAATTCATAACATGACACTTCTATCATTATACCCTATAGCACATAAGTCCACACAGTGCTGGAAACGGTTTAAACAGTTACTGGAATTTAAAAAAAATTAACTTAGTTTTACAACTGTTGGTGTGAGGTGGGAGAGATCGTTCAAACGCTACAAAGAGATTACGAGAGAAAAACCAATCCAGGGTTTACTATTTCTTACATTGTTACAGAGATTCTATCATAAACGATAAACTATTTCGAGTTTATACAAACTGGCAGTGGATTGTGAAAACATAACATATGGAGAAAAAACACCTGTCATGGAATGTACAAACGTTTATCGTGGAAAGACGACAAGAATATTATAAATCAAACGCGTCTCGTGTAGAAACAATCCTTATCTCTGAATTCATCATTTCGTAGAACTTACCATATTTTTCGGACTATAAGGCGATACTTTTTTCACAGACTGAGACCCCTGCGCCTTATAATGTGACTAACAATATAGTAAGGAACTGTTAAAGCAAATTCTGAATTTTGTGTAAAATCTGGGGGGTGCGCCTTATAATCAGGTGCGCCTTAAAGTAAAAGAAATACGGTAACAGAAAAGGGGTTAACGGTAAAGATGTGCCACCCCCCGTACATTTCTCGGTTAATTGTATTTTTCCGTTTTTGCCTTTCTTACCATACATACAGCTGTATTTTAGGAACATATTTAGCTAATAACCTTTTTGGAATACTAACCCTATCCCTAACCCTAGCCCTAAGCCTAACCCTACCCCATAAGACGGAAAAACGCAACGAACCACAACTGTGACAAATCGCGGTGTGCTGCAGTACATAGTGGGGGGTAGGGTTAGGTTTAGGGCTAGGGTTAGTATTCCAAAAAGGTTATTAGCTAAACATGTTCCTAAAATACAGCTTTATTTACGGTAAGAAAAGCAAAACCGGAAAAATACAATTAAGCGAGAAATGTAGGGGGTGGGGGGGGGGGGGGGGGTGGGGGGGGTACATCTTGACCTTTACCGAAAAGGGATAGTGAAACAAGTGCAACAAAATATACATAGGTGTACAAAAATAAAGCTTGGAATGCATGAACAACAAAAAAGAACATAAAGGAAAAACAAACATCATCACAGAAACATCACAGTTTTAGTTTTTGTGCCCCCACTGTCTGGAACTCCTTGCCCGTTCACCTCCGTCACCAGTCAGCCCTTCCCGCTTTCAAAACCCGACTGAAAACCCGTCTGTTTGAAAGAGTTTTTTCTCTGTAACTTCCGTGTTAATTAGATGATGGTTGAATGAATGTGGGAGAATGGCTGTGTATGTTGTTAGCCCATCTGCGTGTGAATCAGTGAATGTGAGCGCCTAGAGCTTAATTTTAAAGAAAGGCGCTATATAAATACTATTTATTATTAGTATTATTAAACAAAGAAAGAAAGATGCCAAGGAGATGGAGCTGTGGAATTTCTTACATTCTGATATTTAACACACACAAGAAAAAAGAACAGTGGCATAAAATCAATGTAAATAAAGTCCCAACAAAAAAGGGCCGTTAAGGAATGTCAAACCATCAACACCACATTCTAAGCTGAAATCTTTTGTCTTCCCTTTTTGTCAGAAATTGAGAAAAGTACGAAAATGCATGCAGTGTCTGCTTAAATGTTCAAACCAAAAACGCCTATAACTTCAATATTTTAATGCTGCTAATCAATTAAAAAAACTGTTACCTGGAAATGATTACACACACACATGCTGAGGTATCAACAGCAATGTAGATGTAGAAAATCCTACGGGTATCATGTCATACATTTACCATGAACAAATAACCCCTCTTCTCTTCACACACACTCACAAACACAGACACAACATCAAAACAACAATCTTTTTGATTTTCAACAAAGCAGCCGTTAACGATCAATCAGCTGTGTGATGGTGACATCAAATCCTGAACAAATGCTGAGTATATTTCAATTAATGAAGACTTACAGATTTTGTTTTTCAAAATCTGAACAAAGGGTGGAACTAGAGTATAGGGTGGGTATGTGGCATTCAGGTAAAAGAACCACAAAAACAAAAAAACAAACATATCTGGCATTCAGGCAAAAAAACACCAAAACAACCACAAAGGAAGAGTTCATGTCAACAGCTAAGCCTCACATTAATAGTGCCTGCCTCACCAGTTCATTTCGGCATGAAGCTAACTCATGGCAGGCTTATCAGATCCTTCCTAATTTGAGCTCTTTTCCCCTTCCTTTAACTCTTCTGGCGCCATGTATTTTTTGACGTTCTTGGTTGTCCGTTGCATCTCAACCGACAAGAGGAAAGTCACTTTTTTTTTGTTGGAGTGCGCATGCATTGCTTTAACGGCAGAAACAGTGACAGGAGTTCTATAAACAAACACATGGCAGGGTGCTTGGCAGTGAATGTCTTTGCATTTGGTGGGAGTGTAGAGTGATGTCTTGGGCGAATATATTCGCCCATGGTGCTAGAAGAGTTAAAGCTGTAAGGATTGCTAGTTAGTCACACAGCTTGGCTTCAGCCCACGTCATAGAAAAAGTACACCAACAACAAACAATAGAAACTTGACAAACTTCCCTGATAAAGTGTTCGCTCTCACTCTCAGCATTTAAAAAAACCCCTATACAACTGTTTGTAACAACTTACTAAGTACCATATTTTTTGCGGACTTTTCCCACACTGAGATTCCTGCGTGTAATAATAATACAGTATGAAAGTACAATAAGGAAATCTGATGTAAAATTTGGGGGGTGCGCCATATAATAAGCTGTGGTTATTGTTAGAAAAATTTGGTAACCATGATCTATGCCTCATTGTGGTAATACATCTTTAAACGGAATTCACGTCTTTGAGATGGATTTTCAAACTACACAACAACTTTAACCTTAGTCTAATTTTATTCTAAATGACTGTTTAGATGTGTGTGTGAGAGAGAGAGAGAGAGAGAGAGAGAGAGAGAGAGAGAGAGAGAGAGAGAGAGAGAGAGAGAGAGAGAGAGAGAGAGAGAGAGAGAGAGAGAGAGAGAGAGAGAGGAGAGAGAGAGAGAGAGAGAGAGAGAGAGAGAGAGAGAGAGAGAGAGAGGAGAGAGAGAGGGAGAGAGAGAAAGGGGGGGGAGAAAGAGAGGGATGGAGGGAGGGACAGAGAGAGAGACAGAAAGAATGTTGGGGATTGAGCATGTGAGACTGAGGAATAAACATGCGTGTGTGTGTGTGTGTGTGTGTGTGTGTGTGTTGTGATTACTCTTAGTTTGTTAGTTTTTACCCTTGTATAACTTGTAAATGTACAATGTCTTTGCCTGTGTCATTCATTTCTTGTCAATCTATATATGTGCATGCTGAGCAAAGAATCATTTTAATTTTGCTAAAGACGATAAAATAATTGTGAATTGATAATTGTGAATTGTGAACAACAAAACCCCCCACATAGTTTCATTAAATCAGACCACAAAAAAAAACCCCACCCAAAACTCTGCGTAAAGGAGAGGATACAAAGACATACAGTTGTTCTCGGTAAAGTTCATCGTAGCATTAAACCATTCTTTGATTTGACACACAGAATATATGACCATATTGTACGGACTATAAGGCGATACTTTTTTCCCAGACTGAGACCCCTGATAATATACAGTGGTCGCCGCTTTATAAAACCGCGGTTAATAGAGCCAGCCGCTTATTAAAGCTGATTTCTTATGGTCCGGATTTTTCACTATATGTTATGTATTAAAAAAAAGCCGCTTAATAAAACCACCCCGCCGCTTATTAAAGCCACTTTTCTCAGATAAATCACATAGTTTGTGACTAAAACTCACACGATTTTGTTCTTTTTTCTTTTCTTTTCTTTTTTTTGGGCGTGAAAATATGTCACTTGTGTCACTCAAGACATATTTATGTGCACGCTCACGTGTATCACGAAGTAACTGAGTTTAGAAAAGAATGTCAGTCAATAAAAACCAAAACAAAGGTTCAACATCGTTTAAGTGGCCTTGTGAAGTTGTGTTTAGATTCAAGCAAGTGTAAATGACGAAAGAAAGTCTGAAAGTGTGACTGACGTAAACAAAAGAGAAGCAAAAAAAAAAAAAGGTTCAAAAATGACGTAATCCTGGACCGCCAGTTATTAAATCCGCCGCTTATTAAAGCCATTTTTCGTCGGTCCCAAAATGACTTTATAAAGCGGCGACCACTGTAGTAAGGAAATAGAGAAACAAAATCTGAATTTTGTGTTAAATTTGGGGGGTGCGCCTTATAATCAGGTGCGCCTTGTAGTCCGTAAAATACGCTACTAGCTTTTTTTTGGTATCATGTAATCACAACAGTTTTGAGTAATTGCAACAATGGAGAACGATGCGAGCAAATGTCTCTAAAAAAAAAAATCAAATCAATATCTTCTGACGTTTATCCACGTTTTGCAGCATGACAATACGCTGTCACATTTCGTGTTTATGTTGTGGCCAGTATACCGCCGTCACCCGGTTATTACATGCGCAATATTCAAAGAAATTAGACTGATGACATAATACAATAAGAGGTCTACTTGAACGTATGGCTTTGCCCTCAGTTCAAAAAGCTTTTTTTTTTTTCCTTTTTAATCCAACTTTAAAGCTGTGAATTAAAAATGTATGTTTTAAGTAAAAACAAAAACAACAACAAAAACCTCAAAATTTCTGTCTTTAAAAATGTAAAAATAGCAAAATTAAAAACAAAATATCCTACCAAGGAGACAGTGCTTCAATGCCTGAAGTTGAAGTAAACACAAGCTATCGTAGCTCTCAAATTGTCCTCTGTACACAAACATCTTAAGGGCGCATGTTCAGGTAAACAAGGACATTTATCATACATATCATATCACAAGTATGTGAGCATGCAAGTCTAGTATAAGTATGTATACATGCAAGTCTAGTACAACAACCAAGTCACTCTCAAAAGAAAAAACGCAACAGTAGCGATAATGTTTTACGGGGATCCTGCCTTCAATGACTAGTCCAAATTTTACTTAGGGATCATCTGTACACGCGTTTCACTAACACAATCAAGAATGATCACTAAAACATCAACCTGTTAGACAGCCTTACCAGGCATCAGAATAGTCCGACGTCCAATCCTCTGAAAACCGCGGTAAAAGGGCCATCAAGGCCCCAGACTATAGAGGGACAACACTGAAATCAGTTCCCAACATCACCAAAAAGGCTGAATATAGTGACAGATCACTTTAAGATGCTATTTCACACAAAGGATAACACTGAATAAAAAGGCAAAACCTCTGACAAGAGAAGCCAATCCTCTGTCAGAAATTCTTGAATCCTCTGACAATTCTGATGCCTGCTTATACATTTGTCTAAAAATCTTCCACAGACAACAATTCTGAAGTATGGCAGCCGATGACCATAATAATGGTCAACTCCTTTCTGGTTCTAGCGTGATACAGTGGAACCTCCCTTATAAGACTCCCTCCCACATAAGACCTACTTCTCTGAGACATTGCCCTTCTTTGTAAGTATTAAAATTACCTCCCTTATAAGACCCCTCCCTTACAAGACCTCATTTTGGATGATTTTTGAAGGTCTTATAAGGGAGGTTCCACTGTAAAAAGTCTGTGACGATGACTTGGGAGTTGACTGTCCACAACAGAATGGATGACTAGAAAGAGACCAAGGCTGGTTTTTTTTTTTACTTTCTCTCGAGAGCGTAGAGAATTACCCATTGCAAAGGCATGTATGTTTGTTTCCATGACTTGAGAGCGGTGGAGAATCACCAATCGCAAAGGGATGAACGTTTTCTTCCTATGACTTGAGAGCGCAGAGAATCACCAATTTCAAAACGGGATGAACGTTTCTTCCCATGACTTGTAAGTGGTGGAGAATCACCAATCGCACAGGGATGAACTTTTTTTTTCATGAGTTAAAAAGCCATAGAGAGTCATTGACGAATGTTTCTTTACTGCATGATGAAACTGCAGACAACTGCTTCAGAAAGAGATACCATGGACATCCCCTTTCCCTCCCACCTTGAAAGTGGTAGAGAATCCTCCAATCGTGTGGAAGACGGGTGTAGGAAAAGGAATTGATTGCAAAGCAAAGTCACGTAAATACAGAAATAAACTTCTTTTTTGCTCGATCCAGACGACAAGTTTCTGGCAGCTAGTTAGAAAATAAAGAAGCCTAAAAAATAGTGAGACTCTGCAAGTCAGTAATCAAGTGGGATGTATGGATATAGATATGTGTGTGTGTGTGTCTGTGCCAATATGGTACTGAATGTCACAGATGCCACTTCTGACGATAGTGTGTGTGTGTGTGTGTGTAAGTGCAAATCTGGTACTGAATGTCACAGATGCCACTTCTGACGGTAGTGTGTGTGTGTAAGTGCAAATCTGGTACTGAATGTCACAGATGCCACTTCTGACGGTAGTGTGTGTGTGTGTGTGTGTGTGCAAATCTGGTACTGAATGTGACAGATGCCACTTCTGACGATAGTGTGTGTGTGTGTGTGTGTGTGTGCAAATCTGGTACTGAATGTCACAGATGCCACTTCTGACGATAGTGTGTGTGTGTGTGTGTGCAAATCTGGTACTGAATGTGACAGATGCCACTTCTGATGATAGTGTGTGTGTGTGTGTGTGCAAATCTGGTACTGAATGTCACAGATGCCACTTCTGACGATAGTGTGTGTGTGTGTTCGTGTGTGTGTGCATGCGTTTTGCCTGGCGCCAGGGCAAGGAGTGTGGAGATCACTTGTTGTCGATGAGGGTCTGTAGTCGCAGAACCAGCTCCCTGGAAATGTCCAGAACCTGCTTCGTGTTGTGGTGCTCCGCCATCTCTGTGCAAACACACACCACGCAGATTAAAAACAGACATGCACACAGTGATGTCCCGAGGCTCAGGTCATAGGCCATTGACCTATTTAAATTGAAAATGTCCTGTTGTGTTCTTCCCTGTCAGGACAAATGTCTGATACATTTTTTTAGCACTGGCACGCTTTGTCTTATTGATTCTGCAAGCGCCAGGACATTGTCCTATTGATATCTTTCGTCTCAGGACAGTGTGTCCCATCACTATTCGATCCCCGCCCGCCCGAAAACAGAGTGTGGCTGCCCACGTGGCGGGGTAATCAAAAATGGTCACACGTAATGTTCTCATCCCTAGCTGGTGCACTCTTACCACAGTGTTCGAGTGCTGTTGGGATGATCCCTGGTGTCTTTTAGCCAGGGTAAGCCAACAAACAACAAAAACAAAACACTATTCGATCCTTGGTACATCACTGCATGCAGGCACACGGGATGCAAACACACGCAGACGCGCATTGCGAAAAAACCCACATACACGCAAACACGCACAAGACACACAATCCCACATACACACACATACTTAAACCCTGATATTTGACCAAAGTTTTACAAATTGCGGTAGTAGAGTTTCGTTGGAACGGGGAAATCATACATAAACAGCAAGTTCATAGTTTGTATTTCTGGAAGCAAACAGTTACAAACGTCGGCTTGGTGGATGGAAACGTTCCCAACGATATATGTGATATGTATTTGATCATTAAAAACTAGACAATAAAACAACTAAACAATCCACAGTTAGCTTTTCTTCAAGCAGAATTGGGAACTTTGGCCACATATAAAGGAGTACTTATACAAAATATTTCTAAGAAAAGGCAAGCGTATTTCACAGAGACAAATTAAGTTGACTTTCCACCAGAATCAGTTTATGCCATTTTGTTTATCCTTGAAAATCAAGCAGGAAACAAACTGAACTTGAAAATTCACATTTTGAATGCTATGTATTGTACCTGCAGTATTTTTCATTCTCAAAACTCAACCAGAAAGCAAACTTTACTTGAAAATGCAAACTTAAAATGTGATGATACGCACTAGTAGAGTTTGCATCATTGAAAATCATCCAGGAACAAAACATTATTTGGAAATGCAAACTTAGAATGCAAGGGTCGTCCAGCTCCCCATATGGAGGCATGAGGCAACCACCCGTTGCCCCACTACTTTACTCAAAAATGCAAACACAGGCATGGTAACGGAGGAAAAGCATTTTTCTTTGAAAATATTCGGGTGATTCATTAGACATTGTTTAATGGTGGTCTCAATGCAGACCTGACTACTTGGAATTTTCCCAATCAGTAGCCCAGCCATCAATTTTTAGTAGCATGGCAAATTTTTCCGTAGCATCCACAAACAACGGCAATCGATTTGTTCTCTTCCTGAGCCGAAACGCACTGCTTAATATGTTTCGCCGATTGAACGTGTTGACGGCAATCGTCTCTACCGCCATGATTCACAGAGAAGTCCGCATGGCAGAGGTTGCGCTGCAGCGAGCATGGTTCGCACCAAGTCGACTTCTGACGATGCAAGGCCACTCCTCCGTGTAAGCTATTTTAAAAACTTGTGCGGCAGGCCGATGTTTTTCCTTAGAACAAGATGGTGTGCCAGATGATTTTCGTTTTCTAGTTTGGGTTCAGTTTTCTTCGTTTGAAACATCTCCCGAATCGCTACTGCTGCTGGAGTCCGCCATTTTTTTCAGAGAAAGTAATAAGAACGCATGCGCAGTCACTTTTATAAAAACGGAAGTGACTAGGTTATCGCGCGTGACACGGCATCTGCTCTTAAAACCGACAAAACCGGGAACGGCATAAGCAAAAATAAAATGCGGCGGCAATTTGTTTTTTCCGTAGCAACGTTAAGGTTGCCGTAGCTCCGTAGCAAAGCTTTATTTTTCGTAGCTGCTACGGCCAAATCGTAGCAGTAGGCAGGTCTGTCAATGGGTAAAGAGCCCTTTATGGTGATCAGAGGGAAATTTCTTTTGAGGACAGATATATAAAAATGTAAAACATTGTGAAAAAATGCATCTCCTCAAGTTTAACCCTTTCAACGCTAGCTATTCTTCAGCCAAAATTGACCATTAAACTTACCCGGGTAGAGAACAGATTCCGTCTGCAATATTGGGGATTCCTCTGTGACGTGCATAAAATAGGGCTTATCCTTACCTCCCATAATTAAGAACATAAGGTCACTGGATACCAGACCCTCATTAGATGCCTTTTAGTGACATCATGGGTGTCAGATAATTGTGCCAAGAGGCGACAGTGGCGATGAAAGGGTTAAACCCCTTTTAACATTTGTTTTTCTACATTCACTTTTCTCTGAATTCAGAGAATTCTCTGAACATTACCGTGCCTGAAACATGAAATGCTAAATAGAACTCGCTAACCACTGAAGAACTGACACAAACTTGAAAACGCGAAGGTAATTGTAGCATGAGTTGTTGTGGGTGACTAACCGTTGAAGAACTTGATGATGTCGGTGAAGTCCATGTTGTTGTCCAGGATGATGTCGCGGTAGTACTCCACCAGGGCCAGGGCGATGAACAGCACAAAGTGGCTGGAGCTCATGTGCTTGGCCGCCCAGATCACCTCCCACACCGCGAACACGTCGGGGTACAGCAGTTCTGCCAGCACAGGGACAGTTATAAAGCACTTAGATCACCTCCCACATTGAGAACACGTCGGGGTACAGCAGCTCTGCCAGCACAGGGACAGTTATAAAGCACTTAGATCACCTCCCACATTGAGAACACGTCGGGGTACAGCAGCTCTGCCAGCACAGGGACAGTTATAAAGCGCTTAGATCACCTCCCACATTGAGAACACGTCGGGGTACAGCAGCTCTGCCAGCACAGGGACAGTTATAAAGCGCTTAGATCACCTCCCACATTGAGAACACGTCGGGGTACAGCAGCTCTGCCAGCACAAGGACAGTTATAAAGCGCTTAGATCACCTCCCACACCGAGAACACGTCGGGGTACAGCAGTTCTGCCAGCACAGAAAAACAAAATAAACACTTACAAAATCCTGAAAAATTTGAAAAGCAGGAGTCCAGGGGCTGCCTAGTCTTCAGCGGGTACATGGGCAGCATCCCTGGTAGGGTGGGGTGGGGGGAGTGGCATTTCCGGCATTTCCGGTCCATTCTCTTGCCTTTTTTCAAGAAACACTGTCAAAAAGATTTCTTCCAGCCGAATTCGGACATGCTGGGCCTAATTATTTTTTACTTAGGCGCATGACGCATCTGCGCTCATAATTGACAGGAAACTGTCTGAGCGATCGAAGAAGACGAAGCAGAAGACCTATGGTAAACTAAAGTTGGCTTGAAAAAAACCTAAAAATATAAATGAACTCAATGTGACAGAGTATGGGAAAACCCGGCTAAAGTCGCTGCGAGACATTCTTAGCAATGCACAAAAACAGGTAGCTTAGTTATACTTGATTCTGTGCATTTTGTCAACTTTAAAAAATTATAGAAAAAAAGACTATGCCAGATAGATCAATTCTGTTTTTTGCTTGTCAGTCTGTAGAATTTAAACTTTCAGATTATATAAAAACGTCAAAAGTGATAATTTCCGACTTTAGCCTGGTTTTCCTATACTCTGTCACAAATGTTCCTCTGGAAACAGGTGTGCGGCACTCACCTCTCTTGAAGTCCAGCAGGAACCAGCGGTAGCAGAAGTAGAAGTGGGTGTAGTCCCCGTTCTGGTGCATGTGCTCAAACAGCTCGCAGTCCAGAATCTGACACACACACACACCAAACAATCAACAGTCAAGGGGCACATGATTCAATCCAACTGACCTCCCCCGTGGGGATACCGGGGGGGGGGGGGGGGGGGGGTCTTTTGCATAAATAGTTCCCCCACCTTCTGGAAGTTCTGTGCTTGTAACTTCCTCTCATCTGTCACTCTCTTTTACTCTGCCTTTATTCCCTTTGCTTACTGTCATCTACTATCTTTCTGCCTTACCGATCCATTCTCCTGGCTTTTCTTACTAAACACTTTTCAAAAACATTTCCTCCTCAAGCCCAAGCCGGACTTGCTGGGCCTAACTATTTCTTAGTTAGGTGCATAACGGCAGCATGACGCATCTGCGCTCATAACTGACAGGAAACTGTCTGAGCGATCGAAGAAGAAGAAGAATCCAACCGACATTTTTTTTTTTTTTTTAAATTAAAAGGATTTTAGACTGATTGATGGCAGGGGACAGTTGGTTGTGTTATTTTTTCATGCGGTATGTTTTCGATATTAATTCATGCTATTCATTCTTTTATCTATTAATTTCATAGAGATGTATGGTGATGATACGTGAGCCAGTCATTTAGAAAATGTTGGTATAATGAGTATCTTGCTGCTGACAGTATGAATGGTGAGTGAAAGCGCATTGAGTTGCTTAGCAAGATTGCACTATATAAGCATTATTCATTATTATTATTATTACAGTGGGACCTCCCTAATAAGACCTGCCATTATAAGACTCCCTCCCATATAAGATCTACTTCCAAGACATTGCCCTTCTTTGTAAGTATTAAAATTACGTCCTTTATAAGACCCCTTCCTAACAAGACCCCATTTTGGATGATTTTGAAGGTCTTATATGAGAGGTTCCACTGTATTATTATTATCTATCATATCAGATAGAGACTGGATTGGATGGGACAATTGGGAGAATTCAGAAATGCTGGGAAAGCATGGCTGAAAATTCATTATTTAACCCTTTCATTGCCACCGTCGCCTCTTGGCACCACAATGATAGAACACCTTTGTCACTTAAAGGCATGAAATGAGGGTCTGGTTTTCAGTGACATTAACCCTTTCATCGTCACTGTCGCCTCTTGGCACCACAATGATAGAACACCCTTGTCACTTAAAGGCATGAAATGAGAGTCTGGTTTTCAGTGACATTAAGTTCCCTTTCATCGCCACTGTCGCCTCTTGGCACCACAATGATAGAACACCCATGTCACTTAAAGGCATGAAATGAGTCTGGTTTTCAGTGACATTAAGTTCTTAATTTGGGGAGTTAAGGGAGAGGCCTTATTTTATGCATGCCGCAGAGGAATCCCCAAATATCTCAGAATCTTTTCTCTGGCCAGGTAAGTGTAATGGAAAGTTTCGGTTGAAAAATGGCTAGCGTTGAAAGGGTTAAAAATTAAAAAAAAAAAAAAAGTGCAAACATGCATGTAATAAGCACACACATGCATGAACACACACAGACAGTTAACCGTCACACACGACATACCTGTATGAGGGAGCGCATGTTGGCAAAGTGAGTGTCCATGGCCCCTCCGTGGGGGAAGTTGCAGGACATGCGCCGCATCAGCTCGCAGAAACAGCTGTAGGTTAACGCCTCTGCAATGACAAGTTAGGTTAGGTTAGGTACATTATAGTCACAGAGGCATCTCTGTGAAATTCGGGTTGCTCCCACCTGGAGAGCGTGTCGCAGCCAGAGGGGTGCCACCCTTTTTTTTTCTTCTTTTTTTCCTGCGGAGATTGCTTGACTTCGAAAAAAAATTGGCGGAGACAGCGGAACTGTTTTCATAAAATTCATGCCTGAGTAATAGGCCGTGTACACACATAAACGAATATTCCATGCGGAAACCCATGCGCAATCCATAAATAAGTGAAACAAAGAAGGGAAAAGATTTGCGCATGTGTCCGAATTCCCCCTATATGCATTAACTTTTATCCTTCTTTCTTCCACTTATTTAGGGTTTTCCGTATGGAACTTATGCGTCTAATGTGAACCCGGCCATAGAGACAATGATGATAACACTTGAAACAATGATGAGGACGCACAACAATCACCACCACCACGCCAATGTGTGTGTGAATGAGCCAGCCAGCCAGCCAGTTAGACAGTGAGCAAGTGTGTGTGTGTGTGTGTGCGTGTGCATGTGCGTGTGTGAACCAGCACCATGTGTGCGTGAGTGTGAGCGTGCGTGCGTGAGTAAGTGTGTGTGTGTGTGCATGCATGTGTGTGTGTGCACGCATGCATGCGTGCGTGTGTGTGTGTGTGCTTTCTGCGTGTGCGTGTGTGTGTGCGTGTGTGTGTGCGTGTGTGCATTTGCTAGGTGTGTGTGTGTGCCAGCCAGCTAAAAGTGAGTGAGCAAGTGTGTGTGTGTGTGTGTGTGTGTGTGTGTGTGTGTGTGTGTACACATGCATGTGTGTGTGTGTGCGTGTGCGTGCGTGTGTGTGCGTGAATGAGCCAGCCAGCTAGTGAGTGAGCAAGTGTATGTGCATGCATACATCTGGGTCTGTGAAAGTGTGTGAAAAGGAAAAAAGAAGATTTCAGCCTTACCATCATCCAGAATGACAAGAAGAGGGGCCACCAGATCACACATGCCCTGCACGTAGCCCACGTCCAAGTGTTGCCACACATACCTGTCAAACACACTCGCGTCATTATACACACACAGATATAATGTACATATAAAATGTATATAATGTGTAATGGTAGCAGGGTCGTTAGGTAACACATGCCCTGTACATAGCCCACATCCAGGTGTTGCCACACATACCTGTCAAACACACTCGCGTCATTATACACACACACAGATACATGTACACATAAAATGTATATAATGTGTAATGGTAGCAGGGTCGTTAGATTACACATGCCCCGTACGCAGCCCACATCCAAGTGCTACCGCACATACCTGTCAAACACACATCACTATACACACACAGATACATGTACACATAAAATGTATATAATGTGTAGTGGTAGCAGGGTTGTTAGATCACACATGCCCTGTGCGTAGCACACATCCAAGTGCTACTGCACATACCTGTCAAACACACATCATTACACACACACAGATACATGTACACATAAAATGTATATAATGTGTAATGGAAGCAAGGTCGTTAGATCACACATGCCCCGTACGTAGCACACATCCCAGTGCTAACGCACATACTTGTGAAACACACACAGATACATGTACACATAAAATGTATATAATGTGTAATGGTAGCAGGGTCGTTAGATCACACATGCCCTGCACGTAGCACACATCCAAGTGCTACCGCACATACCTGTCAAACACACTCACGTCATTATATATGTGCACACATAAAATATATTTATATAATATGTGACCCAGCACCACGAAAGGGACATTAAGTCGCTGGGCAAGTTTCTCACTGTTATATGTGACCCAGCACCACGAAAGGGACATTAAGTCGCTGGGCTAGTTTCTCACAACAGGCTTGCAAAGTCAAAAATCTCATTTTGTAATGTGTACTGACAATCAATTTTGAGTTATGGGTATTTTCTTGCTCTCTAACATCTCGTCTTTCAAATTTATATATATATAAAGGATAATCTTTATTATGGTCTCTAAATATTCAAAAAAAGTGCTTTGAAATAAGTAGGTTGATGCATTTTCTTCAGCAGTGGCTATGATAAAGTAGACTGTGTAGTTTCTCAAAATGGTTGATCAGTGTCACCCTACCAACTTTGAATGCTCATAAGTATCCTTTCTTTGAAAAGGGGGGTGAGATGGGGTAAAGGGGGTTTTGCTAGGTAGTGACCCCATGTGCACAATGTTTTGCCAAAAGTAGGGGGTAGGCGTTTTCTAGACACTGGGCGTTTGCTAGGGATTTTACAGTATGTACTGACGCGCACATGATGTTGATCAGTGTACAGTGAGCTATGATACAGTAAAGGGGGGGTTGTAGTGTGTACTGACACATGAAGTTGATCAGTGTACAGTGAGCTATGATACAGTAAAGGGGGGTTGTAGTGTGTACTGACACATGATGTTGATCAGTGTACAGTGAGCTATGATAAAGTAAAGGGGGGTTGTAGTGTGTACTGACACATGATGTTGATCAGTGTACAATGAGCTATGATACAGTAAAGGGGGGTTGTAGTGTGTACTGACACATGATGTTGATCAGTGTACAATGAGCTATGATACAGTAAAGGGGGGTTGTAGTGTGTACTGACACATGATGTTGATCAGTGTACAATGAGCTATGATACAGTAAAGGGGGGTGTTGCAGTGTGTACTGACACATGATGTTGATCAGTGTACAATGAGCTATGATACAGTAAAGGGGGGTGTTGCAGTGTGTACTGACACATGATGTTGATCAGTGTACAATGAGCTATGATACAGTAAAGGGGGGTTGTAGTGTGTACTGACACATGATGTTGATCAGTGTACAATGAGCTATGATACAGTAAAGGGGGGTGTTGCAGTGTGTACTGACACATGATGTTGATCAGTGTACAATGAGCTATGATACAGTAAAGGGGGGTGTTGTAGTGTGTACTGACACATGATGTTGATCAGTGTACAATGAGCTATGATACAGTAAAGGGGGGTGTTGCAGTGTGTACTGACACATGATGTTGATCAGTGTACAATGAGCTATGATACAGTAAAGGGGGGTGTTGCAGTGTGTACTGACACATGATGTTGATCAGCGTACAATGAGCTATGATACAGTAAAGGGGGGTGTTGCAGTGTGTACTGACACATGATGTTGATCAGTGTACAATGAGCTATGATACAGTAAAGGGGGGTGTTGCAGTGTGTACTGACACATGATGTTGATCAGTGTACAATGAGCTATGATACAGTAAAGGGGGGTGTTGCAGTGTGTACTGACACATGATGTTGATCAGTGTACAATGAGCTATGATAAAGTAAAGGGGGGTGTTGCAGTGTGTACTGACACATGATGTTGATCAGTGTACAGTGAGCTATGATACAGTAAAGGGGGGTGTTGCAGTGTGTACTGACACATGATGTTGATCAGTGTACAATGAGCTATGATACAGTAAAGGGGGGTGTTGCAGTGTGTACTGACACATGATGTTGATCAGTGTACAATGAGCTATGATACAGTAAAGGGGGGTGTTGTAGTGTGTACTGACACATGATGTTGATCAGTGTACAATGAGCTATGATAAAGTAAAGGGGGGTGTTGCAGTGTGTACTGACACATGATGTTGATCAGTGTACAATGAGCTATGATAAAGTAAAGGGGGGTTTGTAGTGTGTACTGACACATGATGTTGATCAGTGTACAATGAGCTATGATACAGTAAAGGGGGGTTGTAGTGTGTACTGACACATGATGTTGATCAGTGTACAATGAGCTATGATACAGTAAAGGGGGGTTGTAGTGTGTACTGACACATGATGTTGATCAGTGTACAATGAGCTATGATAAAGTAAAGGGGGGTTGTAGTGTGTACTGACACATGATGTTGATCAGTGTACAATGAGCTATGATACAGTAAAGGGGGGTTGTAGTGTGTACTGACACATGATGTTGATCAGTGTACAGTGAGCTATGATACAGTAAAGGGGGGTTGCAGTGTGTACTGACACATGATGTTGATCAGTGTACAATGAGCTATGATAAAGTAAAGGGGGGTTGTAGTGTGTACTGACACATGATGTTGATCAGTGTACAATGAGCTATGATACAGTAAAGGGGGGTTGTAGTGTGTACTGACACATGATGTTGATCAGTGTACAGTGAGCTATGATACAGTAAAGGGGGGTGTTGTAGTGTGTACTGACACATGATGTTGATCAGTGTACAATGAGCTATGATACAGTAAAGGGGGGTGTTGTAGTGTGTACTGACACATGATGTTGATCAGCGTACAATGAGCTATGATACAGTAAAGGGGGGGGTTGCAGTGTGTACTGACACATGATGTTGATCAGCGTACAATGAGCTATGATAAAGTAAAGGGGGGTGTTGCAGTGTGTACTGACACATGATGTTGATCAGTGTACAATGAGCTATGATAAAGTAAAGGGGGGTGTTGCAGTGTGTACTGACACATGATGTTGATCAGTGTACAATGAGCTATGATAAAGTAAAAGGGGGTTGCAGTGTGTACTGACGTGCACATGATGTTGCGCAGCTTCTCCAGGTTGTCCTCGCCGAAGTACCAGTAGTGGCGGTCGCAGCGCTGCACGTCCTTGTCGATGCGGTGCAGGTTCAGCGCAACGCTGTCCAGCAGTTCAGCCTGGGAGAAAACACACACACAGAGAAAAAAACATACACATTATTTTTGTGTTTTATTGAAAGTTCCTAAAGTTAATTTAACCCTTTAACCACCAATGTTGCATTTTTGCACCACAATGGTTTAACACCTACGTCACTAAAAAGCATCAAATCAGGGTACCACATGTTTGATCTGAACACCCTATTTTACAGTAATTTTGGGAGGTAAGGACAGGCCTAATGTAATACATGTCACAGAGGAGTTTGCAATATTGCAGATTTTTTTTCTCTACTCAGCTAAGTTTAATGGGGGGTTTTTTGTGCTGAAAAATAGCTGGCGGTGAAAGGAGCTAGTCTTTTGATCAATACTGTTTTGTCGATGCAGTGCAGATTCAGCCCCACGCTGTCCAGCCTGGGGGAAACACACACACACACAAAAACCCACCATACCCATTATTTTTTTGTTTTATTGAAAGTTCCTAAAGTGAATTTAAAGTCTTTTGATTAATGCTACAAACTTCTCTCCTTTTCATCGAGTGCTTGAGAAGGAAGTCTATCAAACTTGACAGTCTGTACGGTCTTCTCCCTCTCCACATATTTTTTTCTTTTAATTGAACAGAAAAAAAAAAGGGAGAAAAAGAGCATATACGTGCTTAACCCTTTCGCTGCCAATGTTGCATTTATGCACCACAATGCACGTTTAACACAATGCGGTCACTAAAAAGGCATCAAATCAGGGTCTGTTATCCAAAGACCCTATTTTCTTAATTTTGGGAGGTAAGTATTGGCTTCAGTTTTTGCAAATCACAAAGAATCCCCAATGATGCAGACAATATTTGTTCTCTACCCAGGTAACCTTCATGGAAATTTTAGGTTAAAAAATAGCTGGCGGCGAAAGGGTTAGGCAGAAAAATATGAACGAAACGGTTTAAAGAAAGAAAAGAGACAGCCGTGAAAGATCTGGTCCAACCAGGCCAGTGACTCACGGAGTAGACCCCCCCATTGGAGGCAGGAGAGGCAGGGGACATCAGGCTTTCCTTGGAGGCCGACAGGCGTCGACTGCCCTCTGAAACACAAACACAGATAGTGGTCAACTCATTCGCATCGCAACGATTTCGAGTCATTAAAAAAACCTCACAAATCACTCCAGCCATACACACAAACAAAACATACATAAACAAAAGGAGAAATGAAAGAAGATTACGGGTTTTTACTTCAGGTTTAGACATAGGGAAGTGGTAGATCAGACTTTTTTTTTACATAGACTTTATATAGAAAAAACTCTCTACACCGATTGGTTTCCCCACAACAAAAGCAAAGTCAGAGGCAAAATTGTGGTCTAAGGGAGCGAAGCGAGTTTAGAAGTGACCAAGGAATTGTGTGCACATAGAATTACTTCCCATGAAGTAAATGCATCAAATTGACAACTATCTATTAATTCCGGCCATATATAGCTGGAACGACTTGAATGAGTTAAACCGAGGAATCACAAGTACGGAGCAATACAGATTATGAGATTGTGAGTGAGTGACCGAGTGAGTGGATGAGAGAGAGATAGGGAGAGAGAGAGAGAGAGAGAGAGAGGGGGGGGTCATACGATGACTTTTTTTTAATGGCGATAGCAAAACTGCCATAATGTGAGAGCGTGGAAAGAGAGATAGACCGAGTGAGAGACGGGAGTGAAGCAGAAAAGCCGGCGCCACACACGCGTAAAATCGTATGGGGATGCGATTCGACTGGGTCACGCGAGTCGTGATTCACGTGAAATACTTCCGTCTAAAAATAATTCTGCCATTTTCGCTCACTATACTCAAGTAGACCCAATTACATGAATTTCACGTGAATCATGACTCACATCGTCAAAATCGCATCGCATTCAGATCCGAATCGTATGTGTGTAGCAGGCCATTAAGCGTAAGTTGTGTATGAGTAAAATTATTGAAAAACATTGTTTGCTTCGTAGCTTGCGCATGCGCACATCCACAACAACAACATACAGTATTTATACGGCGCTGAATCTTGATAGAAATCCAATCAAAGCGCACACACACGTTAGCATTCATAATGCATTCAAGCAAAAACGTAATACAAAGCGAACACACGGATGAACACACATACACGCTCACAAACATACACACGCACACAGACATTTTCCGACACACTAATGAAAGAAAATAACATCACTATAACAAACATGCACCACACACACACACTAAAGTCACATAAGAAGTGTGTATGTGTGTGACGCATATCCGTGTGTGTGTGTGTGTACCTAATTTGTGTGTGTGTGCATGAGTGTGAGAGTATGTGTGCTCATGGCCGCGCATGCGAGAATGTGTGTGTGTGTGTATGTTTGTTGCGTGTGAGCATGTGTATGTGCGCCTATATGTGTGCGAGTATATGTGTGCAAAGGAGAGATTGTGTTTGGTGTGTGTGAGAGAGAGAGAGAGAGAGAGAGAGAGAGAGAGAGAGAGAGAGAGAGAGAGAGAGAGAGAGAGAGAGAGAGAGAGAGAGAGAGAGAGAGAGACCCCTTACCGCATGCAATAATGTGTGTGTATAAGTTTGTTGCGTGTTAGTATGTGTATGTACAAAGGAGAGATTGTGTTTGGTAAGAGAGAGAGAGAGAGAGAGAGAGAGATAGAGCGAGAGAGAGAGAGAGAGAGAGAGAGAGAGAGAGAGAGAGAGAGAGAGAGAGAGAGAGAGAGAGAGAGAGAGAGAGAGAGAGAGAGAGAGAGAGAGAGAGAGAGAGAGAGAGAGAGAGAGACCCCTCACCGCATGCGAGAATGTGTGTGTATATGTTTGTTGCGTGTAAGTATGTGTATGTGCAAAGGAGAGATTATGTGTGCAAAGGAGAGATTGTGTTCGGCAAGAGAGAGAGAGAGAGAGAGAGAGAGAGAGAGAGAGAGAGAGAGAGAGAGAGAGAGAGAGAGAGAGAGAGAGAGAGAGAGAGAGAGAGAGAGAGAGAGAGAGAGAGAGAGAGAGAGAGAGAGAGAGAGAGAGAGAGAGAGAGAGAGAGAGAGAGAGAGAGAGAGAGAGAGAGAGAGAGAGCGAGAATTTGAGAGAGATAAGAGAGAGAGAGAGAGAGAGAGAGAGAGAGAGTAGAGAGAGAGTAGAGAGAGAGAGAGAGAGAGAGAGAGAGAGAGAGAGAGAGAGAGAGAGAGAGAGAGAGAGAGAGAGAGAGAGACCCCTTACCGCATGCGATAATGTGTGTGTATAAGTTTGTTGCGTGTTAGTATGTGTATGTACAAAGGAGAGATTGTGTTTGGTAAGAGAGAGAGAGAGAGAGAGAGAGAGAGAGAGAGAGAGAGAGAGAGAGAGATAGAGAGAGAGAGAGAGATAGAGTGAGAGAGAGAGAGAGAGAGAGAGAGAGAGAGAGAGAGAGAGAGAGAGAGAGAGAGAGAGAGAGAGAGAGAGAGACCCGTTTACCAGCCCCAAACAAACTAAGCCAAAAGTATCGCCTTGCAGCCTCTAAAATATGGCAGTAACATGCAGCCACACACACACACCTCCCCCCTACACAAAATCTACCCCCCAAAAAAACCCCAACAACAACCCACACACATAAAAGCAAAACAAACCGAGAGAGTCGTGCTCAATGCCACCGCCTGCCCCCTCCACAGTCAACCCTTCCCCCGCCGCAGAGGAGTGAGACTCTTCCTTCTCCTTCTCCTCTTCATCCTCCTCTTCCTCGCCCTCCGACCTGAAACAGGTGATGAATTTCATTATTTGTTTGCTTGTTCTTTTCCCTTAATTAAACACCGTAGGTCAGAGCGATTACCTACAAATTTTCCAACATCATCCAAATGTTATGACATTTAGTTCTTTATTCTGACATTTAGTTCTTTATGACATTTAGTTTAGTTATTTCCCTCCAGCTGTTCCCGCATGTCTCAGCTTAACGAAAAAGGTAATGAATGATTGGCCAACTTCACCCTGGAACAGCGGAGGGAGCTGATCTTAACATTAGCCAGAAAATCCAAACTTGTTAAACTCGCAAAATTCATCCCCATCCTCGTAACTTTATTTTCTAAAACTTTAACCCTCTCATGATTGCAGACGCCAAATCCGCCCAAATTTTTTTCCTTCCCTGGCTCCCGTAAACGCCGATTGCGCCCGCTGAATGCCAGGTCTAATACGTTCACTTTCACTTTCTCCCTACCCACAATGCAATATACTAGGTTAGTTCTTCCTGTTCCTGACACTCACTGATCCGTTTTTGGTCTTTACAGCAAGGGAAAGCACCCAATTGTCTTTTTGAACGGATTTTTCAAAGTAACCCCAAATTTTTTTCTTCTTTCCACGTGACGTGTGCAGTATTGACTCGGCGTGATGCTCGGAGCGCCATTACAGATTTGTTCTTCTAATTCATGGTTTGTTGTGTGACATTGTGTTAGCTTTCGATTTAAAATATCATCATTGCTATTCAATATGCATCTTTCAGAAATGAAATGTGAGTTCGACTTTATTCTGGGTGATTTTTTTAGATAAAAGATTTGGTGTGACGTTCGGAGTTACTCCCCTTCTCTTATGCAATAGGATCGATTCTCGGTTCAATTGATCGGGAGGCATAGTGTTAAACAATTAACGCAGGAAAGAAAACTTACTTGTGTGTATTTAAAAATCAAAACAAGCCACTGCTCTGTTATTAATTTTAATTTGAAAACATGTCTGAGTAGCTAGTTGCTTAGATCACTTGTTGTTTGAATGTCGTGTCTTAGGTCGCTAATGCTTTTCGTTGTTGTTTGAATGCCCGTTGAACTGCTTTTTTCATTTCACCAGCGTCTGCCTTTTGTGATTATTGTTGTTCATTTCGTCGGTGAAATTAAAAAACCTCGTATCTCAAGTTTGGTAGTTTTAAGAAAAACGAAAAAAAAAAAACCTTTTAAAAATGAACCGTGTTGAATGATGAATATGTTGTTCAAGACATTGTGAGTTTAGTCCTGCATTTCGTAAAAATTACTTTAAAAAAATTTTTTTTAGACTTAAAAAGAACGAAGTTACGAGGTTTTCATCCTTAACTAGATCTGAATTTGGGACTTACAAGTTTTTCTTCTAGTTTTTCTTCTATGTTCACAACCTCATTTACCCCAGATAGAAAGTCGTTAGAGATACGAGCTTTTGGTGGAAGGTGGCTGGAAAAATTGGAGAGCTGACTATGTACCTAACTCAAAACCCCCCAAAATTGAGATACGAGGTTTTTGAATTTCACCGACGATATGTATTAATAGGAATTGTTTGGAAATGATTAAGGGGAGTAACTTCATGGTGTGTGGGAGTGATCTTGCCTAATTCAATCGATCAAACAGGGGAATTCACTCTACCATCAGCTCTCGTAGCCTATCGACTCGTGTGTTTGAGCAGACATACAGCACTTAGAACACTGTGCGTCATTCCAAATATTTATGTCATTTATATTTGTACGTCACATTTTGCAAGTTCTATCAGTTTGTGGCCACTGGCCACCCCTAATTTTACCCCAAAAAATGTTTGCATGTCACTGACTCGCATCCTGCGGTTTCAAGCTTCGACGCCATTGTTGCATTGTTGCTATGGTATTTGACCGAGTAATGGAGGTAGTAAACAACTCTAATTTTCACAAAGTGCTCTCCCCTATTTGTTTTTCCCGAAAATCCTCTATTAGCTCAAACACCACCACCCCTGGGGCCAAAGCTTCAACAAAAACCTCTTCCTTCTTCTTCTTCTTCTGTGTTCCACATGGCCATAATGGGTAAGGTACATATGTGTCCGGTTTTCAGTTTTCACTGGTCTCCCCGCTGCATACAGCCGACACATTTCGATTTCGGAGGAGCTCAAGAGAAAAATTATTTGGAATTTTTGTTTGAAGGCAGGAGAATGGGCCAATAAGTCAGAAAGATAGTAGACGACAGAAAGCAAAGGGAACAGGCAGAGTCAAAGAAAGTGGCACATTAGAGGAAGTTACAAGCACAGAACTTCCAGAAGGTGGGGGAACTATTTTTACAAAAGACCCCCCCCCCCCCCCCCCCCCCCCCCCCCCCCCCCCCCCCCCCCCCGGTATCCCCACAGGGACAAAACCTCTTCCCAAAACTGACCCTCCATCCACACTGGAGTGGGTGGCGTAATCCTGCGCGGTCGGGGCTATGGTGGCGACGGGGCCGGGGGAAACGGCCCCCCCAACACCACCATCATCCACCACCACCACCGCGCTGTCCACGGACAGCTTCCCCGCCCCGAGGAAGGTCTCCGACAGGGAGGACGCGCCTCCCCCCTCGGGTCGCGGGGAGTAGACCACGTCCGTGTCCGTGTCCATGGAGTCCAGCTTGGAGCGGTCCGTCAGGGAGCCCCCCCTGGCGATGGAGTCGCCCAGCCCGTCGTCGGGGCTGTCCTCGATGGAGACCTGCATTTTTCGAAAACACGGGGAAGGGGACAACAAAATTTATGAAAATGACATAAATACAAAATCTACGGTCATTGTTAGGTTAGTGTGCTAATTCATCTTGACAGTCTTTTTTAAGACAAAAATTTGGGTTTTCTTGACCTTGTGTACGTTTTAACCCTTTCACCGCCAAAGTCGCATTTTTTGCACCACAGTGATTTAACACCTATGTCACTAAAAGCCATCAAATTGGAGTCCATTATCCAAAGACCCTATTCTCTTAGTTTTGGGAAGTAAGGTTAGACCTTATTTTATATCTGTCACAGAAGAATCCCCAATACTGCAGATGGATTTTGTTCTCTACCCAGGTAAATGTAATGGACATTTTTAGCTGAAATATGGCTGGCGGTGAAAGGGTTCATCTTCATGTGTTTGTGTGAATGTGTAGAGTTTTGATTGTTTTTGTGGTTTTTTAGTTCAATTATAAATACAAAATAAATAAATGAATAAAATAAAATAAAACTTGAAAACTTAGCTTTATTTTTTAAAGATAAAGATTTAAGGCAACGCCTAGTCTTCGAATCTGTCCTTGATACATATACGAACATAGAACACAAACGTGGCAAGGCATACTATTAATGCATACAGATGTGAACATAAAGGTAGCAAAGCAGGAAAGAAGAGAGGAGGAACACTGCGCACCGAACTGTTTCAATGTCATCGGCTTACATAGCTCAGATGACATGGGAGTGCAAATTGAACGGAAAAATTTGGGGAAAAAAAAATTAATCAAGGCATGGAAAAGGAAATAGAAACAAAATAATGTCTGTGCCTCAACCATCCAATCATATTATCTTCTTCTTCTTCGCTGTGCGTGGCCACAATCAGCAAATTGAACGAACTAATTGGGAAAAATCAAGTATATCATAACATACACTTATACCCTGTGCAAATTAAATTATTAGTCCAGGCATCAGAATACTCCTGAGTACAATCCGCGGACGAACAACACTCGCCATGACTCGGAGTCCACATCGAGTCGGACCCCACAAAACTCTAGTCCGTAGTCGGCATCATTGCGATCATTCGCTACCCGATTTCTCGCGGAAAAGTTCAAAGTTCTCACATCATCGTAGTCTCCCGCGATCATATCCTCTAAATTGACTCATTTAAAACCCAAATCACAATCACTGTCATCAAAACAAACTCTGAAACAGTGAAAGTAAGAGTCTAGAGAGTTCTAAACTCGGAAGAAAAAACAGACATGGCCGCGATTTTTCGTTTCCGAAGGTGCAGTATGAAAATAAACCGTGTAAGAATACCATTTGAGAATAAGATCACGCTGCCTCATGAAGTACAAACCGCGAAGTGAGAGAGAGAGAGAGAGAGAGAGAGAGAGAGAGAGAGAGAGAGAGAGAGAGAGAGAGAGAATGAGAGAGAGAGAGAGAGAGAGAGAGAGAGAGAGAGAGAGAGAATGAGAGAGAGAGAGAGAGAGAGAGAGAGAGAGAGAGAGAATGAGAGAGAGAGAGAGAGAGAGAGAGAGAGAGAGAGAGAGAGAGAGAGAGAGAGATTCACTTCAATTTCAAATAGATTTTTATTGCCATTAGCAGAGAGAGAGAGAGAGCGAGAGAGAGCGAAAGAGAGAGAGAGAGAGAGAGAGAGAGAGAGAGAGAGAGAGAGAGAGAGAGAGAGAGAGAGAGTTCAAACTTCAAATACTTTATTTTACAAGGATAAGAATTTAGGCTGGGCCTAGTCTTCCATTCTGTCCTTGGTTCTAAGCATGCAACGCGTAACTAATACTATAAAATGAACATTGAGACACAGGAACATCACCAACAGAGACAACAACAGTAATATAGCAGAGAGAGAGAGAGAGAGAGAGAGAGAGAGAGAGAGAGAGAGAGAGAGAGAGAGAGAGAGAGAGAGAGAGAGAGAGAGAGAGAGAGAGAGAGAGAGAGAGAGGGTAAAAAAAAAAGACCAACAAAAAAAGACCTTGATTCGACGCGGGGATGAAGCGGTGGAGGTGGAAGCGTCCATGGTGATGGTGGTGCTTGCCGCAGCGGCATTGGCTGTGGTGGACCCGAACCCCAGCTCCATGCTGGCCTTGCGCTCGTCCGTGGGCGTGGTCATGGCCGTGGAGCTCTCCTCCTGCACCGTCTCCGGGTGGGAGAACTCCTCCGAGTCGAACGACAGGAACACGTCGTTGCTCAGCGACGAGTCCTTGCGCACCAGTGGGATGTGCCCGTCCGTGCTCTCCTGCGAAAGGCCAGAAGAAAATGGTAAGGGGGGGGAGGGGAGGTATTACGACTCGTGGGTACACAGTCACAGAGCTGCCGACTCCTTGCGAGCCTCCTTGCGAGCATCAATATCGTCATCATCATTATTGTCATCATCATCATCAATATCATCATCATTATCATCATCGTCATCATCAATATCGTCATCATCATCATCAATATCTTCATCATCATCACTTGTGACAATTTGACCAGAATGGCAGCCACAACCTCTTTGTCCCTCTGCCGAATGATGGCCTCAACGGCGAGCCACTCTGACATGATGCGTCATTATCATCATCAATATCATCATCATCAATATCGCCATCATCAATATCGCTATCATCATCATCAATATTTTCATCATCATCATCAATATCATCAATATCGTCATCATCAATATCATCATCATCATCATCATCAATATCATCATCATTATCAATATCATCATCAATATCATCAATATTGTCATCATCATCACCTGTGACAGTTTGGCCAGGTTGGCGGCCACAACCTCTTTGTCCCTCTGCCGTATGATGGCTTCAACGGCGAGCCACTCTGACATGATGCGTCATCATCATCATCAATATCATCATCATTATTATCATCAATATCGTCATCATCATTATCGTCATCATCAATTTCGTCATCATCATCATCAATATCTTCATCATTATCATGAATATCTTCATCATCATGAATATCGTCACCATCATCACCATTATCATCAATATCTTCATCATCATCACCTGTGACAATTTGGCCAGGTTGGCGGCCACAACCTCTTTGTCCCTCTGCCGTATGATGGCCTCAACGGCCAGCCACTCAGACATGATGCGCTCGTACTCGGTGTGTATCCGCTCGTCCAGGGACGCCCGCTCCTGCTGAGTGCTCTTGAACTTGTAGTGGCCCAGCAGGTATGGCCACACCTGGGTGTCAAAAAGAGAGAACAAATTATGGTGCAAATCACCAGGGAAATGGATATGATAAACAATTACAATCCTGCCAAGAGCGCTTGAACTTGTAGTGGCCCAGCAGGTACGGCCACACCTGGGTGTCAAAAAGAGAGAAAAAATTATAGTGCAAATCACGAGGGAAATGGATATGTTTACAATCCTGCCGAGAGCACTTGAACTTGTAGTGGCCCAGCAGGTACGGCCACACCTGGGTGTCAAAAAGAGAGAAAAAATTATAGTGCAAATCACGAGGGAAATGGATATGTTTACAATCCTGCCGAGAGCGCTTGAACTTGTAGTGGCCCAGCAGGTACGGCCACACCTGGGTGTCAAAAAAGAGAGAAAAGAACTATAGTGCAAATCACCATGGAAATGGATATGAGAAACAATTACAATCCTGCTGAGAACTCTCGAACTTGTAGAGGCCCAGAAGACAACGGACAACCTAAGACGTCAAAAAAATACATGGCATTAGAAGATTTAAATTGACAGAATATTTAAGTAATAATTTGCATATAAGCCGCACCAGTTTATAAGCCACAGAGAACATTATACTTACAAAAAAAGATGTAAAAGTTAGAGCAAAAAGCAGTAGATTTTGCCTACCTTACTACATAAAATGAACACACGTGCACAAAGCTATACATTCTCCTATTACATACAACATGAGTATTTTATACTCAAAATAGTCTGAAAAACAACAACACTTCTATAGCGATTGAAAAATGTGGCTCGAAACAAATTTAATTATACTGATTACTATAGAATTGAAAAAAACATCCACAGATAAGCCGCATCAGTCTGTAAGCCGCATGGGCCAAAGTTGAGGAAAAAAAGTACCGGGACTACGGTCCGCATTTTACAGTAGTGCAAATGGGAAAATGTGGACATAGAGAAATGTGTTAGTGTTAAGCCATTACAATTCTGCCGAGTATTTGAACTTAAAATGGCCCAGCAAGTATGGTCAAACCTTGGTGTCAAAAGAAAACTGTTATAGCCACACCTGGGGGTCAAAAGAATGACAGCTATGGCCACACCTGGGGGTCAAAAGAAAGCAAAAGATGTACAGTTATGACCACACCTGGGGGTCAAAAGAAGGCAAAAGATGTACAGTTATGACCACACCTGGGGGTCAAAAGATGTACAGTTATGACCACACCTGGGGGTCAAAAGAAGGCAAATGATGTACAGCTATGACCACACCTGGGGGTCAAAAGAAGGCAAAAGATGTACAGCTATGGCCACACCTGGGGGTCAAAAGAAGGCAAAAGATGTACAGTTATGACCACACCTGGGGGTCAAAAGAAGGCAAAAGATGTACAGCTATGGCCACACCTGGGGGTCAAAAGAAGGCAAAAGATGTACAGCTATGACCACACCTGGGGGTCAAAAGAAGGCAAAAGATGTACAGTTATGGCCACAC
The DNA here is from genome assembly GCA_017654935.2 of Phymorhynchus buccinoides. NCBI lineage: Eukaryota > Metazoa > Mollusca > Gastropoda > Neogastropoda > Raphitomidae > Phymorhynchus > Phymorhynchus buccinoides. Next base: position 31,310,217 of record CM065700.1, on the reverse strand, counting down.
CTGGGGGTCAAAAGAAGGCAAAAGATGTACAGCTATGACCACACCTGGGGGTCAAAAGAAGGCAAAAGATGTACAGCTATGACCACACCTGGGGGTCAAAAGAAGGCAAAAGATGTACAGTTATGGCCACACCTGGGGGTCAAAAGAAGGCAAAAGATGTACAGCTATGACAACACCTGGGGGTCAAAAGAAGGCAAAAGATGTACAGCTATGACAACACCTGGGGGTCAAAAGAAGGCAAAAGATGTACAGCTATGGCCACACCTGGGGGTCAAAAGAATGCAAAAGATGTACAGCTATGACCACACCTGGGGGTCAAAAGAAGGCAAAAGATGTACAGCTATGGCCACACCTGGGGGTCAAAAGAATGCAAATGATGTACAGCTATGACCACACCTGGGGGTCAAAAGAAGGCAAAAGATGTACAGCTATGACCACACCTGGGGGTCAAAAGAAGGCAAAAGATGTACAGCTATGGCCACACCTGGGGGTCAAAAGAATGCAAAAGATGTACAGCTATGACCACACCTGGGGGTCAAAAGAATGCAAATGATGTACAGCTATGACCACACCTGGGGGTCAAAAGAAGGCAAAAGATGTACAGCTATGACCACACCTGGGGGTCAAAAGAAGGCAAAAGATGTACAGCTATGACCACACCTGGGGGTCAAAAGAAGGCAAAAGATGTACAGCTATGACAACACCTGGGGGTCAAAAGAAGGCAAATGATGTACAGCTATGGCCACACCTGGGGGTCAAAAGAAAGCAAAAAACATGGGGCATTTCTCAACCAGAAATATGGCTGTGGTTAGAGTTAAGCCATTACAATTCTGTCAAGAGTATTTGAACTTGCAGTGGCCCTGGAAGTAAGGCCACATATGCGTGTCTTAAAAAACAACAACATCTGAGTGTCTAAGTAAAACAAAGTAACAGGTATGGTCACACCTGGGTGTCAAAAGAATACAAACGACATGTAGTCCATCAAGTCTTTTTTATCAACCACGAAAAATAAAAAACCAGTTTAAGCAAATTTTTGGGGCAATATTAACATTTCTTCCCCTCACAACACTATCTGAACCATCTTAGACGGAAAAAGTGCTGTCTCTATAGGGGATTTGAAGAATGAAAATATCACTTTTTCCGTAAAAAAAATCACCAATATTTTCTGTCCCGGATAGTACACTTGACACTTGGAACGCAAGTGAAGTTATAGTGCGCATGCACTACAACTGCACTTGTCGCAAGTGAAGTTATAGTGCGCGTGCACTACAACTGCACCGTTTTGGGTTGAGGGGAAGAAATGTTAATATTGCCAATTTTTTTTTTTTATTGACTTATTTATCAGGAAAACTTACATATTCCCTAAAACAAACCAAGAACAAATAAATAAACTGAAATGGAATCAAAATCCTCAAAAGACTGAAATCACATTGGAAAAAATAATTCACAGATTATCTAACAAAATTGACTCCTGTGACTGAAACTGACATTAACCGCAAAGTTAACGAGCACAAAGTACTAAAGTTTCAATCAGAGAAATGAACCCCTCTAACCTCTTTCCTCAAGTCATGAGACACTCCTCCGTAGTAGACCAGTCGGTACACCTCTCCAGAGTTCTTCACCTGCGCAACGGAGGAACAAAAGATTACAGAAATACAGACACACAGGCATCAGACTTGTCTTGACTCTAGCTGATTGAAAAAAAAATCCTATGCTGATCTAATTTTGTTTATTTAACAGTTACTTCCGTTTTCAACTGCAAAAGGGTACAATACTTATTTATTTATTTATTAAGAAGATTTCTATAACGCATACCTTTAAGCTCTATGCGCTTTAGAAAATCAAAAACGAATAAAAGGCATATAACACACACGCACACAATCACACACATACGCATACGATAGCAAAACACATGCAGAACATAATTATAGACATTACATACATATCATCAAATGAAAAAAAATCAAAAATGTAAATGTACAGACATACCCATGCAAGCAATCCAAAATATAAATTGTAAAAAAAACAAACATAAAGGGTTGCACACAATCACACACGCATTAGTCCAAACATGCATAGACATATGCACGCACGCTCATAGACACCACACATACTCACAGAATCCCATTATCATTCACATGAAGAAATATGCAAGCAAAGAACAAATATGTCCGTTAAGTAAATAGCTTGATAATAAGAATCACATGTACATTATGCCATTAAAAATAATCATGCAAGAATGCGTGCAACGCACACACAAATATCAGAATGTGTGTTTCACTTACTGACACATTTTGTGTGTGTTAAAGTGTTAGTGTACCTTATGCATGGCTTTTCAACAACAACAAAACCTAATTTGTAAAAAAGAAAAGTGCGTGTATGCCTGAGAGAGAGAGAGAGAGAGAGAGAGAGAGAGAGAGAGAGAGAGAGAGAGAGAGAGAGAGACAGAGAGAGAGAGAGGGGGGGGGGACTGTGTGTGCGTGTGCAAGAGTGTATGGTGTGTGTATGTGTGTATGAGAGAGTATGTGGTGTGTGCATAATTGTGTGCGTGTATGTGCTGAGCACATATGTAGATTCATACACGGTTGCGGTGTATGCGTCATTGCTTTTTGCGGGCCTACACATATATTGTCGCTGTCCGACGCTAACCGTGTATTTACACAATCAGTGATTTTACAGGAGCATCAAAAAACATATTGTCGCCTGCTACAAAGTCAATCCCCATTTGATATATGCTTGACCCTTCTTCTTTACCGATGAGTAAACATGTGACACAATAAAAGTTGCATTAATACCCAAAATTTTCGTGATAATTCAGTTACACGGTTAGTCACAAAGTTAGTGCATTGTTCTCACAATGGGAGATACGACAGCTGCCGGCAGTTACGCGATTAGCGTGACCAGTTACACGCTTATTGCGTCAAAACCATCAACAACCAGCCACATACACGATTATTTCCGTGGTATCATGTGACAAATTTGAGCATTTTCATTGGTCACAGACACAAGATATTTATAGAAGACCTGCGTGAGGTCACTGGAAGGAGTTTCAGTAAAAAATCTATTTTTGTTAAATTTTGTAGATACACGGTTAGCGTCGGACAGCGACGATATATCCCTGGGTGAGTGTTTGCACTTTTCCTGGACACAAGCCTCAAAATGCATTAAAGATCCCGCACGTCACGTGTCAAAATCACGGTTTTCACGTGTTTTCCCTCTTACAGCTAGTAAGGAATGTTAAGAAATCTTCCTAGCATAAGAGGGAATGTGACACGTGACGTGTGGGGTCTGTAACCCTTTCACTGCCAGCCATTTTTCAGCTAAAAAATACCATTAAACTTAACTGGGTAGAGAAAAAAAAGTTATCTGCAATATTGGGAATTCCTCTATTCCCTGTGTAACATTAGGCCTGTCCTTACCTCTCAAAATGAAGAAAGTATGGTCTTCAGATAACAGGCCCCGATTTGATGCCTTTTAGTGACATGGGTGTTAAACCATTGTGGTGCATAAATGCGACATCGGCGGTGAAAGGGTTCACCGCCAATGATTTAACACCCATGTCACTAAAAGGCATCAAATCAGGGTCTGTTATCCAAAGACCCTGTTCTCTTAATTTTGGGAGGTAATGAAAATCCGTTTAACGTCCTCCGGTCTGAAACAGACACATATGGGACATTGGTAGATATAAAGATGGTGGGAACGATCCTGGAGGCAATGCCCGGAGGCAGTGGAACTCCAGGAAAGTCCCGAATTTTTAACAATACAGATCATAAAGTTGATCAATAACTGGGAGGTAAGAACAGGCCTTACTTTAAATAGGTCACAGAGGAATCCCCAATATTACAGACAGATTTTTGTCTCTACCCAGGTTAGTTTTAATGGAATTTTTTTTGCTGAAAAATGGCTGGCAGTGAAAGGGTCAACTTTACAGGTTGCTACAATGCTGCCTTACCACTCCGTTGACGCAGATGTTGGCCCATTTCTCCGGAGTCAGCCCGCTGCTGGCATCCTCCGGGTCGTTCACCGCCACTATGGCGTGGTACACCAGCCCTGACAGGTGGGTGCGTACCGTCTTCAGGTGGCGGCAGTGGGCTAGCCCTGCATCATCATCATCATTATAATAATAACCATCATCATCATTGTCATCATCATCATTGTCATCATCATTATTATCATAATCATCATCATCCTTGCAATCATCTGTCATAACAGCGTGATACACCAGCCCTGACAGGTGGGTATGTACTGTCTTCAGGTGACGGCAGTGGGCTAGCCCTGCATCATCATCATTATTGTCATCATCATCATTATCATCGCAATCATCTGTCATAACAGCGTGATACACTGGTCCTGACAGGTGGGTACGTACCGTATTCAGGTGACAGCAGTGGGCTAGCCCTGCATCATCATCATCATTATTATAATAACCATCATCATCATCATCATCATTATAATGACCATCATCATCATCGCAATCATCTGTCATAATAGCGTGATACACTGGTCCTGATAGGTGGGTATGTACCGTCTTCAGGTGACGGCCGTGGGCTAGCCCTGCATCATCATCATCAATATAATAACCATCATCATCATCGCAATCATCTGTCATAATAGCGTGATACACTGGTCCTGATAGGTGGGTATGTACCGTCTTCAGGTGACGGCCGTGGGCTAGCCCTGCATCATCATCATCAATATAATAACCATCATCATCATCGCAATCATCTGTCATAATAGCGTGATACACTGGTCCTGATAGGTGGGTATGTACCGTCTTCAGGTGACGGCCGTGGGCTAGCCCTGCATCATCATCATCAATATAATAACCATCATCATCATCGCAATCATCCGTCATAATAGCGTGATACACCAGCCCTGAGAGGTGGGTGCGCACCCCCCAAATTTAACACAAAATTCAGATTTTGTTAACTCTATTTTCTTACTATATGATCAGTCACATTATAAGGCGCAGGGGTCTCAGTCTGGGGGGGAAAAACGTATTGCCTTACAGTCCGTAAAATACGGTACAGGTCAGTGTGTACCTGCATGCATACTGACTCACACACACACATGCATTCTTCACACTTTCATTTTAAGTTTTCTATGCACTTTGGTTGGTTCGTTGTTTTGATTGTGGTAATTATTATTGGAGGTCAGGGTGTAAAAAAGCTGTAAAGCTTATTCCTCTGAGGCCGTGGACACACATAAGCGGATATTCCATGTGGAAACACGTGCGCAGTCCATAAATAAGTGAAACAAAGAAGGGAAAAGATTTGCGCACGTGTCCGAATTTCCCCTATATGCGTAAACTTTTATCCTTCTTTCATCCACTTATTTAGGGTTTTCCGTACGGAACTTACGCGTCTAATGTGAACCCGGCCTTATCTTCAATAAAGATAATTTTGACTTGATTTGATAGTGCATAAAAGCAATTAATCCACAAGTACAAAATTAATGGTTGGAAATGGTATACGGGCAATGAATGGGAGAGAGAGTACATGTGCATGTTATGGTTGATAGGTCTATTGGCCACTGCAAGTAGGGTTATTAACGCCCTTGACGGCAAGAGTTAAGCCCTTGTTGATCAGTATCCCAAAGGGTGTTCACCCTTGCAAATGTCAGCCATTAAGTGGCCTCAAATAGGGTTATTGGCGAGAGTTATTCCCTTGTTTGGTCAGTACTCAATCATCTTTCCCCACCCACCAAGGGCATTCACTCTTGCAAAAGGTGTTCTTTGCAGAGGCCAATAAGCACCGTGATTGTCCTTAGCCCTTTCGCCGCCAGCCATTTGTTAGCCAAAAAATGCCATTAAACTGAACAGGGTAGAAATAAAAATGTATCTGCAGTTATTGGGAATTTCTCTGTGAAATGCATAACATTAGGCCTCCACAAATTAAGAAAATAAGGTCTTCAGGTAACAGGTCCTGACTTGATGCCTTTTAGTAACATGTTTGCTAAACCATTGTGGTGCATAAATGCGACGTTGGCAGTGAAAGGGTTAAACCAACCAAACACAAAAACAAACAAACAATGGAAGTCAGAATTGGAACTCACATCCATAGAAAGCCCGGGAGATGATCTGCTTGGTCATGGTGTCACACAGCTGCTTGATATGGGCTCTGAAACAGCAGCAAACAACTCAGACCTTCGGAAGCAGCACCAACAAAGCATTGGACCACAGAAGGCAATTACATGGATGCAACTGGAGAAAATAAAACAAAACTGGCAAGGCTGAGGTCCAGAGGCCGCATGGCCCCTGGCAGGGTACAGGGGCAGAGCCACTGTTGGGGGGGGTCAGGGGTGCAACTGAAGAAAGAGCAAAATCATACTCAATTTGAAGCTTATTCCAGGCTTGTAAAGTGAGAATTCAACACTTTTTTCCCCTTGAACTTTTTTTTGTTGTGGTCAAAATTTTGAAAAACAGGCACCACCTGCCTTGCAAATTTTGATAAAACAGGCGCTGCATCGTATCCGAGGCAAGGCTGTATCCATGCAATTATCGGATACATTGCGAACAATCCATGAGTCCCGTATTCTTCTGACTATAAGGCGCACAATTTTACACCAAGTTCAGATTTTGTTATCATATTTTCTATTTTATTAGTCATATTATAAGGCGCATTCCCCCCATGGGGATACCGGGGGGTCTTTTGCATAAATAGTTCCCCCACCTTCTGTGCTTGTAACTTCCTTTAATCTGCCACTCTCTTTGACTCTGCCTTTTCCCTCTGCTTGCTGTCATGTACTATCTTTCTGCCTTTCCGGTCCATTCTCCTGCCTTTCTTCAAGAAACACTTTCCAAAAAGATTTCCTCCAGCCAAAGTTGGACATGCTGGTCCTAATTATTTTTTACTTAGCAGCATGACGCATCTGTGCTCATAATTGACAGGAAACTGTCTGAGCGATCGAAGAAGAAGAAGAAGGCACAGGGGTCTCAGTCTCAGAAAAAAGGATTGCCTATTATAATAGTCCGAAAAATAAGGTAAAAGTCTGCAAATCGAAACTACCCAAAGTACATTGGGAACATAACTGGATGCTATGATATCACCGAATAATAACCTACATATAAGTCACAAATCTATCCAGGGATGCATTTAGAAATTTCTAAACTGGGGGGCATTGCCCCCCTTGGTGTGGAAATTTGGGGGGATCTGGAAATAGTTAGGGGGGCGGGGGTAAATCAATGCCAGTTTGTTTTATACTTGAACAGTACACACTGTGAATCGCTCTTGTTAGCGAATCAGACTTTTTTTCAAAAGCAGTTTTCCGTGATGCCTCAACTCTTTTCTTTTTTTGTCTTGCACTGCGTCTTTGTGACTACTAGGTAGAACAACGTGTCGATCAAGGGATGTAGTGCGGAAATGTTTAAAACCTGTGGTGAACGCATTGCTGTTTTTGCTTTGTAAGCACCAGTCACAAAACATTGCTTTTGATTCGCTGTCAAATTCTAGCCAAGGTCTGCTTTTTTTCCAACTTTCCATGAACTCATGCTTTCGCTTTTTGAAAGGTGGTGGAGTGACACTACTAGCAATGGGATCGTCGGTGACATCACAGTCCTGATCCGATGCTTCGTCATTCGATGAAATTTCCCCGTTGTCATCACTAACTGCCGATGAGGAACAACAAGGTTGTTGATCAATGTTGCACTCCACTGCGACTGTTTTCTTTCTTTTTAGAAGTCACAGTAAAATAATCCAGAAGCGATGCCATTTTTGAGCGGGCTCGCTTACACTGTGCCCGGAAATAGTAAATGAAAGAGAAAGCTGTTGATTGGCTATGCTATTTTTAAGACCCAATCAAAATGCTCGTTCTTTACTGTCGAAAGGAAATGCAGACTCGGTACAGCCCACGCAGCCACGCAATCTAGGCCTACCTAGTGCCGAACAAGTTATTTTCAAACGATTTTTTCGTTTGCGGGATTTCACAAAATTTGGGGGGATTTTCCCGCAGCATATTTTTATTTTTGCAGGAACATCAACAATTTTGCGGCAATGCAGCGCTCTAGATGCATCCCTGTCTATCTAACTACCATAAAATCAAAACATGCCAAAATGTCAATAACAAGCATGTGTCACAAATTCATCATATACAAGAAAATAAAAAACACAAACGCCCATATTTTAGTTTGCAGCAAATTTTTAAGCATCTTAAACACTTTTCTTCAGGCCCTATTGTGACCAAAACTACAAATTCATCATATTATACAAAATTAAACACCCTCAGATGGTTCTGCTCCTCCTGGGTGAACCTACCTATGGCTGGATCCAGCCTGGCTCAGATGGTTCTGCTCCTCCTGGGTGAACCTACCTATGGCTGGACCCGGCCTGGCTCAGATGGTTCAGCTCCTCCTGGGTGAACCTACCTATGGCTGGACCCAGCCTGGCTCAGATGGTTTTGCTCCTCCTGGGTGAACCTACCTATGGCTGGACCCGGCCTGGCTCAGATGGTTCTGCTCCTCCTGGGTGAACCTACCTATGGCTGGACCCGGCCTGGCTCAGATGGTTCTGCTCCTCCTGGGTGAACCTACCTATGGCTGGACCCGGCCTGGCTCAGATGGTTCTGCTCCTCCTGAGTGAACCTACCTATGGCTGGACCCAGCCTGGCTCAGATGGTTCTGCTCCTCCTGGGTGAACCTACCTATGGCTGGACCCGGCCTGGCTCAGATGGTTCTGCTCCTCCTGGATGAACCTACCTATGGCTGGACCCAGCCTGGCTCAGACAGCTGTGGTTCTGCTCCTCCTGGGTGCGGGCGTAGGACTGCACCGTGGAGGGGGCCGCCAGGGGGCTGCGGGGCAGGGGGCGCTTCACGTGGAAGCTAGGGGTGAACTCCCCAGTCACTTTGGCTTTCGGGTCCATCATCTCTGGAGCTGTGACGAGAGAGAGAGAGAGAGAGAGAGAGAGAGAGAGAGAGAGAGAGAGAGAGAGAGAGAGAGAGAGAGAGAGAGAGAGAGAGAGAGAGAGAGAGAGAGAGAGAGAGAGAGAGAGATCAGATTCAGAAAGTTTATTCACATAGGTCATGGCCCCTAATGAGGGAGTATTGTACACACACATGTCAATGAAAACAGTACAAGAGAGAGAGAGAACGAGGAGGGAGAGAGAGAGGGGAGAGAGAGAGAGAGAGAGAGAGAGAGAGAGAGAGAGAGAGAGAGAGAGAGAGAGAGAGAGAGAGAGAGAGAGAACGAAACGAACAAACTAAATTTTTATTTATAAAGGGTAATGAGACAAGTATACTTTTTTACACCTAGCCCTGAGAGAAAAAGGGTGGATGCGGCGGCTTGAGCATGAAATTCTGGTATCGGAGGGAAGTGCAAGCATCCGGTGAGTACACACAGGGATAAGAATGGACTCTGATGACATGCCGTCAGTCACCTACTATTACATCCCTTTGCATCTCCATAAGACCAACAACAAAGAACGATTTCAAAAAAAAAGAAGAAGAAAAAAAAGAACGATTTCAAAGAAACAATAAGGCCGTGTACACACATAAGCGGATATTCCATGCGGAAACCCGTGCGCAATCCATAAATAAGAGAATCAAAGAAGGGAAGAGATTTGCGCACGTGTCCAAATTTCCCCTATATGCGTAAACTTTTATCCTTCTTTCTTCCACTTATTTAGGGCTTTCCGTACGGAACTTACGCGTCTAATGTGAACCCGGCCTAACTCTGGTGACGTCTTCAGAGCTGATAATCTGAAGTCCGGTCCTATGAACTAATGAAGGCCTAAGTACGGTACATTTAAAATTTTCAAGAAAAACATGACCTACTGTTGAAAATGATGCGAGTTATTTCCCTTGACGTGGGATGTCCTAGTGCAGTTAGCGTTGGGAGAACTGGGGGTCAGTGGGTTAACCCCTTCCCTGCCCAGTCCCCTGGTGTCTATTATGGGGTGTGTGATGATCGCTCAGACAGTTTCTTATCAATTATGAGCGCAAATGCGTCATGCTGCCATTATGCGCCGAAGTAAGAAATAATTAGTCCCAGCATGTCAGACTTTGGCTGGAGGAAATGTTTTTGAAAGCATTTTTTGAAAAAGGGCAGGAGAATGGATTGGAAAGGCAGAAAGATAGTAGATGACAGCAAGCAAAGGGAAAAGGCAGAGTCAAAGAGAGTGACAGATTAGAGGAAGTTATAAGCACAGAACTTCCAGAAGGTAGGAGAACTATTTATACAAAAGACCCCCTGGTATCCCCACGGGGGTATGTCCTTTTAACCCTTTCACGGCCAATGTCGCATTTTAGCACCACAATGGTTTAACACCTATGTCACTAAAAGGCATCAAATCAGGGTCTGCTATCCGAAGACCCTATTTTCTTAATTTTGTGAGGTAAGGATCAGCATAATGTTGTAAACATCACAGAGGAATTTCCCAATATTGTAGATACATTTTTTTCTCTACTCAGTTAACCCTTTCATCACCACTGTCGCCTCTTGGCACCACAATGATTGAACACCCATGTCACTGAAAAGCAACAAATGAGGGTCTGGTCAGTGACCTTATGTTGTTCATTTTAGGAGGTAAGAATAGGCCCTATTTTATGGACGTCAGAAAGGAATCCCAAATATTGCACATGAAATACCCAGGTAATTTCAATGAACATTTTTGGCTGAAACATGGCTGGCGGTGAGGGTTCCCTTTCAACGCCAGCCATTTATCAGCTAAAACTTTCCATTACACTTACCTGGGTAGAGAAACGATTCTGTCTGCAATATTGTGGATTCCTCTGTGACATGCATACAATAGGACCTGTCCTTACATCCCAAAATTAAGAACAAAAGGTCACTGGATACAAGACCCTCATATGATGCGTTTCAGTGACATGGGTGTTCAATCATTGTGGTGCATAAATGCGACATTGGCGGTGAAAGGGCTAAAGGTATTTTTGGCAGAAAAATGACTGGCGGCGAAAGGGATAAAAAAAAAAAGGGGGTAAAAAAAATAGCAAACGACCGATGCGTACTGATGGCGTCTGGCTTGAAGGTGGTGATGATGCGGAAGACGTAGTCGGTGGCCTCCTCATCCTCCATGCTGGTGGTGCTGCCCCCACTGCTGGTGCTGCCACTGCTGGACCGACTGCTGGCCTTGCGACGTAGCTTGGGGAACACCTTACCTGTAGGGAACACACAGTTATTAACCCTTTCACCGCCAACGTCGCATTTTTGAACCACAATCACTAACACCCATGTCACTAACAGGCATCAAATCAGGGCCTGTTATCCAAAGACCCTTTTCGCTTAATTTTGGGAGGGAAGGATAGGCCTTACTTTAAATATGTCACTGAGGAATCCCCAATATTACAGACAGATTTTTGTCTCTACCCAGGTAAGTTTAATGGACATTTTTGGCTGAAAAATGGCTGGCGGTGAAAGGGTTAACTCATGATGTCCAAAGGACCCACTGCTGGCCTTGCGACGTAGCTTGGGGAACACCTTGCCTGTAGAGAACACACAGTTATTAACTCATGAAGGACAGAGGACCCACTGCAGGCCTTGCGACGTAGCTTGGGGAACACCTTGCCTGTAGAGAACACAGTTACTAACTCATGATGTACACATTTTGCTGCAGAGAATTTCCTCTGAGAAAACACATTTGAGAAAAACTCAGAATCTATCGTAAATTTTTAAACGAACAATAAAAAGTAAGAAAGACGATCACTAAACAGAAAACAAAAGTGGAAAACAGCTAAAGCCCTACATCCCTGTGGTAAGTGGAAAACAGCTAAAGCCCTACGTCCATGCGGTAAGTGGAAAACAGCTAAAGCCCTATGTCCATGCGGTAAGTGGAAAACAGCTAAAGGCCTAGGTCCCTGTGGTAAGTGGAAAACAGCTAAAGCCCTACGTCCTTGCAGTAAGTGGAAAACAGCTAAAGCCCTACGTCCCGGCGGTAAGTGGAAAACAGCTAAAGCCCTACGTCCCGGCGGTAAGTGGAAAACAGCTAAAGCCCTAGGTCCCTGTGGTAGGTGGGAAAACAGCTAAAGCCCTACATCCTTGCGGTAAGTGGAAAACAGCTAAAGCCCTACGTCCCTGCAGTAAAGTGGAAAACAGCTAAAGCCCTAGGTCCCTGCGGTAAGTGGAAAACAGCTAAAGCCCTAGGTCCCTGCGGTAAGTGGAAAACAGCTAAAGCCCTACGTCCTTGCGGTAAAGTGGAAAACAGCTAAAGCCCTAGGTCCCTGCGGTAAGTGGAAAACGGCTAAAGCCCTACGTCCCTGCGGTAAGTGGAAAACAGCTAAAGCCCTACGTCCCTGTGGTAAGTGGAAAACAGCTAAAGCCCTACGTCCCTGCGGTAAAGTGGAAAACAGCTAAAGCCCTAGGTCCCTGCGGTAAGTGGAAAACAGCTAAAGCCCTACGTCCCTGCGCTAAGTGGAAAACAGCTAAAGCCCTACGTCCCTGCAGTAAGTGGAAAACAGCTAAAGCCCTAAGTCCCTCCGAAGTGAAAAACAGATAAAGCCCTACATCCCTGCGGTAAGTGGAAAACAGCTAAAGCCCTACATCCCGGCGGTAAGTGGAAAACAGCTAAAGCCCTACGTCCCTGTGGTAAGTGGAAAACAGCTAAAGCCCTACATCCCTGCGGTAAGTGGAAAACAGCTAAAGCCCTACGTCCCTGCGGTAAGTGGAAAACAGCTAAAGCCCTACGTTCCTGCAGTAAGTGGAAAACAGCTAAAGCCCTACATCCCTGCAGTAAGCGGTTTTAAAAAAAAGAAGAAAAAAGGAAGTGGAAAACAGCTAAAGCCCTAGGTCCCTGTGAAGTGAAAAACAGCTAAAGCCCTACGATAAGTGGAAAACAGCTAAAGCCCTAGGTCCCTGCGGTAAAGTGGAAAACAGCTAAAGCCCTAGGTCCCTGCGGTAAAGTGGAAAACAGCTAAAGCCCTAGGTCCCTGCGGTAAGTGGAAAACAGCTAAAACCCTACATCCCGGCGGTAAGTGGAAAACAGCTAAAGCCCTAGGTCCCTGCGGTAAAGTGGAAAACAGCTAAAGCCCTAGGTCCCTGCGGTAAAGTGGAAAACAGCTAAAGCCCTAGGTCCCTGCGGTAAGTGGAAAACAGCTAAAGCCCTACGTCCCTGCGGTAAAGTGGAAAACAGCTAAAGCCCTACGTCCCTGCGGTAAGTGGAAAACAGCTTCCGGTTAAAAAAAAAGGAAGAAAAAAAAGAAGGAAGTGGAAAACAGCTAAAGCCCTACGTCTTTGCAGTAAGTGGAAAACAGCTAAAGCCCTAGGTCCTTGCGGTAAGTGGAAAACAGCTAAAGCCCTACGTCCCGGCGGTAAGTGGAAAACAGCTAAAGCCCTACGTCCCTGCGGTAAAGTGGAAAACAGCTAAAGCCCTAGGTCCCTGCGGTAAGTGGAAAACAGCTAAAGCCCTACGTCCCTGCGGTAAGTGGAAAACAGCTAAAGCCCTACGTCCCTGCGGTAAGTGGAAAACAGCTAAAGGCCTAGGTCCCTGTGGTAAGTGGAAAACAGCTAAAGCCCTAGGTCCCTGCGGTATGTGGAAAACAGCTAAAGCCCTAGGTCCCTGCGGTAAGTGGAAAACAGCTAAAGCCCTACGTCTTTGCAGTAAGTGGAAAATAGCTAAAGCCCTAGGTCCTTGCAGTAAGTGGAAAACAGCTAAAGCCCTACGTCCCTGCGGTAAGTGGAAAACAGCTAAAGCCCTAGGTCCCTGCGGTAAGTGGAAAACAGCTAAAGCCCTACGTCCCTGCGGTAAGTGGAAAACAGCTAAAGCCCTACGTCCCTGTGGTAAGTGGAAAACAGCTAAAGCCCTACGTCCCTGCGGTAAAGTGGAAAACAGCTAAAGCCCTAGGTCCCTGCGGTAAGTGGAAAACAGCTAAAGCCCAAGGTCCCTGCGGTAAGTGGAAAACAGCTAAAGCCCTACGTCTTTGCAGTAAGTGGAAAATAGCTAAAGCCCTAGGTCCTTGCAGTAAGTGGAAAACAGCTAAAGCCCTACGTCCCGGCGGTAAGTGGAAAACACCTAAAGCCCTACGTCCCTGCGGTAAGTGGAAAACAGCTAAAGCCCTACACCCCGGCGGTAAAGTGGAAAACAGCTAAAGGCCTACGTCCCTGCAGTAAGTGGAAAACAGCTAAAGCCCTAGGTCCCTGCAGTAAGTGGAAAACAGCTAAAGCCCTACGTCCTTGCAGTAAAGTGGAAAACAGCTAAAGCCTTACGTCCCTGCGATAAGTGGAAAATAGCTAAAGCCCTACATCCCTGCGGTAAGTGGAAAACAGCTAAAGCCCTACGTCCCTGCGGTTGAAGTCAAAGTTTACCTTTACCCCGCTGTGACCACAAGGGCGGGTCAAGCTGCCCGTGGGGAAGCAGTCCGTTCTCCAGGCAGGACAGGAAGGACAGGAGGTGGCCTCCCTTGGGGAAGTGAATCGGGGGCCTCTGCACCCCGTCCTGACCCACCAGCACCACCGTGCCCCGACAGTCCGCTGCAAAATGAGTCGCTTTTCGGTAAAGGTCAAGATGCATAATTCCATTTTTTTTTCTTCGGTTAATTCCATTTTTTCGTTTTGTCCTTCAGTATCAGTTTAACGCGTGCGCCTGTGTGCATAGGGTAGGGGTGAGGAGTAGGGGGCGGGGGTGGGGATGGGTGGGGTGGGGGGGTGGGGAGGTGGGGGATGGTTGGGGTGGGGGGTGCGGTGGGGAGTAGAACGGGATGAGAGAAAAAATAGGAAGGAGAAAAACAAAAGTAATCATATAACATTTCGCAGGACCCAGCAAAACCGGTACTCAGCATTACCGGTACTTGGTATTACCGGTACTGGGCATTACCGGTACTAGGCGTTGCGCTAGTTCCCATAATATTTCTTGTCAGTACAGTGGAACCTCCCTTATAAGACTTCCCATTACAGTGGAACCTCCCTTATAAGACTTCCCGTTACAGTGGAACCTCCCTTATAAGACTTCCCGTTACAGTGGAACCTCCCTTATAAGACTTCCCGTTACAGTGGAACCTCCCTTATAAGACTTCCCATTACAGTGGAACCTCCCTTATAAGACTTCCCGTTACAGTGGAACCTCCCTTATAAGACTTCCCAGTACAGTGGAACCTCCCTTATAAGACTTCCCGTTACAGTGGAACCTCCCTTATAAGACTTCCCGTTACAGTGGAACCTCCCTTATAAGACTTCCCGTTACAGTGGAACCTCCCTTATAAGACTTCCCGTTACAGTGGAACCTCCCTTATAAGACTTCCCGTTACAGTGGAACCTCCCTTATAAGACTTCCCGTTACAGTGGAACCTCCCTTATAAGACTTCCCATTACAGTGGAACCTCCCTTATAAGACTTCCCATTACAGTGGAACCTCCCTATTAAGACTTCCCATTACAGTGGAACCTCCCTTATAAGACTTCCCGTTACAGTGGAACCTCCCTTATAAGACTTCCCGTTACAGTGGAACCTCCCTTATAAGACTTCCCATTACAGTGGAACCTCCCTTATAAGACTTCCCGTTACAGTGGAACCTCCCTTATAAGACTTCCTGTTACAGTGGAACCTCCCTTATAAGACTTCCCATTACAGTGGAACCTCCCTTATAAGACTTCCCATTACAGTGGAACCTCCCTTATAAGACTTCCCATTACAGTGGAACCTCCCTTATAAGACTTCCCGTTACAGTGGAACCTCCCTTATAAGACTTCCCATTACAGTGGAACCTCCCTTATAAGACTTCCCATTACAGTGGAACCTCCCTTATAAGACTTCCCATTACAGTGGAACCTCCCTTATAAGACTTCCCATTACAGTGGAACCTCCCTTTCAAGACTCCCTCCCACATAAGACCTACTTCTCTGAGACTTTGCCCTTCTTTGTAAGTATTAAAATTACCTCCCTGATAAGACCCCTCCCTTATAAGACCTCATTTTGGATGATTTTTGAAGGTCTTATAAGGGAGGTTCAACTGTACCGGCATACATTCTGGCAGCAAATTCATATGCTTGGTCACTTTTTTTTGCTTTACAAAATGCAACCAAAAAAAAGGAAAGTTATTTTCCTAACTTGAAGCTTATATAAAAAAAACACCTACAAAATCAAAGAAAAACACAAATGTTTTCACCAAAGGTCACAAAAATGTGTGAACGACGTCAGCAAAATGTCAATCCCTCATAACCATAGAACAAGATTATGGTTTGGCATAACAAAAAGTTTAAAGCCCCGGGGGCCTCTCTTACCGAGAACAAGGTTTAAAGTTACCGATACTGATGTTAAAGATGACATCATCTTTGTAAAGGGGAACGACTCTGAGACGCTCCTTTTGTGCTGTTAAACATATACTGTAGAAGAGAAGAATACATCTCCAACACTCTTCATTTTACAAGGTCGATTGTTAGGTCTTCCTTATATCTTATAGCTTGCATTCAGTGCTTTACTTTCGCAATCAAACTTCTCTGGACACAACATAACGCTATTGTAAGTTATCCTTAGGGTCAGATAAACAGACACACAGAAACAACGTAATAATAATAATAATAATAATAATGTAAATTTATATAGCGCTCTTTCTCACATGAGCTCAGTGCGCTTTACATTGAAAGCAAGAACATTAACCCTTTCACCGCCAATGTCGCATTTATGCACCACAATGGTTTAACACCCATGTCACTATCAAGGCATCAAATCAGGGCTTGTTGTTTGAAGACCCAGTTTTATTGATTTTAGGAGGTAAGGAGAGGCCTAGCGTTATACATGTCACAGAGGAATTCCAAATATTTCAGATAAATCTTTTTCTCTACCCAGTATAAGCTTAATGGTATTTTTTGGCTGAAAAATGGTTGGCGGCGAAAGGGTTAATGGCAAACAAATACTAATTCACTAGAAAATAACATTTACAAAACGATGCTTGCACACAAATTTCTTCCTCTCTCTCTCTCTCTCTCTCTCTCTCACACACACACACACAAACAGTTAAGAGTTACAATATGGACATTCTAAGAAAAACAACAGACCACATTCACCCCCTTAACCCTTTCACCGCCGATGTCGCATTTTTGCACCATAATGATTTAACACCCATGTCATAAAAAACCCTTGAAATCTGGATCTGTTATCCAACGATCTTGTGTTCTTAATTTAAACATGTCACAGAGGAATTCCCAATATTGCAGACAAAATCTTTTTTTCTACCCATGTAAGCTTAATGGAAAATGTAGGCTCAAAAATGGCTGGCGGCGAAAGGGTTAATCAACCTTAAATTATTTTATTTTTATTTTTTTGCTGTCCCATCTTCTGGGCTGTACAGTGGCGTTGCTCCCACGCCGCTCGTTCCGAATCCCAATTCGCAGCCACACCCGGGTTTGTTCAAGTCGCAGAAACCGAGACCAGCAGTCCAAGGGGAGAGAATCTATGTTAGGCCATCAGGAGGCAACCAACCGAGGAGACACTGCACTTCTGCTGAGTCAGGAGTTCAGTGGAACCTTTTCAGGACACCACCTACTAAGCCCCCTACTGACGACACTATTCTCTTAGTCGCGGAGCCAGCGTGAGTGAGGTCCTCCTCCGAGGGCGCCACCACGACCGTCCACCGACAGCTCACCAGAACGCACTGATCCCCATGACTTAAGCTTAAATTTACACACATACAAAGACTTGCTCATCACCACAAATATTCAAGAATGCATGGTTGTACGTGCACACACACACACATAGAGGCTAACTTACGCTGTTGATGACAGTGGATGTAGACAATCTCATCCACATAGATGGTCATAGCAAAGTCCCAGTATATACTGCAACAACAAACCGCATTCACAGCTCTGGTCAACAATAATTCTTCATCACAATCTCTTCTCTCTCTCTCTCTCTCTCTCTCTCTCTCTCTCTCTCTCTCCGAGTGTCTTTGTGTATGCGCTTATGCAAGTGTGTGAGTAGGTGTGTGCGTGTGCATGTGTCAGTTCTTTGCTTGTTTATTAATATTGTTATGTGCACATGCTTGTGTGTGTGTGTGTGTGTGTGTGTGTGTGTGTGTGTGTGTGTGTGTGTGTTGTGTGTGTGTGTGTGTGTGTGTGTGTACGTACGCGCACATGTGTATATTCGTGACTGTGTTGCCTGTGTCTGTGCATGTGTGCATGCCAACATGCATACCACTGTGTGAATGTATGTGCCTTTTACTCTGCAATGTGTGTTCTATGAACTTTCGTCACAACAGTCGTTCCTCAGTTGATTGGGTGTCCACATGATCACTAACGTGTGTGTGTGTGTGTGTGTGTGTGTGTGTGTGTGTTTGTGCATCCGTTCGTACATGCATGCATGTGCGTAGATACATGTGTGTGTGTGCCTAGTATCCTCAACTGCAATTTATGTCCTCTGAACTTTCGTCACAACAGTCGTTCATCAGTAAATTTGGTCTCCGCATGATCACCAATGTAGTGGTGCCAGCGTGCATGCATGCATGCGCATGTACGCCTGCGTATGCGTACATGTGTGTGTGAGTGCCTTCTTCTTCTTCTTCGATCGCTCAGACAGTTTCCTGTCAATAATGAGCGCAGATGCGTCATGCTGCCGTCATGCACCTAACTGCCCAGCAAGTCCGACTTCGGCTGGAGGGAATCTTTTTGAAAGCGTTTCTTGAAAAAAGGCAGGAGAATGGACCGGTAAGGCAGACAGATAGTAGATGACAGTAAGCAATGGGAAAAGGCAGAGTCGAAGAGAGTGAGAGATTAGAGGAAGTTACAAGTACAGAACTTCCAGAAGGTGGGGGAACTATTATACAAAAGACACCCCCCCCGGTTTCCCCACGGGTGTGTGTGTGTGCCTTGTACCCTCACCAGGGATTTGTGTCCTTTGAACTTTCGTCACAGCAGCAGCAGGTCTCCGCATAATCACCAGTGTGTGTGTGAGTGTGTGTGCATGCTTACATTATGCGTGTGTATCACCTGTTTACCCTTATAATGAACAACCTGGAATTTACCACAGAAAAACCCAGAATTTGAGAAGAAAAAATAAGATTTCACATCGGTACACGACTTGCGATAAAACCCTGATTTAAAAGGTATCTTGCGAGCGCACTGTGCGAAATTTTGAAGTCCACGTTGCAGTACTTGCAGTGTGCATGCTCGTCTCCCAAACGCGAACTTGTTATTCCTGGCACTTTCAAATACTTTTGAGAAAACTTCTGTTTCACTTTTGGACGTTTCACCCTATCACTCCAAGGCTTCGGTCAACCCTTGTGTCTTTTCATATAAACGGAAACAAATAATAGACGGTTTTTCGAAATCCCGGGATTTTCAGCGTTCGCCCGGAATTTATTATTTTACCCAGAATTTTTGCAATTTCCCGGGATAATTCCGGCAAAACCGGGAGAGTAAACAGGTCTGAGTATGTTCACCTGCGATCTGTTTCCTCCGAGCTCTCGTCACAGCAGCCGTTCATCAGCTGATTGGGGGTCCACATGATCACCAATGTGTGTGCGTGCATGCTTACATCATGCGCATGTATCAGTGTGTTCACCTGCGATCTGTTTCCTCTGAACTCTCGTCACAGCAGCCATTCATCAGCTGATTGGGGGTCCACATGATCACCAGTGTGTGTGTGAGTGTGCGTGCATGCTTACATCATGCGCATGTATCAGTGTGTTCACCTGCGATCTGTTTCCTCTGAGCTCTCGTCACAGCAGCCGTTCATCAGCTGATTGGTGGTCCACATGATCACCAATGTGTGTGTGAGTGTGCGTGCATGCTTACATCATGCGCATGTATCAGTGTGTTCACCTGCGATCTGTTTCCTCTGAACTCTCGTCACAGCAGCCGTTCATCAGCTGATTGGGGGTCCACATGATCACCAATGTGTGTGTGAGTGTGTGTGCATGCTTACATCATGCGCATGTATCAGTGTGTTCACCTGCGATCTGTTTCCTCTGAACTCTCGTCACAGCAGCCGTTCATCAGCTGATTGGGAGTCCACATGATCACCAATGTGTGTGTGAGTGTGCGTGCATGCTTACATCATGCGCATGTATCAGTGTGTTCACCTGCGATCTGTTTCCTCCGAGCTCTCGTCACAGCAGCCGTTCATCAGCTGATTGGGGGTCCACATGATCACCAGGCCTTCCGCACTCTGGTGTAGGGACAGGTACCCCGCCAGGGTCTCTGTGTCTTCCCGCTGTAACACACACACACAGACAGACACACGCACACAGACAGACACACGCACAACTCCAAATGTTATCATCCTTTCATGGCACCCCTATTGGGGCATGGAGGATTTCACTAAACTTGAACTATTAATATACAATTAACAGCAGTACACACACACACACTTAAATATTCGATGGCTTGGAGTCAAAAGGGACTACCTTTAGATAGTCTATTGATGTATTATTGAACTTATTGCGAAAACTAAAAACTTGCATAAAAAAAAAAAGACTGCAGAAATATAAAGAGCATAATCCCTATTTTATATTATTTGCAGTCTTTAAAAAAAATACAAGTTCTTAGTTTTTGCAATGACATCGATAGTAAGTCAAAGGACTATCTAAAGATAGTCCGTTTTGACTCTAAGCCATCGAAATTTATTATGTTGTACAGGCAAACCCCACCAAACGGGCACCCCGATATTATGTACACCCCACAAAACCATCACAGCTTAACCCTTTCAGCGCCAATGTCGACTTTTGTCACCACATTGGTTGTACACCCATGTCACTAGAGGGCATGAGGTCAGAGCCTGTTGTCTGGAGACCCTGTTTTCTTGATTTGGGGAGGTGGGGATGGGCCTGATGTTACATATGTCACAGAGGAATTCTCAATATTGCAGAGAATTTTTTTTCTCTACCCAGTTAAGTTTAAGGGTATTTTTGGGCCGAAAAATGGCTGGCGGTGAAAGGGTTAATTCCATCTCTTCTCTTTATTCAATCTCTATTCTCTACTTATTTATTATGTTGTACAGACAAACCCCACCAAACGGGCACCCCGATATCATGTACAGTACACCCCACAAAACCATGACAGCTTAATTCCGTCTCCTCTCTTTACTCAGTCTCTATTCTCTACTTATTTATTATGTTGTACAGACAAACCCCACCAAACGGGCACCCCGATATCATGTACAGTACACCCCACAAAACCATCACAGCTTAATTCCGTCTCTTCTCTTTACTCAGTCTCTATTCTCTACTTATTTATTATGTTGTACAGACAACCCTCACCAAACGGGCACCCCGATATCATGTACAGTACACCCCACAAAACCATCACAGCTTAATTCCGTCTCTTCTCTTTACTCAGTCTCTATTCTCTACTTATTTATTATGTTGTACAGACAAACCCCACCAAACGGGCACCCCGATATCATGTACAGTACACCCCACAAAACCATCACAGCTTAATTCCGTCTCTTCTCTTTACTCAGTCTCTATTCTCTACCTATTTATTACCGTACTTTACGGACTACAAGGCCCACCTTATCATAAGGCGCACTCCCAAAATTATACACAAAACTCAAGATTTTGTTATTACATTTTCTTACTGTATTATCAATCACATCATAAGGCGCGGGGGTCTCAGTCTGGGGGGAAAAGTTATCGCCTTATAGTGTGCTGAAAAATTTGGTACTACAGTGGAACCTCCCTTATAAAACCTCCCATTATAAGACTCCCTCCCATAAAAGACCTACTTCTCTGAGACATTGCCCTTCTTAATAAGTATTAAAATTACCTCCCTTATAAGACCCCTCCCTTATAAGACGTAATTATTTATCTGTATTAATAATTAAAAAATCGAGACTTTACTGGTTTCGTACTGCCTCCGGGCATTGCCTCCAGTATTGTTCCAACCATATTTGTATTTACAAATGTCCCATATGTGTCTGATTCAGACCAAGAGGACGTAAAACTCCATTTTCTCTCAGACCTCATTTTGGATGATTTTTGAAGGTCTTATAAGGGAGGTTCCACTGTAAATTACTAGTCATATTATAAGGCGCAGGGGTCTCAGTCTGGGGAAAAAAGTATCGCCTTACAGTCTGCTGAAATATGGTAGTACTAGTAGAAGAGTCTCCAGTAAAACGACTACCTTGTAATTAAAGTTATGTGGTAGAGGTTTGACTCGTACGTATCCAAACGTTTGAATGCATACACACGTACATGACAGACTAGCGTATTCATAAAAAAAGCAAGCATGCACATCTATATTATATACATACGTGCAGTGTACACATACGCACAAACACAGGCATGCACACACATTTAAACATGCATATAAACATGCTCATTCACTCTCTCTCTCTCTCTCTCTCTCTCTCACACACACACACACACACATAATCACATACGTCTCCATAAGCTTTAAACAAAACAAAATCAGATTCAATATTTTTAACAAAATGAAAAGTTAAAATTTGATGGGGGGTTTTCTATTAGCATAATCAACATAAATGTAAAAAAGTACACAAATACATTTACAAACCAGGAGTCTTGATAATTATGTTACATTTTGGCACAAGGAATTATAAACATAATTAAAATCAAAATTTTTAAAATACACACACACACAAACCCACTTAAAAAAATAATTAAATAAACACATTGCATTTTGAAAACTCTATCATCAAACTGACAACAATATGATATTTAATTAACTGACCCTTAATTAACAAGCAGGGTGGGGGGTTCAGAACAAGATGTCACAACACAGATGTAGGCCAGATGCACAGTTGGGCATATTAATTATTATAAATTCCAACTTGCAAGTCCATCATCAATAGTGCAGTGCAGCCAGAAGAGTGAGACAGACTGTGGGCCCTAATAGGCTTTAACCTAATACTGTATGGCAGGGGTGGATCGGGTGGTGGTGGTGGTGGTTACAGGGTCAAAAAAAGAAAAGAAAAAAGGAGGACCCCCCCCCCCCCCCCCCCCCTGTAGCCCAAAATGTACCCGATAGAAGGGTGAAAATTTACGACAATGACACGATTTTTGGCTTAATAACTAAATAAGCAATAAAATGCCAATGTAGCGGCCCCTAAATAGTGTTTGAGTGTTAGAAGGCAAGGTAGGCCGTGAAAGGAGTTTCTGGAACACCCCCCCCCCCCCCCCCCCCCCCTGTAGCTTAGGATGTACCCCCTCCCCCCCCCCCCCCCCCCACCCACACAAAACTTCCGATGGTGGTGGAAAATCCTAGTGGAAGGATTTCTTGGCTGGCTATGCAGCTCCCTTAACCAACGGCGGACCCCCCCCCCCCCCCCCCCCCCCCCCCCCCCCCCCCCCCCCCCCCCCCCCCCCCAATCATCTGGTCCGCCCATGGTATGGTGTAGAACAAAAAGAGCAGTAGATGGAAAAATAGTAAAAGTGGTAAAAGAGGACACTAAAATGACTGGTAGTAGTAGTAGTGTGCAGAAGTAAAGGTTGTAATTATTTGACAGTGAAATGTGTGTGTGTGTGTGTGTGCGTGTGTGTGTGTGCCCTCTGTCTATCTGCCTGCCTGTCTGTGTGACTGTAATGTGTCTGTGTATGTGCGATGAGTGACTGTCCATGCATTTATCTAAATCTACAAAAATGCTTATGTTACACACACAGTCTAGACTGGAGTGAAGAAAAAAAGAAAATTAAAAGAAAGTAGGAGTAGAAATGAGTAGCAGTAATAAGTACCTTTATTATATAAGTATTAATATAATGATCAAACATGGACTAATTTAACAGTATTATCAAAATAAGAGGGTCATTTAGAAAAAAATTTCAAAATTATAAAAAAAAAGGAAAACATAATTACATCTGATTGCTAATGTGTTATTGAATGCATGCATTGAATGCAAACATTTTCAACCCTCGATCGCAACGCTTTCCGAAATGTACGCTTTGAGGGCAAACAACATTATCTCCACAGCTAACTAAACAGACACATTAACTCGCGCTTATTCTGACACTAAATAACATTCGGACCTAGATATAAAGACTTTAATACGCCCACACTGCACCGGGGTATAGCCACACTGTTTCTTTGCTCCGATTGCCGCACAGGAGACAAAAAGAACGGGCAATCAATAATGCACCCTTCTTAAGTCCCATCCCCTTCACATTTTCTGATGCTTCAGTGGGTGTCATCAAAGATTCTAAAAGGGTAAGATGGACTACTTAAGAGTTACAGCGAGCCGGGCTGATAGAGTTATCGTTTAGTGGGGTAGCTATCCAAAGTATAACTGACTCATGAAAAGATAACTCTCAGGTTTGAAAAAAAGAGTGAATGTAACCTAAATGTGTCACGCTTAAAAGGGACATAACCAGTGTTTCTGTCCTCACTATTCATATAGGGAAAAGGGACCGGATGTTAGTCTTTCTTTTCAGTGTCTTTGGTGTCATGCAGATCGATAAAAAAAACAAAAAAGAAACAATGCCATTGACATTTTTTTTTCCTTCAGAAAAAGTTCTTGACTGCTGGTGGTTGTTTTTTCGGTTAAAATTTCTGCATCGTTTTATTTCTTTGTGATTTTTTCCTTGTTTTTTAAATTTTCTACTCCCAGATCTAGAGGAACATTAGTACTGTATTTGACGGACTATAAGGCGATACTTTTTTTCCCAGACAGATCCCTGCGCCTTATAATGTGACTGATAAAATAGTAAGGAAAATGAGTAACAAAATCTGAATTTTGAGTCAAATTTTTGGGGTGCGCCTTATAATCAGGTGCGCATTATAGTCCCTAAAATACGGTACTTTGTAGCACGGGCATGACAACCTCTACGTTTTATCGGCTTTGCCACACGTGCAGCCTAAACTACAGAACTCATCATAACGAGAATTGACAGGATGAAAAAGTGGCATTGCACCCTCTACGCTTATCACTTTTTGCGGCACATACAGCCTAAACTACAGAACTGATCGCAAGGAAAATTGACAGGATGATTCCCAATGTCACAACCCCACCCCCCACTTCTTTGCGAACATAGTCCCTTTGTTTTGTTACAGACACTCTTACACCCTAAGCCTTGAACTTCAGCTGATGTCAGCATAAAGATCAGATCGACTTTGGAAGGTAGACGGCGTCAAAGCATTTTTATGCCAGCTGATGTCAGCATTATAAAGCTCAGATTTACTTTTAACTTTGACTTGAAGGTAGACGGCGTCAAAGCATTTTTATGCCAGCTGATGTCAGCATTATAAAGCTCAGATCGTCTTTTAACTTTGACTTGAAGGTAGACGGCGTCAAAGCATTTTTATGCCAGCTGTCAGCATTATAAAGCTTAGATTGACTTTTAACTTTGACTTGAATGTAGACGGCGTCAAAGCATTTTTATGCCAGCCGATGTCAGCATTATAGAGCTCAGATTGACTTTTAACTTTGACTTGAAGGGCTAGGCAGACGGTGTCAAAGCATTTTTATGCGAGCTGATGTCGACATAAAGATCAGATTGATTTTGGAAGGTAGGCAGCGTCAAAGCAAGACTTAAGCCCTACCACCCCCCACCCTCTTTCTTTTCCAACATTCTACACTTGTGTGTTTGTTCGCATGGCGTTTTGTCCTCCGATGAAGGAACAGCGAGAATGTCATCCTCGGATCTGAGGGATAACCCTGATGGCTTTATTCAGTGACGTTGTACTTGCAGTGTTTCATTTTTTGTACTCCACTACTTACACCCCCCCTCTCACACATTAACCCTTTCACCGCCAGGCATTTTTCGGCCCAAAAATACCCTTAAACTTAACTGGGTAGAGAAAAAAAATTCTCTGCAATATTGAGAATTCCTCTGTGACATATGTAACATCAGGCCCATCCCCACCTCCCCAAATCAAGAAAACAGGGTCTCCAGACAACAGGCTCTGACCTGATGCCCTCTAGTGACATGGGTGTAAAACCAATGTGGTGACAAAAGTCGACATTGGCGCTGAAAGGGTTAAGGGCCCTCCAACCCCAATACATTAAACAAAAATTGGTAAAGGTAAAGATGCACCCCCCCCCCCCCTCCATTTCTCGGTTCTTTAGCAATATACAGATGAAATTATCTGCAGCAACATACAGAGGAAATTATCTGCAGCAACATACAGAGGAAATTATCTGCAGCAACATACAGAGGAAATTATCTGCAGCAACATACAGAGGAAATTATCTGCAGCAACATACAGAGGACATTATCTGCAGCAACATACAGAGGACATTATCTGCAGCAACATACAGAGGAAATTATCTGCAGCAACATACAGAGGAAATTATCTGCAGCAACATACAGAGGAAATTATCTGCAGCAACATACAGAGGACATTATCTGCAGCAACATACAGAGGACATTATCTGCAGCAACACACAGAGGAAATTATCTGCAGCAACATACAGAGGACATTATCTGCAGCAACATACAGAGGACATTATCTGCAGCAACACACAGAGGACATTATCTGCAGCAACATACAGAGGAAATTATCTGCAGCAACATACAGAGGAAATTATCTGCAGCAACATACAGAGGAAATTATCTGCAGCAACATACAGAGGAAATTATCTGCAGCAACATACAGAGGAAATTATCTGCAGCAACATACAGAGGAAATTATCTGCAGCAACATACAGAGGAAATTATCTGCAGCAACATACAGAGGAAATTATCTGCAGCAACATACAGAGGAAATTATCTGCAGCAACATACAGAGGAAATTATCTGCAGCAACATACAGAGGAAATTATCTGCAGCAACATACAGAGGAAATTATCTGCAGCAACATACAGAGGAAATTATCTGCAGCAACATACAGAGGAAATTATCTGCAGCAACATACAGAGGAAATTATCTGCAGCAACATACAGAGGAAATTATCTGCAGCAACATACAGAGGAAATTATCTGCAGCAACATACAGAGGAAATTATCTGCAGCAACATACAGAGGAAATTATCTGCAGCAACATACAGAGGAAATTATCTGCAGCAACATACAGAGGAAATTATCTGCAGCAACATACAGAGGAAATTATCTGCAGCAACATACAGAGGAAATTATCTGCAGCAACATACAGAGGAAATTATCTGCAGCAACATACAGAGGAAATTATCTGCAGCAACATACAGAGGAAATTATCTGCAGCAACATACAGAGGAAATTATCTGCAGCAACATACAGAGGAAATTATCTGCAGCAACATACAGAGGAAATTATCTGCAGCAACATACAGAGGACATTATCTGCAGCAACATACAGAGGAAATTATCTGCAGCAACATACAGAGGAAATTATCTGCAGCAACATACAGAGGAAATTATCTGCAGCAACATACAGAGGAAATTATCTGCAGCAACATACAGAGGAAATTATCTGCAGCAACATACAGAGGAAATTATCTGCAGCAACATACAGAGGAAATTATCTGCAGCAACATACAGAGGAAATTATCTGCAGCAACATACAGAGGAAATTATCTGCAGCAACATACAGAGGAAATTATCTGCAGCAACATACAGAGGAAATTATCTGCAGCAACATAAGAGCAAGGTAAGCAACATCCATGGAAATTAATCATGCAGCAACATACAGAGGAAATTACATGCAGCAACATACAGAGGAAATTATCTGCAGCAACATACAGAGGAAATTATCTGCAGCAACATAACAGAGGAAATTATCTGCAGCAACATACAGAGGACATTATCTGCAGCAACATACAGAGGACATTATCTGCAGCAACATACAGAGGACATTATCTGCAGCAACATACAGAGGAAGTGCATTATCTGCAGCAACATACAGAGGAAATTATCTGCAGCAACATACAGAGGAAATTATCTGCAGCAACATACAGAGGAAATTATCTGCAGCAACATACAGAGGAAGCCATTATCTGCAGCAACATACAGAGGAAATTATCTGCAGCAACATACAGAGGAAATTATCTGCAGCAACATACAGAGGAAATTATCTGCAGCAACATACAGAGGAAATTATCTGCAGCAACATACAGAGGAAATTATCTGCAGCAACATACAGAGGAAATTATCTGCAGCAACATACAGAGGAAATTACATGCAGCAACATACAGAGGACACAATGAGAACACTGACAACAATCAGAAAAGACCTGAAATAATAACTTCTTTTTTTTTTAAAGAAAAAAAAAAGAGCAAGGTAAGCAACATCCATCACAGAGAAAATAGGAAACTTACATAAATGTCACATTTTCTCTTAACGGAGACACACAAAAACAGAAAGAAAAGAAGATGGACACTGTTGCATAACAAGACAAAGGCATAACACGAAGATAAAAAAAAAACGACAACCGAAAAATAAAAATGCATAATAATAACTTAAGAGATATAAGAGACATGATTCAAAAAAGAAAATACCCTAAAAATAGTATTATTGTCCTACAGCTTAGAAAAGAAGTGCACAATAGAAACCGTGATAGCTTTGACTGGCAGTATCGTTAGCTCCGCGTTAACACTGTTCACTGAAAATAGCCCTGCTGCTTCCATTAAGTTTATGCCAGAAATAGAATGACGCGGTGGTCTCTTGAACCACAAATAGAAGACGCAGTCCTAGCCAGTTATTTCTTTATAATTTACAGAAACCATTGGTACTAGGACTAGGATGAGCTGATCTTGTGTTTGCCTGGCTAAATTTGTCTTATTTGTGCAAATGTAGTGTATTAGGTACTTTATAGTCACAGCAGCGTCTCTGTGAAATTCGGGTTGCTCCCACCTGCAGAGCACGTCGCAGCCAGAGGCGCGCCACCCAATTTTGTTTTTCTTTGCATGCAATTTATATGTGACTGATGAGGAAGGAAAGGGGGAGCGGGGTGGGGTAAATTTGAACCAAATGACAACTTTTTCGTTGCCACTGGGCTTAAAGTGTGCTAAGTGCATGAGCACACGGGACCTCGGTTTATCGTCTCATCCTAAAGACTTCATGTTCAAACTGTAAGGCCTAGAGCAAAGGAAAAATCCCCTGTACCCAGGTTCGAACTCGGGTTTACTTGACACAAGGCGAACGCGTTACCTCTGTGCCACTCTACACCTGTGTGCTTTAGAGAGAGAGAGAGAGAGAGAGAGAGAGAGAGAGAGAGAGAGAGAGAGAGAGAGAGAGAGAGAGAGAGAGAGAGGAGAGAAGTGTTGCCTGTCTGTTGCTTCTGACAATGACTGCTAGATAGCAGAGGGGGGAAGCTGCTATTCCGGCGGGCTGGGCAACATTTTTTTTATAGTGGAGAAGCCTTGCCCAGGTTTCATCCCCACTCTCTCAGCCAAAGGGATTTGAGGATGAGAGTTTGGGAAACGGGGAAGGTCCCCAAAGGCCAAACAAATCCAGTTCCTTTCATTGATAGCCACCAAACATACCCCCCCCCCTCTCTCTCTCTCTCTCTCTCTCACACACACACACACATACAGACACACGCACGCAGAAAATCATTCATCACTATATCACAAGACTGACTCACAACAATAGTAAAGCAACACTTTTTTAAATTATATATTATTTTTTTAAAAACCCACAAAACCCCCATTACCCCTACCCCCTAAAAGAACAAACATACAAACAACAACAACAAAAAAAAACACACCAATCAACATTATTGACGGAGAAAAAAAAAAGCAAAAGTAAAGTCAAAGAGCAAGAGTGCACTTAAAATCCCTTCCACCTCAACTAAGTCACTATGGCGAAATACTGTCATGATCAAAATGTTTTTTTCTTGAATAATTACATTTTTTTAAATGCAAAAAAGAAGGAAAAAAACCATTTGAGAGAGCAAGCAAAAGAGAGAGGGTGGGGCAGAGAGGGGGGGGGAGAGAGAGAGAGAGAGAGAGAGAGAGAGAGAGAGAGAGAGAGAGAGAGAGAGAGAGAGAGAGAGAGAGAGAGAGAGAGAGAGAGAGAGAGAGAGAGAGAGAGAGAGAGAGAGAGAGAGAGAGAGAGAGAGAGAGAGAGAGAGAGAGAGAGAGAGAGAGAGAGAGAGAGAGAGAGAGAGAGAGAGAGAGAGAGAGAGAGAGGAGAGAGAGAGAGAGAGAGAGAGAGAGAGAGAGAGAGAGAGAGAGAGAGAGTCAAATTAAGCAAAGAACTGGTTGAATGTAAACCAACCAGAAGGACTAACACTTACAATTGAAAAAAACAAATGTTTCAAGTTGATTTCCCCCAAAAAATTTTGTGGCCTTTCTTCAAAGATAAACTTCACTGCCTCCATGGTGTTTTTTTTTATAACAATCGATGAAAGAAAACAAACAGAATGGAACTGAAACGTAAGGTTTTGACTCTGGAAGTTACCTAGCACAATACACTACAAGCAAATCAACCAACAAACCTCAGCAAAAACAATAACCTCCTTGATTAAAATTAAAACCCTTTCACCGCCAAAGTTGCATTTTAGCACCACAGTGATTTAACACCTATGTCACCAAAAGGCATCAAATTGGGGTCTATTATCCAAAGACCCTATTGTCTTAGATTAGGGAAGTAAGAATAGACCTTATTTTATATATGTCACAGAAGAATCCCCAATACTGCTGATGGATTTTGTTCTCTACCCAGGTAAATTTAATGGAAACGTTTGGCTGAAATATGGCTGGCGGTGAAAGGGTTAACAGACAGCAAAGACTATCAGTGATGTTCCGCATTCCAGTGACAATAGTCCTCCTATTAACCCTCTTGCATTTATTCCGGCCAATGCCGCCCAGCAGGAAGTTGCCTCTGTGTATTCAAGCCGCCCAAAACCGCCCATAGCTTGCCCCCCTCTGATGGCATTTTCATCACGCGCTAAGTTCTGGCTTGCTGAGACCCCCTCTGATGGCATTTTCATCACGCGCTATTTAGTTCTGGCTTGCTGAGACCCACTCTGATGGCATTTTCATCACGCGCTATTTAGTTCTGGCTTGCTGAGACCCTCTCTGATGGCATTTTCATCAAGCGCTAAGTTCTGGCTTACTGAGACCCCCTCTGATGGCATTTTCATCACGCGCTAAGTTCTGGCTTACTGAGACCCCCTCTGATGGCATTTTCATCACGCGCTAAGTTCTGGCTTGCTGAGACCCCCTCTGATGGCATTTTCATCACGCGCTAAGTTCTGGCTTGCTGAGACCCCCTCTGATGGCATTTTCATCACGCGCTAAGTTCTGGCTTGCTGAGACCCCCTCTGATGGCATTTTCATCACGCGCTATTTAGTTCTGGCTTGCTGAGACCCACTCTGATGGCATTTTCATCACGCGCTATTTAGTTCTGGCTTGCTGAGACCCTCTCTGATGGCATTTTCATCAAGCGCTAAGTTCTGGCTTACTGAGACCCCCTCTGATGGCATTTTCATCACGCGCTAAGTTCTGGCTTACTGAGACCCCCTCTGATGGCATTTTCATCACGCGCTAAGTTCTGGCTTACTGAGACCCCCACTGATGTCATTTTCATCACGCGCTAAGTTCTGTCTTGTTATACACACTATGAACAAGCTTCTCACTTGCAATGATGGGATAGTAACTGCATGAGAAGTGTGCTTCAAAAGGCAGTTTTTCCCCGAAAATGTGTGAAAGAATCTGAACACTAGAAGAAGCTGGGTTTTTTCTGTAACAAATGCGAATGCAAGAGGGTTAAAGCTGAAAATGCCCAATTGTGCTCCCTCCTGTCAACACAAATCGCCGCCAGGAAATGACCCTATTTTTCAGACTATAAGGTGATACTTCCCCCCAACTGAGACCACTGCATCTTATAATATGACTAACAGTATAGAAAGATAATAATAATAGCAAAATCTGAATTTTGTGTAAAGTTTGTGGGGGTGCGCCTCATAACAAAAAATTGGGTGCAACTCCCCCAAATGAAAAAAAATGAAAGGCAGGGGTCCAGGGACCCATGGCCCCGGCAGGGTACAGGGGCAGAGCCCCGTTGGACAATTCAGGGGGGGTGGGGGGTGGGGGCAACTTAAGAGAGAGATAGACAGACAGTTAAAATGATAGACAGACAGTTTGAGTCTGATAAGCTTTGTAAAATTATTACTACTAGCGCAACGCCGAGTCCCAGTAACGCCTAGTAACGGTAACGCCTAGTAACGGTAACGCCTAGTAACGGTAACGCCAAGTACTGGTAACGCCGAGTACAGCAAATTTGAAGCGATTCGGTTAAGAAACGGCGGAGTCGTATAGCGCGCGCGTTTCTGAACCGATTCGCTTCCGGGTTGGTACACGGATAGTGTACCCCGGTGATCTTTCTGGCAAATTGGAAGGCAATCGGTCCAGAAACACCGGAGATACGGGCGCCGAGAGGCCGGCGGATGCGCGTTTCGCGCATTTGCCGAACCGCGCAAATGACACGGCCGCCTCGGTTGCCGTTCCCATCGGCCCGTTAGGGCTCACAGCAAATTTGAAGCGATTCGGTCGAAAAACGGCGGAGTTATAAGGCCCGTTTCGTGTTTCAGACACACACACACACACGGACAGTTGGCTTATTACTATATGATGCATTTGCCTTTGTAAACTTCCAAGATAGAACAACCAAGTTCAAAACGCCTCAAATCGCTTGTGGTCAATTTCTTATGTTGTTGTTGATGAATTAAAAAACACCTGAAGTTCAGTTTCTGGTAAAATTAAAAATACTGAAATCAGTGTAAAAATGAAAGAGTTCTAAGCACCCGTGTAATAAGGTGTGCCTTTTAGTAAAACAAATACGGTAAAGTATCGTAAGTCAAAATAAGTCGATGAGTCAGGGACTTATCAGTTGATCAAGGCGCATGATCTCACAAAGCTGTAAAAAAACAAACCCCAAAACATTTGCAAAGATAAAACACAGATGGCGACGCCTTATGAATGTAATTTGACCTGAAATGACCGAAATATTTATATTTGCCCCCTTCTCTTGTGAAATGACGTCTTACGATTTATAACACTGTTTTACGCGCGGCGAAATGTCCTGTTGAAAACTAACAGTCAGATTTTGTCATGTTGATTTCCAAAAGGTTCTGTACCATATTGTTCTGACTATAAAGCGATACTTTTGCTCCCCAGACTCAGACCCCTGCGCCCAACAATATGACTAAATTTTCCCAATCAGTAGCCCAGCCATCAATTTTCAGTAGCATGGCAAATTTTTTCGTAGCATCCACAAACGACGGCAATCAATTTGTTCTCTTCCTGAGCCGAAACGTACTGTTTATGTTTTGCCGATTGAACGTGTTGACGGTCGTCTCTACCGCCATGATTCACAGAGAAGTCTGCATGGCAGAGGTTGCAGTGAGCATGGTTCGCACCAAGTCGACTTCTGACGATGCAAGACCACTCCTCCGTGTAAGCTATTTTGAAAACTTGTGCGTCAGGCCGATGCTTTTTCTTAGAACAAGATGGTGTGCCAGATGATTTTTGTTTTCTGGTTTGGGTTCGGTTTTTTTCATTTGAAACATCTCCCGAATCGCTACTGCTGCTGGAGTCCGCCATTTTTTTCCGAGAAAGTAATAAGAACGCATGCACAGTCACTGATAAAAACGGAAGTGACTAGGTTATCGCGCGTGACACGGCGTCTGCTCTTAGAAACAGACAAAACCGGGAACGGCATAAGCAAAAATAAAATGCGGCGGCATTTTTTTTTCTTCGTAGCAATGCTAAGGTTGCCGTAGCTCCGTAGCAAAGCTTTATTTTTCGTAGCTGCTATGGCCAAATCATAGCAGTAGGCAGGTCTGCTAATAAAATAGCAGACCTGTTTACCCCCTACACAAGTCTCGAGTAGTCTGGATAGCTGAAATGAGTAGTTTTGGTGCAAAATGTGTAGTTTTATTCATTAAACCATCACACGACGTTCACTGAAAATGAGTAGTAATCAAGAAATAAAGAGCATTATTTTCAGTTTTGAAGAGTAGTAGAGGTCCAAATTGAGTAGAACACTACTCGAAAAGAGTAGTGTAAACAGG
Organism: Phymorhynchus buccinoides; assembly: GCA_017654935.2. Taxonomy (NCBI): domain Eukaryota; kingdom Metazoa; phylum Mollusca; class Gastropoda; order Neogastropoda; family Raphitomidae; genus Phymorhynchus; species Phymorhynchus buccinoides. Next base: position 31,276,458 of record CM065700.1, on the reverse strand, counting down.
TCTGAAATAGTAAGAAAACATAGTTGACAAAATCTGAAATTTGGGGAGTGCGCCTCATAGTCTGAAAATAAGGTACATTTCATCGTGTTGATTTTCTCGTTCCAGGACAATTTGTCCTATCCCTTTTCCCTTCTTGGTGCATCACTAAAAGACAGAAAATAAAGACAAAGGAAGAGGCATAGATCGACATAAACATGGGATGGGGGGAGGGAAGGGAAGGCAAGATGCAGGAGGCAAGTAGTGGGCAACATCCACATTCATTCCCACAGTGGAAGGGGGGGTCTCAGGCTGTCAAATTTAGTGGAGCAAAAAGGTTGTGCACTTCACTCGGCAGAAGTATTACCATTTGCTTACTCAATAAAAGTGCTGAGCTGACCTGCTCCTCTCATTGAGTAAGCAAAACTGGATAGTCTGAGGAGACCGTAAGTCAGACTACAGTGGAACCTCTCTTATAAGACATTAAAAAATCATCCAAAATGAGGTCTTATAATGGAGGGGTCTTATAAGGGAGATAATTTTAATACTTACAAAGAAGGGCAATGTCTCAGAGAAGCAGGTCTTATGTGGGAGGGAGTCTTATAACGGGAAGTCTTATAAGGGAGGTTCCACTGTATTCACAAAGAGAAGCTTATTGACAGCTTCTTCCACCAACAAATAATTAACCCTTTCACCACCGCCCATTTTTCAGCTCCTCCCCCCGAAAATTGTTTTGGTCAAACTTAGTGCATGCGCACATTTACAAAAAACTTCCGTGTGCAAACTCACCAGCAATCCACACACACAAAACAAGTCTGGAAGTAAACAATATGAAAGAATGTGCACATTACACGCGGTAGACCTGTTTACCCCCTACACAAGTATTGAGTAGTCTGGATAGCTGAAATGAGTAGTTTTGGTGCAAAATGTGTAGTTTTATTCATTAAACCATCAAACAATGTTCACTGACAATGAGTAGTAATCAATAATTAACCCTTTTGCCGCCAGTCATTTTTCAGCCCAAAAATACCATTAAACTTACCTGGGTCAAGAGGAAAAAAAAATCTGCAATATTGCGAATTCCTCTGTCACATCTATAACATTAGGCCTATCATTACCACCCAAAATTATGAAAATAGGGTCTTCAGATAACAGGCCCTGATTTGATGCTTCTTAGTGACATAGGTGTTCAACCATTGTGGTGCAAAAATGCAACATTGGTTGTGAAAGGGTTAAAGAGCATTATTTTCAGTTTTGAATAGTAATAGGTCCAAATTGAGTAGAATACTACTCGAAAAGAGTAGAGTAAACAGGTCTGGTTTTCTTAATCCCATCCACAATTCCATCTGCATCTTTCTTTCAAATACAAGTGAAAAGGGTTTCAGGGTTTCCGTACGGAACATGGGGACTGCGGATCTAATATGCAACAGGCCCTAAACCGCAGTTTCAGTTTCAGTGCCCCTGCTGTTTGGAATTCCCTCCCAGTATATCTCCGCCATGAACCAACTGTCTCTACTTTCAAAACTAAACTCAAGACTCACTACTTTCAAAGCTCGGTTTGTACATTTTTCCTTCTTGATCTTGTACCTGGGTGAATGATTGGGTGATAATGTCTTGTGTGACTGCGGGTGTATCAGTGAATGGAAGCGCGGCTTGAGTGTAAAAGAATTACAGAAAGGCGCTATAGAAATACCATCAATTACTATTATTATTATTTATTAATCCAGACTAGAGAAAAGATGATGCCTGGGAAATGTTACCCACATTTTATAGATGATAATAAAATAAGGCTTATCCGGACGGATCATCTTTCCAAAATCACAAAACTAAGGTCATCTGATATAACAGAACCGGATTAGGTGCCTTTGGGCACCTGTTACGATATGTTTCGGACTATAAGGCGATACTTTTATTCCCAGACTGAGACCCCTGCGCCTTAAAATACGATTAATAACATAGTAAGAGATTCTGAATTTTTTGTAAAAATTTGGAGGGGTGCGCCTTATAGTCCGGAAAAATATGGTAAACCAAAGCGCTTAACCCTTTCACCGCCAAAGTCGCATTTCAGCACCACAGTGATTTAACCCTTTCACCGCCAAAGTCGCATTTTAGCACCACAGTGATTTAACCCTTTCACCGCCAAAGTCGCATTTTAGCACCACAGTGATTTAACACCTATGTCACTAAAAGGCATCAAATCGGGGTCTATTATCCAAAGACCCTGTTGTCTTAGTTTTGGGAGGTAAGGATAGACCTCATTTTATACACGTCACAGAAGACTCCCCAATACTGCAGATGGATTTTGTTTTCTACCCAGGTAAACTTAATGGATTTGGGGGGGGGGGGCTAAAATATAGCTGGCAGTGAAATGGTTAAACGGGTCTGAGATGCTCTATTCAGATGCAAAAACATTCTAAAAACGCCACAGCATGGTTTTAGAATATCAATAAGCACAGACTGCGAACTATATCGCTATTACGCCACAGCATGGTTTTAGAATATTGATAAACACAGACTGCGAACTCTATCGCTATTACATACTTTTTGTGTCACATTCTTCTAAATAAATTCTGCACTCACACATTTATTTCCAACCAAAAAAAATCACAGATCTACCAGCCGGTAAATCAACCAGCCATTAACGTCATTTCTTCGAGAAAAACATTCTTGATATGACGTCACCCACAGATACTGGACTGAAACAAGCAAAGACTTCTATGAATGACGTCATAGCTTTATAATTCTGTCGAACGAGATTTCAGAAAGTAGACGACGTCCTAGTGAATTCCAGTGCATTTTTTTCTCCAAATTATGACTTATCAGCTCAATTTATTTTGAAGAATGTGACACAAAAGGTATGTAATAGCGATAGAGTTTGCCGTCCGTGCTTATCGATCTTAAAAAAAAACATGCTGTGGATTTTTTCAGAGCATTTTTGCATCCGAATAAAGCATGTGATTCTCCTTTAAGCTTAACCCTTTCACCGCCAACGTCACATTTTTGCACCACAATGATTTAACAACCTTGTCATAAAAACTCTTGAAATCAGGATCTGTTATTCAATATTGTGTCCTATATTTGGGCAGTAAGGATTGACCCCATTCTAAATGTGTCACAGAGAAATCCAACAATATTGCAGACAAATCTTTTCTGTAGCCAAGTAGCTTTAATGGAACGTTTTGGCTCAAAGATGGCTGGCGGTGAAAGGGTTAAAGGCAACGGTGGCGGTGAAAGGGTTAAAGGCAACGGTGGCGGTGAAAGGGTTAAAGGCAACGGTGGCGGTGAAAGGTATCACCAAGGGCATTAACTGTGGATGTTGGCCAGAGAGAGGATGAACAGCAGGCCACCAAGCAGGGGGGAGCACCTTGTGCACAAACAACACAGTCCATGCCTACTACAGGCCAGGGAAGGGGGTGGGGTGCCCACAAGAGTTCAGAGTTGAGAGTACGGTACATTACGTTATTATGTACTCCCAGGTGGACACTCTTCCTTCGCCCCGCCGCCGACAGACAGCACGTCTGATGCTTCCATTCCAGGAAAAAAACAAAAACAGACAAAATATGTAGAACGCAAATAAATGAAAAATAAAGAAACGACGGGCTCACGTACTGACGGGTTTACATGCTATCGACAAACATGGCGCTCGGCAACAGGCAGGCACAAAAACTACGAACAACACGTTTGAGCTAAAACAGTTCTCTGTTATAATGCTTGTTCCGAGTTCTTCTTCTTCTTTGATCGCTCAGACAGTTTCCTGTCCATTAGAGCGCAGATGCGTCATGCTGTCGTCATGCGCCTAAGTAAGAAATAGTTAGGCCCAGCAAGTCCGACTTCGGCTGGAGGAAATGTTTTTGAAAGTGTTTCGTGAAAAAAGGCAGGAGAATGGACCCCGGTAAGGCAGAAAGATAGTAGATGACAGCAAGCAAAGGGAAAAGGCAGAGTCAAAGAGAGTGACAGATTAGAGGAAGTTACAAGCACAGAACTTCCAGAAGGTGGGGAACTATTTATACAAAAGACCCCCCGGTATCCCAACGGGGAGGTTCCGAGTTCATAAACGGAAAATCGACAAGAAAAAAAACTGAAATTGTAAAGTGTATACAATAAAAATGCACTAAAAAAAGAGGAAAATTCAATTACAGGCATGACATTAGAAATATCCTGGCAATGATATTAGGAATAAAACAACAACAACAACCAGTAACTAAACATTTCAAGTGTCCATTCATCACCCACAAGCAAAATCACCTTGACAATAACCTTCACCACATCACTTTCAAAACACACAACTGCCTGAGGCCACAGTTTAGAAACCTAAATTAAAACAAAAATGATGACATCAAAGCTGAAGCACAAAACAACAGTGTTATTTGTTCAGGAAGCGAAATGTTGTGGATGAAACTCTATGGTCCTCAACTAAAAATATCCTCTACCCACCCCTTGCCATTTTCACCCCAAAATTCTTCCAAATAATTTTTTTCTTTGAGCTCCTCCAAAATTGGAAAGTGTTGGCTGAATGCAGCGAGGAGACCTGTGAAAACTGAAAATCAAACACATACGCATTAAACCCATTATGGCCATATGGGCTGCAAACGCAGAAGAAGTTATGCTTTGCACAATCCTATATATCGTAAAAACTTGACTACAAGACGCACCTGTATATAAGCCGCATCACTTAAATTGACAAAATGTTAGGTATTTATTCACATATAAGCCGCACCTGTATATAAGCCGCATCACTTAAATTGACAAAATGTTAGGTATTTATTCACATATAAGCCGCACCTGTATATAAGCCGCATCACTTAAATTGACAAAATGTTAGGTATTTATTCACATATAAGCCGCACCTGTATATAAGCCGCATCACTTAAATTGACAAAATGTTAGGTATTTATTCACATATAAGCCGCACCTGTATATAAGCCGCATCACTTAAATTGACAAAATGTTAGGTATTTATTCACATATAAGCACCTGTATATAAGCCGCATCCCTTAAATTGACAAAATTTAGGTATTTATTCACATATAAGCCGCACCAGTTTATAAGCCGCAGAGAAAATTACATATGCATAAAGCAACACAAATATATAAATTCTCCTATCAGAACATGAGTGTTTAATGTTTCAGACACTTTAAACATGAGATTTGAATCTATTGATTACCAAAACCAGTTCTGAGTCTAAAGAAGCTCAAAATAGACTAAAGAATGTGGCCAGAAACAGATGTAATCAAACTGATAAATGTAGAATGGAAAAAATCCACAGATAAGCCGCATCAGTCAAAAAGCTGCATGGTTGAGGAAAAAAATAGTGGCTTATAGTCCGCATTTTACGGTATATATTTGCTAAAATTTTAACATTTTTATACAAATTCTTCTTGCTGCTGTTAAGAAAGCACGGCTGGGACAAAACTGTGACGACAGACACTTAGCGTGCATACACATCAGCGCGTGCCTTAAGAACCGCACATGTGCACACACAGAACAAATCTGAAATATGTAATACCCTTTTCCACATTCCATCATATCTGTCGCCTGTTATTTATAGCATTTTACTCCCCGTGGAGATACTGGGGGATCTTTCATAAAAATATCCCCCACCTTCTGGAAGTTCTGTGCTTGTAACTTCCTCCAATCTGCCACTCTCTTTGACTCTGCCTTTTCCCTTTGCTTTCTATCATCTACTATCTTTCTGACTTATTGGCCCATTCTCCTGCCTCTAAAAACAAATCTTCCATATAATTTTTCTCCCTTGAGCTCCTCCAAAATAGGAATGTGTCTGCTGTACGCAGTGGGGAGACCAGTGAAAACTGAAAACCGGACACATACGTACCTTACCCATTATGGCCATAATGGCCTGGGGGAACGCAGAAGAAGAAGACAAAGAATAGCATTTTACTTCTTTTTGTATCCGTTTCCATTTTCAGCACATTCTGCTACTTTGATGACGGAAGATTGAAATAGTGAGGCTAGTAGTGGAGGTAGTGAAATAAACAAGGGGAAGAAACTCTCCTTTAATCAACTCCCTCCACCAGCAGTTGTTTTCGCCACCACTGCCTAGCAAAGCATGAGCAACAGCCAAAGGGAAACTAACCTAATTTCATCCTCAATGATGATGGACTTTTTGTAATTCTCATCTATGCAAACATTCTCTTAGAACCATCATGACTTTTGCAGTGATTGTAACTTGATCTGCTTACATGAGCACTCAACGACAGCAACATACAGTATTTATACCGTGCTAAATCTTAATAGAAATCAAATTATGACTGTTGCAAATGTGATGTTAGGTATATGATGTTAAGCTTGTTTAACGTGTTCTTCAAACATCAGCTTTCGCACAGAAACAGAGTATGGACAATAACCTAACCAGGAGTCAAAGTCTACTCATTTCTTTGTTTTCTAAAAGCACACTATTTCCACACCCAGGGCTCCCAGGGACCCCCATTTGGGGGTCTATGAAGTACTAAAATTCTAAAGGACCCTTTAAAAGAATGTGCAGGAGGTCCCAGGGATGCACTAGAAAAAATCTTTTTAGCATTCGCAATGCCACTGGGACCCTCTATCCCGCCTCTAGGACCCTCTATACTGTAAGTGAAGGAGTCCCTGGGACCCCTAGTTCAGCGGGACGATTGGGAGCCCTGCACACCCAAAGCCGTTTGTGCACCAAGCGTGTCTGCAGATAAATAAACAGCAACTTGATCATGGGTGAAAGCAAACCATGCTCTCCATCTTGAAATGACGCGTTTCAATGTTCTCTGAATCTTCCCAATCCCGAATGTAACATTAGGCCTATCCCTTACCTCCCCAAATTAAGAAAATATGTAACATTAGGCCCACCCTTACCTCCCCAAATTAAGAAAATATGTAACATTATGCCCACCCTTACCTCCCCAAATTAAGAAAATATGTAACATTATGCCCACCCTTACCTCCCCAAATTAAGAAAATATGTAACATTAGGCCTATCCTTACCTCCCTGAATTAAGAAAATATGTAACATTAGGCCCACCCTTACCTCCCCAAATTAAGAAAATATGTAACATTATGCCCACCCTTACCTCCCCAAATTAAGAAAATATGTAACATTAGGCCTATCCTTACCTCCCCAAATTAAGAAAATATGTAACATTAGGCCCACCCTTACCTCCCCAAATTAAGAAAATATGTAACATTAGGCCCACCCTTACCTCCCCAAATTAAGAAAATATGTAACATTAGGCCCACCCTTACCTCCCCAAATTAAGAAAATATGTAACATTAGGCCCACCCTTACCTCCCCAAATTAAGAAAATATGTAACATTAGGCCCACCCTTGCCTCCCCAAATTAAGAAAATATGTAACATTAGGCCCACCCTTACCTCCCCAAATTAAGAAAATATGTAACATTAGGCCCACCCTTACCTCCCCAAATTAAGAAAAAAATATGTAACATTAGGCCCACCCTTACCTCCCCAAATTAAGAAAATATGTAACATTATGCCCACCCTTACCTCCCCAAATTAAGAAAATATGTAACATTAGGCCCACCCTTACCTCCCCAAATTAAGAAAATATGTAACATTAGGCCTATCCTTACCTCCCCAAATTAAGAAAATATGTAACATTAGGCCCACCCTTACCTCCCCAAATTAATAAAATATGATCTTTGGATAACAGGACCTGATTTGATGCCTTTTAGTGACATGGGTGTTAAACCATTGTGGTGCTAAAATGCGACATTGGCGGTGAAAGGGTTTTAATGCGGTCACCACTTCGGGAATGGGAAGATTCAGAGAACTTTGTGTCACAGAGGAATTCGCAATATTGCAGATATTTTATTTTCTCTACCCAGTTAAGTTTAATGGTATTTTTTGGCTGAAAAATGGCTGGCGGCGAAAGGGCTAAAAATAATTTCCAATGTGTCTGTGTGTCTGTGCATACAGGATGGGTGGGGATAGTGTTAGAATCGCATATATCTATCATCTTGTTTTAATTTGCCATCAATGTTGGCAGAAGTCATGGGTGCATGCAGTGACCAAAACATTTGCCAGAACTTTCTTGCCGAAACCCAATGTACAAAAGAATATCATGTTAAAGAGCCCTTTCTTCAGGCACTCAGCTGCCTGAAGCAGCATCAAATTGCCTGAATTCAGGCTTCAGGCATACCCACGTGCACCCCTGAGAAATGTTTGATTTTATAAGACCGTGGTTCCGGGTGACAAGATGGCCTGAATCCTGAAGACTCTATCGTCTTTTTCAATCCCGATTTCAGGAGCATGCCTGAACAACTTTCACCCTTGCTCGGAGCCATCATCCCATCAGTCGTCCATTTCCACACATGGGAATGACGGGCGCACGATGTGTTGACCTGCTTGGTCACACAATACTAAATACCTTACTTCCCAAGATTATGAAAATATGCTCTTTGGATGGCAGACCCTGGTTTGAGGCTTTTTTGTGACATGGGTGTTTTAAATCAGTGTGGTGCTGAGGTGCGATATTGGCGGTGAGGGGGTTAATTACTATTGAGTGATTCTTGTTATAGAATCTATGTTTTGCTTCCAATATGCTGCTTAAAATTGCATCACTTCACACAATTGGCAAGGTTGAATTTGCAAGCTTTGATAAGATCTTGCATAGTCTGTAGTTATTCAGATCCTGTGCGAGGAGTGTATGTGTGTGTGTGTGTGTGTGTGTGTGTGTGTGTGTGTGTGTGTTCCTGCTTCTAGTTTTTCATATTTTTGGTCTTTAATTAACATTGTCATGATTGACATTATTCGTGTTGTTGTTAGTGTTGTCATTGTTGTTGTTTTGTAATGAAAACAACAACCCACACCCTCTCTTCATTGACTAATAATATTAACTATATAATACTGCTTTTAAATATATACTTCTCTCAATTAAGCTTGACCAACTAATTATGATATTATTACTATTATTTCTGTTTGTAACTCTAACCGAGCCCTGCCCTGATATTGATGAACTATTTATTTATTTACAGAGAAATCCAACAGATTCTAATGTTCAGCTATATAATTTAGAAAGAACTAAAACAGAATGAAAAAGCTATACTTGTGTCACAAAAGTCTGTATATATAATTTATTCGAAATAATAAATTTTAGCAGCATTACCTTACATTAGTTCAGTGGTTGTCATCAGTTAAAAAATTAAAATAAAAGAAGAAAAAAAAAATGTTCAAAAACAAAAACGCACATACAATCCATACACACAAGAACAAACAGTTGAACATACAATCCATGTACACAAGAACAAAGTGAAACAGTTGAGAACAAAAAGAGAAAAGATGAAGGCCGGTAACTGAACGATATTGGACACAGACAAATTAGTAGCAAATATTAGTATTTATCCAATTTGACAGCCCATTGAAATACCCAGTGGCAGGTGAACTACTTAGAGCTTAAAGATTAAACTCCCTATAAATAGTAATACCTATATAATACAATATGACAACCCAAAAAGCCTCACCACCACCAACACCCCACCCCTCCCCACAAAAACAGATGGGTTTATAAATTGTTAAAACACATGAAGCAAAGAAGACGAAAAACAACATCACACATACTAGAACGAAGCACAGGCAAGCTGGACACAATTCACTCAACAACGTCCAACACAAAAAATCTGTGTGACACAACATCAACAACTACAACACCAATGGCAACAACAATCAGCAATCAGTAATGTCACTGCCAAATAACACACACACACACTCTCTGTTGAAAGCTTATCCTCACAACAAAAAACGACAACAATAAATTCAAAGCATCGCATTGCATATATTGCTTAAAAAAAAGATTAAAAAAAGTATTGCACTGCTCATGTTGTTAACCCTTTCGCAGCCAGTCTTTTGGGGTTTTTTTTTAAACCAAAAATTTCTGTCAAACTTATCTTGGTCAAGAAAATCTGGCAACTGCAGTACTGTCAATCCCCTTAGAGCATTTATGAAATAAAGCCTCTCCTTACTTCCCAAAGTTAACGACATAAGGTCATTGGATAACAGATCCTAATTGCTCGGAAATAATTAAGGAGAGTAATCTTATGGTCAGGCATGGGAATTGTCAAAGACAAAAACCGCTGAAAAGCCCCCCAATTGAAGTATTTAGTAACAAAAACGAAGTATTTAGTAACAATTTCAAAAAATTTTCCGCGGATCCGCGGACAATTCCCATGCCTGATGGTGTATGGGAGTGATCTTGCCTAATTCAATCAGTCAAACAAGGGAGGTTATTCTGCCATCAGGTAGATCCCCAAAACAGGGTTGATTACTATCTGGGGAGGCAATTGCTATCATGTATATTTTTGACATCTGTAGTCACCCCTTTCCAAAAAATGCATGATAGCAATCTGAAAGTGGTAACTTTCTGTCTGTTAACATGTGATTTATAATGGTACCCCTTATTGTGAAGCATTTTTGGTAAGGGGGACCCTACCGATGTCAAGACTGTATGATAGCAATTGCGCGACCCTCCCCAGATGGTAACAATCCTCCTCCGAACATGCTGCGTTATGAGTAGACATACTCGGTTTGTTTTTCTCGCATCTGTTCTCTATCAAGCCATCTGGGTCAATTTCAATGTTTATTTTTTTGCGAGTTCTTGACGTTTTGCAAGTTCGATCAGTTTGTAACCCCTGTTTCACTTCACTCTTTGACGCCTTAGTTGCTATGGCATTTGACCGACCAAGTCGAGGTAAGCAACTCTAATTGAGGTTTTTTTTTATCGAAAATCGTCTATTCTATGCCTTTGGGTGTTCAAATCAGTGTGGTGCAGATATACGACATCGGCGGCTAAAGGGTTAAAAGCTTAAAGCGACATCAGAAGGGCATAAACCGCGCAGTGCCAGCTTTCATACAGTTCTCTCTCCCCACTCTGCAAGCATCTCCATCCTTCTCTAGCTAAGAGCAGGCCCTTACCCGATAAGTTTCAGCCTTAGTGTCTTTCACCTCCCCCGTGGGGATACCGGGGGGGCTTTTGCATAAATAGTTCCCCCACCTTCTGGAAGTTCTGTGCTTGTAGCTTCCTCTAATCTGTCACTCTCTTTGACTCTGCCTTTTCTCTTTGCTTATACTGTCATCTACTATCTTTCTGCCTTACCGGTCCCATTCTCCTGCCATTTTTCACGAAACGCTTTCAAAAACATTTCCTCCATCCGAAGTCGGACTTGCTGGGCCTAACTATTTCTTAGTTAGGCGTATAACGGCAGCATGACGCATCTACGAACATAATTGACAGGAAACTGTCTGAGCGATCGAAGAGAAGAAGAAGAAGTGCCTTTCACCAAAGAAAGGGCTTGTGCACATTACACGTGCATATCCGCAAATAAGCAAAAAGTAAAAAAAGAAGCCGCATGTGTCGAAAAGCATGCACGTATCCCGCCCTCTTATTTCTTACTTTCTTTTACTGATTGTACGCGTGTGTCTCTCTCTGTGTGTGCGCGTGCACCTGAGGGACTCATGTGCAATGAATGTTTTTGTTGTTGGTTGTGATTTATTTATATTTTTTGCTGCTTGATATTATTGATTTATGCACCATATTTTACAGACAATGAGGCGATACTTTTTCCCTAGACTGAGACCCCTGTGCCTTATAATGTGACTCATAATATAGTAAGAAACTATAATAACAAAATCTCAGTTTTGTGTAAAAAAAATTTGGGGGTGCATCTTATAATCAGGTGCGCCTTGTAGTCTGTAAAATACAGTATTGACTTATTTTGTAAGCACTTAGGGCTTTGCTTTAACCCTTTCACTGCCAATGTCGCATTTATGCACCATAATGGTTTAACACCCATGTCACTAAAAGGCATCAAAATTGTTATCCAAAGACCCTATATTTCCTTTACTTTCGGAGGTAAGGATAGGCCTAGTGTTAAATGTCAGAGGAATTCTCAATATTGCAGATTTTGTTCCCTTCTCTTCTCATTTAAGTATAATGGTATTTTTTTGGCTGAGAAATGGCTGGCGGCGAGAGTTAAGATTAAGCACGATAAATGCTTACTAGTATTATTACACTATTATTATTATAATACTATTATTTGCGGATTACGGAAATGGGTTTCCACGTGAAATGCGAACAAGCCCTTTAAGAAATAAACCACCACTAACAAGACAAAAACAAACAAATAGACAAAACAGTAAAAAGAAAAAAAATTATAAATCGGCGGTACTCACTGGCTGAACCAGCACGTTGTTTTTGCCGTAGAGCAGGGTCAGCTTGGAGTTCTGGTGGAGCGATTCCACGTATTCCCGCGCCGACATGTGAAACGACTTCGGGCTCGTCTCCTCCGCGCCCGCGGAACTCGTATCCCGGCGCACCTGAAATGGAATCTGTTTCATGGAGTTCACACTCAGATCATCAGTCTGACCTCCCCGGAGGGATACTGTGTGTGTGTGTGTGTGTCTCTTTTCGCACAAACAGTTCCCCCACCTTCTGGAAGTTTTTGTAACTTCCTCTAATCTGTCACTCTCTTTGACTCTGTCTTTCCCCTCTGCTTACCGTATTTTACGGAAACCTGAAATGGAATCTGTTTCATGGAGTTCACACTCAGATCATCAGTCAGACCTTACCCGGAGGGATACTGTGTGTGTGTGTGATCTTTCGTACAAACAGTTCCCCCACCTTCTGGAAGTTTTTGTCTTGTAACTTCCTCTAATCTGTCACTCTCTTTGACTCTGTCTTTCCCCTCTGCTTACCGTACCCTCCGGAGACCTGAAATGGAATCTGTTTCATGGAGTTCACACTCAGATCATCAGTCAGACCTTACCCGGGGGGATACTCTCTGTGTGTGTGTGTGTGTGTGTGTGTGTGAGCGTGTGTGTGTGTGTGTGTGTGTGTGTGTGTGTGTGTGTGTGTGTGTGTGTGTGTGTGTGTGTGTGTGTGTGTGTGTGTGCGTACAAACAGTTCCCCCACCTTCTGGAAGTTTTTGTGCTTGTAACTCTTCCTCTAATCTGTCACTCTCTTTGACTTTGCCTTTCCACTCTGCTTACAGTATTTTTTTGACTACAAGGCGCACCTGATTTTAAGGCCCCCCCCCCAGATGAGAGTGCAGCTAGCAGTGGCCTGAAGTCATAAGCGAAAGATGATGGTTTCCTGCCATCTCTCCAAGTTTGGGAGGCAGTCATTCTCAGGAGGGTTCCTTTGTTGTTTCCATTCCTAGGAACCCTCCTGAGAATGACTTTGTTGTTTCCATTCCTAGGAACCCTCCTGAGAATGACTTTGTTGTTTCCATTCCTAGGAACCCTCCTGAGAATGACTTTGTTGTTTCCATTCCTAGGAACCCTCCTGAGAATGACTTTGTTGTTTCCATTCCTAGGAACCCTCCTGAGAATGACTTTGTTGTTTCCATTCCTAGGAACCCTCCTGAGAATGACTTTGTTGTTTCCATTCCTAGGAACCCTCCTGAGAATGACTTTGTTGTTTCCATTCCTAGGAACCCTCCTGAGAATGACTTTGTTGTTTCCATTCCTAGGAACCCTCCTGAGAATGACTTTGTTGTTTCCATTCCTAGGAACCCTCCTGAGAATGACTTTGTTGTTTCCATTCCTAGGAACCCTCCTGAGAATGACTTTGTTGTTTCCATTCCTAGGAACCCTCCTGAGAATGACTGCCTCCCAAACTTGGAGAGATGGCAGCAAACCATCATCCTTCGCCAACGAACAGGGGTCTGAGTCTGGGGAAAAAGCATCGCCTCATAGTCAGAAAAATACGGTAAATCTCAAGCATGGTTCGAGGTTCTAGAGGATGGATTTGAGAGCTCTGGTGCGAAAAACACACACAATCTGAACCGTTTTCAGAAAGTACCAGGCATGGTAGTGGGGGCAAAGTGAGTTTTGCGGAAGAATATCCAACCGATTCTGCATTTCATTTGAAAGATGTCGACTCAAACTAAAATGATGAAGTTGGGCGTCAAAATGAAGAAGAAGAAAAAGAAGCACTAGGATTACAAATCTGGAAATGTGTGGCATGAGCTATGCCGCGCACGACTGCTAACTTCAGCGGGAAGTTGCTTGTTTGTCATTCACATCCGGTTCCGCGAAGCGATTGCATAGGTTTTAACGCACATAATTTTTAGTCACCTGAGCGAATTTTTACCTCGTTTTTTGTGTGTTGTTTTTTTAATAAATTTTCACTTTCGTGGATTTTCCGCGATTTGCGGAGGTCTACTATGCCTGAGAAACACTGTTTACCCAACTGCACAGTGGCTCACCTGCAGACCCGGTCTTTTGGGCGACCCCGGGCTGGTGAAGGCGTGTTTGCCGCTGGAGTGGATGCGATGGCGCTGGACCAGCTCGTCGGCCGGAGGGTCCGTCCAGAAATGGTCCGCCGTCTTCATCTTGGTGTAATCCAGGGCACAGGGACCGACTGCGCACATCAGCGAGGGAGAAATCTTTATCAATCAATCAGACGGAGAAATCTTTATCAATCAATTAATCAAAATGGTCCGCCGTCTTCATCTTGGTGTAATCCAGGGCGCAGGGACCAACTGGGCACATCAGCGAGGGAGAAATCTTTATCAATCAATCAATCAAAATGGTTCACCGTCTTCATCTTGGTGTAATCCAGGGCGCAGGGACCAACTGCGCACATCAGCAAGGGAGAAATCTTTATCAATCAATCAATCAATCAGAGGGAGAAATCTTTATCATTCAATCAATCAAATTTATTGTCCTCGTTATAAAACACATGAAAACATTCAGGGGTACGGACCAATTGGACACATTAGCGAGGGAGAAATCTTCATCAATCAATCAATCAATCAAAATGGTCCGCCGTCTTCATCTTGGTGTAATCCACAGCGCACGGACCAACTGCGCACATTAGTGAATGAGAAATCTTTATCATTCAATCATATTTATTGTCCTCGTTATAAAATACAAGGAAAGTTTCTGGTGTACGGACCAATTGGACACATTAGCGAGGGAGAAATCTTTATCAATCAATCAATCAAAATGGTTCACCGTCTTCATCTTGGTGTAATCCAGGGCGCAGGGACCAACTGCGCACATCAGCGAGGGAGAAATCTTTATCAATCAATCAATCAATCAGAGGGAGAAATCTTTATCAATCAATCAATCAATCAATCAATCAATCAATCAATCAGAGAAATCTTTATCAATCAATCAATCAATCAATCAGAGAAATCTTTATCAATCAATCAATCAATCAGAGAAATCTTTATCAATCAATCAATCAATCAATCAATCAGAGGGAGAAATCTTTATCAATCAATCAATCAATCAGAGAAATCTTTATCAATCAATCAATCAATCAGAGGGAGAAATCTTTATTAATCAATCAATCAATCAATCAATCAGAGAAATCTTTATCAATCAATCAATCATATTTATTGTCCTCGTTATAAAATACAAGGACATCAGCAAGGAAGAAATCTTAATCAATCAATTAGTCAATCAATCAATCAATCGTATTTATTGTTAGCAAGGAAGAAATTTTAATCAATCAATTAGTTAGTCAATCAATCAATCATATTTATTGTCTTCATCATAAAATACAAGGAAATTTGTCTTGCTGTCGATTACATAATTTAAAAAAACCCATACCTATCAAAAACTTAATAGACACACACACATGTACACACACACAATCTTGACCTTTGAGTGGTAAAAGCAGGAGGATTAGAGATCAAGAACCAATGAGTAGTGCAAGGTAGTACAGTGGAACCTCCCTATTAAGACCTTCCCCTAAAGACTCCCTCGAAGATGTGACCCCAAAAACGTTTCACCAGCCAAAAATGTTCCCCCCCCCCCCCCCCAGCCCCTCCCTTCATATCCCTTAGAGGCACAATTTTGCCTCTGACTTTGCTTTTGTAGTGGTTTGTTGTGGGGAAACAATCGTTGTAGAGAGTTTTTCTATAAAAAGTCTATATATAAAAAAAGTCTGATGTCTAAACCTGAAGTAAAAACCCGTAATCTTCTTTCATTTCTCCTTTTGTTTATGTATGTTTTGTTTGTGTGTATGGCTGGAGTGATTTGTGAGTTTTTTTAAGAATTTCAAAATCTTTGCAATGCGAATGAGTTAAGCCTACTCCCTCTAAAATGTGACCCAAAAATGTTGGACAGATTTCCCCCCCCCCCCCCCCCCCCCTGCATATCGGGACTACTGAGTGTCCACCTCCCCATTAAGACCCCTCCCATTTAAGACCTTTTTTGACTGATTTTTCCAAGGTCTTAACTCATTCGCATTGCAACGGTTTTGAATTATTGAAAAAACCTCACAAATCACTCCAGCCATACACACAAACAAAACAGACATAAACAAAAGGAGAAATGAAACAAGCGCGAAATCGCAATAGTTTGTGGCACGCGGTCTATTTTTACCACTCCAATCATGAGTCACCTCCCCTGGCTTTTCAATAATTTTAATCTGTAAACCAGAATGTTATCTCTGCACCATTTCGTAACTTTTTATATCTTTCGGAAAACATTTAAAACTATGTATCCTACTTATACTCATCGAAAGAAGCACCGCATACTCGTCGTGTCTGTTGTAGTGTCTGTATTACGTATGTTTATTATTTTGTACGCTTTTAAAATACATCATTTTAAAGAGCGGCCTCAATTAATTTTGAAGTGTAGCCTCGATTTGAAGTGCGACAATTTTGTCAAAATGTGCGACAATTTTGGACCGACAGACAGACAGACCGACCGACCGACAAAGTGAGTTATAGGTTTGTGGCTTGAGCCACAAACAAAAAAGATTACGGGGTTTTACTTCAGGTTTAGACATAGAGAAGTGGTAGATCAGACTTTTTTTTTAATATATAGACTTTATATAGAAACACTCTCTACACTGATTGGTTCCCCCTCAACAAACCACCACAAAAGCTAAGTCAGAGGCAAAATTGTGGTCTAAGGGACCAAAGCGAGTTTAGAAGTGACCAAGGTTGGCTTCCCTTGAAGCAAATGCATCAAATTGACAGCTATCTATTAATTCCGGACATATATGGCCGGAACGACTTGAATGAGTTAATAGGGAGGTCCAACTGTAGAAGCTATTTAGAAACTGAAGCCCCACCAAACCTCATAAAACTGAAAATAACAACAATAAAAAAGGGATAAAAACTGTCATATTATGTGTGACTGATGTCTCGTTGTCTGAAAGATTGGAATGACAAAGGCAATAAACTGTGTGTCTAGAACAGGGTTGGGTCATTTTAACTCTAAGTAAATCAGCCTATTGTGTGTGTAACTTACAAGACATCACGTACATTTGGTCAGTGAATGAGATACGTGCTTTGTTAGTTGCATCCACATTACCGTATATGGACACAGTATTCAAGCGCACTCTCATCGCAAAATCTTAGTATGATCTTTGATTTGCGCAGAAACATACAATGAATCGATTCTTATGTTACGAAGAAAGAAAGATTTCCCAGCACCCGAAAATAGCTGAACTACTTTTTTTTTTTACATGTCTGCCATTTCGCACTCTTCTGCCCTACTTTTCCACATTATTGATCCGTCTTCTTAACTCTTCTAGCACCACGGGCGAATACATTCGCCCAGTACATCACTCTACACTCCCACCAAATGCAAAGACATTCACTGCCAAGCACCCTGCCATGTGTTTGTCTACTTTAAGAGCTTATGTCAGTGGGGTTTTTTGTTTGTTAAAGCAACACATGCGCACTCGAAAAAAATAGTTATCGTATTTTTCAGACTATAAGGTGCACCTTTGTATAAGGCGCACCCCCCCCCCAAATTTCAGCAGATGTTATTATATGTGATGCAGCACAGGAAAACAAGGCTAAAGTCGGGCAGCCACAAGAGAGAGAGAGAGAGAGTGAGAGAAAGAGAGAAAGAGAGAAAGATTTGATTGATTGAAAAATTGTTAAAAATAAACTATTAGAGATAGATGAATTCTGTTTTTTGCCTGTTAATCTGTTGTCTCTGGCCTTTCTGAAAATATGAATAAGTCAAAAGTGATCATTTACGACATTAGCCCCGTATTCCTGTGCTGCATCACGTATTTTCTTACTATTTTATTAGTCACATTATAAGGAGCAGGAGTGTTAGTCTTGGGGAAAAAAGCATCGCCTTATAGTCCGAAAAATATGGTGCTTCTCTCTTGTGGGTTCAGACAAAGACACTGAAAAGAAAAGACTAACATCCGGTCCCTTTTCCCTATATGAGTAGTGAGGACAGAAACACTGGTTATGTCCCTTTTAAACGTGACACATTTAGGTTAAAAACACATCGATAGGCCAGTTGAATTCTCCGTTCAAATTCCAGTCCGAGTCTTCGGATAGCCGCCACTGTGAATGGGTGTAACTACCCCACTAACGATAACTCTATCAGCCTGGCTCGCCGTAACTCTTTTTTTTTTTTGTGTGGTGTTTTTTTTAAAGAAAAAAACAACAGCAGAATAATAATAATAATAATGAGGAAAATTTATATAGCGCCCATCCTACTATGTAGGCTACAGGGCGCTTTTTTTTTCTTTTTAATTTTTTTTTTTAAACCCTCCACTGTCCCCGCCTTTCTTTTAATTTTCTTTTCTTCTTTTTTAATGATTTTTTGGGGGTGTTTTTTGAGGTGCCGTAACTCTTAAGTAGTCCATCTTACCCTTTTAGAGTCTTTGGTTCAGATGCAACGGACAACCAAGAACGTCAACAAAATATGTGGAGCTAGAAGAGTTGAGCACCTCTCAAAGGTTACCGTATGTTTGTTTCTCTTAACCCTTTCACCGCCAGCCATATTTCAACCAAAAATGTTCATTAAATTTACCTGGGTAGAGAACAAAATCCATCTGAAGAAGTATTGGGGGTTCTTCTGTGACAGATATAAAATAAGGTTTATCCTTACTTCCCAAAACTAAGACAAAAGGGTCTTTGGATAACAGACCCCAATTTGATGCCTTTTAGTGACATAAAAGTTTAATCATTGTGGTGCTAAAATGCGACTTTGGCGGTGAAAGGGTTAAGGGGGGGGGTATTTGTGGAACCTTTAACCCTTTCGCCGCCAGCCATTTTTTGAGCAAAAATTTCCATTAAGCTTAATTGGGTAGAGAGAAAAAAAATCATCTGCAATAGTGGGGATTTCCTCTGTGACATCTATAAAGTAAGGCCTATCCTTACCTCCCAAAATTATGAAAATAGAGTCTTTGGATAACAGACCCTGGTTTGAGGCCTTTTCGTGACATGGGCATTAACCCTTTCACTGCCAGCCATTTTTCGGCCCAAAAATACCCTTAAACCTAACTGGGTAGAGAAAAAAGTCTCTGCAATATTGAGAATTCCTCTGTGACATATGTAACCTCAGGCCCATGACCCCACCTCCCCAAATCAAGAAAACAGGGTCTCCAGACAACAGGCTCTGACCTGATGCCCTCTAGTGACATGGGTGTAAAACCAATGTGGTGACAAAAGTCGACATTGGCGGGGGTTAAGTCATTGTGGTGCTAAAATGCGACATTGGCGGTGAAAGGGCTAAAGCATTACAACAACATTATGTGAGGCAAGCCATACCTACCCAAACAAATAATCACAACTTTTTAATAGTTTGCCTTAAAGAAAACAAAACAAAACCCCAAGCAAAATATACAAACAAAATCATAAAAACGTGTGAATGAGATCGGAGGAAGAGAGAGAGAAAAGCCAACTCAAGAAGTTTATACACATCTGCATTGTTAAAAAATTGGGACTTTCCTGGTGTTGCACTGCCTCCAGGATCGTTCCCACCATCTTTATATCTACTAATGTCCCATATGTGTCTGCTCCAGACCGGAGGACGTTAAGCAGAATTTCACAGAAAAGCCAAGAGGGGGGAAAAAATCTGGCCGGTAAACCTGAGTTGGTGCATGCATATTATTTTGACAGAGAATATAGATGCTTGGATGCATCGCACGGGCGGATAAGCAGAGACAGTCAGCTTGCTATTCAGAAACGGAGTCATTGATTTTTTCCACCACCTCCAGCTTGCTTGCGTAAACATGTGCGAGCAGTCTTTTCATAGTTAACTGAGCCGCTTTGGCCTGTACAGTGTTCGTCAATAGTTTTTTTCGGGGTGGTATTTTCTTGCTTTTTTTTCTTCATCAGAAGAAAACAAAGCTAACTGTTGAGCTTCACGCTACCTCAGAATAGCGTTATTTAACCCTTTCAACGCCAATGTCGCATTTATGCACCACAAAGGTTTATCCATGTCACCAAAAAGCATCAAATCAGGGCCTGTTATCCGAAGACCCTATTTTCTTAATTTGGGGAGGTAAAGATAGGCCTGATGTTATACATGTCACAGAGGAATTCCCAATATTGCAGATTTTTTTTCTTCTCTTCCCAGTTAAGTTTAACCCTTTCACCGCCAAAGTCGCATCTTAGCACCACAGTGATTTAACACCTATGTCACTAAAAGGCATCAAATTGGGGTCTATTATCCAAAGACCCTATTGTCTTAGATTTGGGAAGTAAGGATAGACCCTATTTTTTTATATGTCACAGAATAATCCCCAATACTGCAGACGGATTTTGATCTCTACCCAGGTAAATTTAATGGAGATTTTTGGCTGAAAAATGGCTGGCGATGAAAGGGTTAATGGTATTTTTGGGGGCTGAAAAATGGTTGGCGGCGAAAGGGTTAATACAAACACATTATCATTCCCTCCACCTCCTCCAGCCACACTTCTGTTGCTTTTCTGAGTTTGACCAAACGGCACAGGATCAGACAATTCCTTGTTGTTGATGGCTTAAAATTATTACATAGCATATGTTCCCAGGGGGATCAAGAGGACGCTACATTCTTAACTTCTTTTTGGCTTACCCTGGCTAAAAGACTCCAGGGATAATGAAGACTCTTTCTATCAGCTTTTCTGAGCCTGATTTCAGGAACACCCCTGAACTACCTTTCACTCATGATCGATATTCAGAATACAATGTTTCATGGGTGCAACTACACAAAATGAAAAACCCTGAAAGGCCGGGGTCCAGGGGTAATGTCCCCCTGCAGCTGAAGAAAAAAATGATTTATGAAGGTATTTTAGTTTGCTTTTTTCCACAATTTATACAAATGCTTACATTGAAGTGTTTGAAAAATACAGTAGACACACACATATCTGGTTTGACAAAAAAAGAAAGAAAAAAGGACATTCCTTTTCTGGTAAAATTCAAAAACAGGAAATCCTTGTATACCAGGAAAAGTTGCACTCATGTGATTGATATTCAGAATATAATGTTTGGCTATGCTTAACCCTTTCACCGCCATCCATATTTCAGCCAAAAATTGCCATTAAATTTACCTGCCCAGGTAGAAAACAAAATCCATCTGCAGTATTGGGAATTCTTCTGTGACAGATATAAAATAAGGTCTATCCTTACTTCCCTAAACTAAGACAATAGGGTCTTTGGATAATAGACCCCAATTTGATGCCTTTTAGTGACATAGGTGTTAATTCACTGTGTGCTAAAATGCGACTTTGGCGGTGAAAGGGTTAAATGTTTGGGATGCTGTATTTGGAGAAAAAGGCATGCAGATGGTGGTAAGGAGTGAGGGGGGGACGGAAGGAGCAGGGTAAGGTAGGGAGGGAAAAGTGGCAGGTGGGAAAGGTGTGTATGTGTGTGTGCTTGTGCAGTGTGTGTGTGCATGTGTGTGTGTGTGTGTGTGTGTGTGTGTGTGTGTGTGTGTGTGCAACAACAAGGGTCATGGGACATGAGGAAGAAATTAGGGAAAGAAAATGAATTTAATTCCAAAGAACAAGGAGCAAAAATAAAAAATAAAAATACTTTTACACACAAAACACTGACAGGCAAAAAACCCAATGAAATCAACATTCAAAGAGTTGGCTTAAGCAACTTTAATCAAATACGAATACAATTAAACAATAATGAGGTTGAGGGGGTTAATAACAAGCAAATGCTTATGACGTACCCCTACACCATACATAATCAGAAGGTAACAAGCAAATGCTTATGACGTACCCCTACACCATACATAATCAGAAGGTGATTAATTCTCACCAAAGAAGAAAATAAAGAGTTCAGAGTTCTTTCAATACCACTGGATTTGATGTTTCCATGTGTTTTTTCCCAGTGTCATTACGCAGACCTGTTTACCCTTATAATGAACAACCTGGAATTTGCCACAGAAAAACACAGAATTTGAGAAAAAACCAACAGAATTCACATCGCAAAGTCGTTTATGCCACCATGCGAAATTTTGAAGTCCACGTTGCAGTACTTGCAGTGTGCATGCTCGTCTCTCAAAAGCGAACTTGTTATTCCTGGCACTTTCAAATAATTTTGAGAAAACTTCTGCTTCACTTTTGGCTGTTTCACGCTATCACTGCTGTCGTTTGTCAAAGATTTCTGGCGCTTGCCGCCTGCGGTTGACTTGCCTGAAGACATGTTTGGCGCAAAACTACAACCCTTGCGTCTTTTCATACAAACGGAAACAAATAATAGACGTTTTTTCGAAATCCCGGGATTTTCAGCGTTCGCCCGGAATTTATTATTTTACCCAGAATTTTTGCAAATTCCCAGGATAATTCCGGCAAAACTGGGAGGGTAAACAGGTCTGCATTACGTTTCTGTTATTGCACCTCATGTGAATTTCTGTCTTGAGATATTAAAGTATAACTGATTGGTTGATTGACCTTACCTAGCAATGAAGCGAAGATGGGTCCGTCCACTGGATCTGTTATCAACGCTTCAGTTTCATAGAATTTGCTGTCAACATAAAACACACAGATCAAGTGAAATTTTAGGGAAGATTCTTCTTCTTCCTTTTCTTCTTCTTCTGCGTTCCCAGGCCATATGGCCATAATGGGCAAGGTACGTATGTGTCCGGTTTTCAGTTTTCACTGGTCTCCCCGCTGCGTACAGCCGACACATTCCCGATTTTGGAGGAGCTCAAAGGAGAAAAATTATTCAGAAGATTTTAAAAAAAAAGGATTTTTATAAAAAGGAGGAGAATGGGCCAATAAGTCAGAAAGATAGTAGATGATAGAAAACAAAGGGAAAAGGCAGAGTCAAAGAGAGTGGCAGATTAGAGGAAGTTACAAGCACAGAACTTCCAGAAAGTGGGGGAACTATTTTAACGAAAGACCCTCCCCGGTATCCCCACGGGGAGAGACTCGCGGAGGGGGGCGGGGTCGTCCAGCTCCCCGTATGGAGGCACGAGGCATCCACCCACTGCCCCAGGGAAGATGATCTACATATTATGAACAACTGTGCAGAGCTATGCTTGCGAACATTAACACATGTTCGTATCCTACGAGGCATCACTTTCCTTTAACCCAGGTTTAACACTACGACAAGAAAGTTTTACCTGTTGTTCTAGAAAGCTTAGAGGATAAATGCAACACTGGAAGTGGAAAGGTTTAACTTTTTCACAACACGCCGCTAGAACACCAGCAACGCTCAAGTTTACCATTGCCGACACGCCGCTAGTACATTAGCAACAGGCAAAATGCCCCTTTGATCGCCCACGTTGCGAGGTCATCAAAAACGGTCACACACGTAATGTTCTCCACCCTAGCTGGTGCATTTGTACCATAGTGTTCAAGTGCTTCGGCTGTTGGGATGATCCCTGGAGTCTTTAAGCCAGGGCAAAACAACAACAACAAGATTAATAAAGATAAATCTAAACCACTAAACAAAAATAAAGTCAGTGTAATCCCCAGATTTTTTAAACAGAATTTATTGAAAAGGACCAAAATCGGGTCTCCTGAAGGAATTTCTAATCCGTAACAGTGTCCTGAGGAAAAACAGAGCAGTGAAAAGGGTGGGGGGGGGTGTAAAAGTGTAAAAGTGTTAACTAGCGATACTGTCATCACAACAGGAAAGTTACTTGCTGCATTTGAACAAGGCTAGCAAGGAATTTGGCTAGCGAGGAATTTAGCCAGCTCCTTCTTGAAGTTGGTGAATGTTTTACAATTGAAGGAATTCAACGCTTTCATAAGTCAAGGGTTATATGGCAAAAGGAACAGTAATACAGCATGCCTGAAGGTGCTAGCCTTCCTCTTGGGTTAAAACCATAACAGAGTACAAACCTTCTTTACCATCTGTATGATAGTGCCTTCTGTCTTTTACCTGACAAGAATGACGGTACCTTCCCAGGGCATTCAATGGCGTGAAAGTAAAACATTCTCTCAATCCTAAAATGTTCTCAGGAATGTTCTCTGAATCTTCCCAATCCTGAATGGTGATGACATTAAAAATAATTACCAATGTGTGTGCGTCTGTGTATAAAGGATGGGTGGGGGTGGCGTTAGAATCGCATATATCTATCATTTTGTTTTAATCTGCCATCAAAGTTGGCAGAAATGTTAGGTGTTTTTTTCTTCCAACATCGACAGAATCTTCAACTTGATGAAGGAGGCCGATCAACGGGAAGAAGAAGACTGTGGTTCCGGATGACAAGACGACCAATCCTGAAGACTCTATCGGCTTTTTCAATCCCGATTTCAGGAGCATGCCTGGACTACTTTCACCCTTGGCATTTAACGGGGACATTTACCTGCTGTTCTGAACCAGGTAATCGAGGATTTTGGCCAGCTGCTTTTCGAAGATGGCGTGACGCAGCCACAGGTACCTGCCACTGGCCGCCGCCTGCTGGCCTTTCTTGGTCTGGTTCTTGTTGTTGTCCAGTGACTTTCTGCACACACACACACACACACCCAAAAAAATGTACCGTGGCCAAAAGCATAAGTGTTCAAGCGATTGTGGGCATAGAAAAGAAAAAGGTGAGTGCTTGCATGTGTGCACGCATGTGTGTGCATGCAGGGCTCCCAGGGACCCTCATTTGGGGGTCTATGAACTAAAATTCTAAAGGACCCTCTAAAAGAATGTGCAGGGGGTCCCAGGCATGCACTAGAAACATTATTTTTAAGCATTCTCAATGCCACTGGGACCCTCTATCCTGCCTCTAGGACCCTCTATACTGTAAGTGAAGGAGTCCCTGGGAACCCTTGTTTTGCGGGATTGGGAGCCCTGGCATGTGTGTGTTTGTGCATGCATGCGTGTGTGTGTGTGGCATGGCTATGGTTATGGTCAGGTATTATTGTCCAGTCACAGAGACATGTTTGTGAAATTCGGGCTGCTCCAAAGTGGAGAGCATGTCACCATTTGTCCAGTGCCACGGAGGAAGGGAGGGGTGGGGTGGGATGGTCTTAAAAAAACATAGCTATCATTTTGGTTCATACCAGCAGCTGGACATTCCTTGCATTTAACAACTTTTTACTGCCGTGGGGTTTTTCTATGTGCGCAAAGCACACGAGGCAGATTTGCTTTAAGTCCTCATCCGAAGGTGAGTGCGTATGTGTGTGATCATGTGTCTATCACTGTATGTTAGCATGTTTTTTTAAAATATATTCTTTAAACACAAGTTTAAGTGTGTGTGTGTGTGTGTGTGTTGTGTGTGCGTGCGTGTGTGTGTGTGTGTGTGTGTGTGTGTGTGTGTGTGTGTGATGATCTACTGATTAATAACTGTGTTATTGATCTTTGGTTTATTTAATAATAATGACTGATAATTGATATTGCTTTTTTTTTTTGTTTTTGTTTTTTGTTGGGGATGATGTTAAATAGCTGTGGAGGTGGAGGGTGGGGGTGTATGTGTGTGGGGGTGTATGTGTGTGGGGGTGGATGTGTGTGTATATAAGTGTGTGAATGTATATATGTGTGTGTGTAAATGTATGTGTGTGTGTGTGTGTGTGTGTGTATGCAGAATATTGTGTGTAAGAGTACATGTTATTGCAATATATGTTATGCTATTATTTGTTGTAATGTGCAATTTCACGTGCGTTCATGCGCACGTGTGTGTGTGTGTGTGTGCGTAATCATATATTTTATTAGTTTGTTTTTACTCTGCTGGCACATGCAGTAGAAGAAAATTTTCCATTTTAAACCATGTTTTAAAGAACAATAAAGTTTTTTGAATTTGAATTTGAAGTCAATTTGTAAAACATTAAGTACAAAGATGAATCAAACGTATATAAAAATAAATAAATTAAGCTGTGCATTAAATAAATATTTGCTAGATTTATCTAAACACATGAAATCAAGTAAGGCGAATAAATATTATAAACAGTTTGATTTATGCATGATCATATGTACCGTTATTGTGATTTATTCGTGATGCAATTTTTGTGGCTGTTCATCCTTTTCTCTCTAAAGTTCATATATTATTTTCAATGACATCTGCACTGTGTTTTATTGCATAATCCAAAAGCGATAAAAGAAATAAACTGTTCTCATGTGTGTGCGTGCGTGTGTGTGTGTGTGTTGTGTGTGTGTGTGTGTGTGTGTGTGTGTGTGTGTGTTGTGTGTGTGTGTGTGCGTGTGTGCGTGTATGATTGTGTCTTTGTGTTTTAAAAAGTATGTATGAGTACACTTGAGCATGTACACTACTGCCCTTCTATTGTGGCGGTACCATAGCCGATGAGGTTTAACTGAGGCGTGGTTACCGCTACACCTATCTGTATTGCTAAAAAATCGGGACTTTACTGGAGTTCCACTGCTGCCGGGCATTGCCTCCAGTATTGTTCCCACCATCTTTGTCCCATATGTGTCTGTTCCAGACCGAGAGGACGTAAAGTACCATTTTTCACTTGAGCATGTGTGTGTGTGTGTGTGCGTGTGCGCGTGCGCGTGTGCGCATGTGTGTGCGTGCGTGCGTGCGTGCGTGTGTGTGTGTGTGTGTGTGACCCTCTTTCTCTCCAGATCCCTAGGTATAAGCTTTCAACTGTTGGTCGGCGCTCTTTTGCTGTCTCAGGACCGACCTCCTGGAACAAACTTCCGCTCTCCCTCCGTCAGCGACCGACTCTCTCTGCTTTCAAAGCTAACCTCAAAACCCACCTGTTCCCCCGTCATTAAAGCTCCTCTCTCTTTATCTTCTCCCTCTTGCCATTAGGTCTGTTTCTGCTATATTCCATTCATGTTATCTGTGTGTGTTCGCGTTGTATTGCGTTTGTGTTTGAATGCGCTTTGAATGCTAACGTGTGTGTGAGATTCAGCGCCGTATAAATACTGTATGTTGTTGTTGTTGTGTGTGTGCGTGCGTGCGTGCATGTGTGTGTGTTTGTGTATGTGTTTTGTCTGTGTGTGTGTGTGTGTGTGTGCTAGGCATCAGAATTGTCTAAAGTCCGATCCTCAGAAAACAGGGATAAAAAGGCCAACAAGGCCCCAGACAGAGAAGGGAAAACACTGAAATCAGTTCCCAACATGACTGAAAAGGTTTAATTCAGTGATAAATCACTTCAAATGGTATTCAACAGACAAGATAACACCCGTTTATAAAGGCAAAAACCTCCGACATATAATTTAAAGCCGATTCTCTGTCAGAAATTCTTAATCCTCTGAAAGTTGGCAGATCCTCTGACAATTCTGATGCCTGGTGTGCACACGCGCATGCACTTTAACTAAGCAGGACATACATTATTATACAGACATATATTCATGTGTATGTGTGGCCACGCAAACATTAGCACCTAACATAACACAAGACAAACAAAACAAAACACAAACACAGCTAAACAGAAACGATTACCAACATTTCGTGACTAGCGAAAAAACCCACCCACCTAAAAACCCGACAAAGGACAGGAAATCAAGTTATGTGCCAAAACATAAACCCCGGGTGCTCTGTCTCCTCATTTTCACCACCCACCTTTTCTCCATCCTCTTTTATTTTGCCACCACCCCCCCCTCCCCACTTCCTTCCACCTTCACTAGTTCAGCCTACTCCGCCCCCCCCCCCCCCCCTTCCCCCTTTTCCCTAGACCTATCTAGTCTAGAATAGAAGCAGCGAGCATCAGCCTGTCTCTCTCATCAGCCTGTCTCTCTCGTGTCCATTTCACCACACCAAACTATTATTGATCCAAGCAGCCCGAGTCAACAACAGCCAGTGACGCCTCTCTCATGTTCATTCCACCACACCAAACTATTATTGATCCAAGCACCCCGAGTCAACAACAGCCAGTGACCTCTCTCTCATGTCCATTCCACCACACCAAACTATTATTGATCCAAGCACCCCGAGTCAACAACAGCCAGTGACGCCTCTCTCATGTCCATTCCACCACACCAAACTATTATTGATCCAAGCACCCCGAGTCAACAACAGCCAGTGACGTCTCTCTCATGTCCATTCCACCACACCAAACTATTATTGATCCAAGCACCCCGAGTCAACAACAGCCAGTGACCCTCTCTCATGTCCATTCCACCACACCAAACTATTATTGATCCAAGCACCCCGAGTCAACAACAGCCAGTGACAGCCTCTCTCATGTCCATTCCACCACACCAAACTATTATTGATCCAAGCACCCCGAGTCAACAACAGCCAGTGACGCCTCTCTCATGTCCATTCCACCACATCAAACTATTATTGATCCAAGCACCCCGAGTCAACAACAGCCAGTGACGCCTCTCTCATGTCCATTCCACCACACCAAACTATTATTGATCCAAGCACCCCGAGTCAACAACAGCCAGTGACGCCTCTCTCATGTCCATTCCACCACACCAAACTATTATTGATCCAAGCACCCCGAGTCAACAACAGCCAGTGACCCTCTCTCATGTCCATTCCACCACACCAAACTATTATTGATCCAAGCAGCCCGAGTCAACAACAGCCAGTGACGCCTCTCTCATGTCCATTCCACCACACCCCGAGTCAACAACAGCCAGTGACAGCCTCTCTCATGTCCATTCCACCACACCCCGAGTCAACAACAGCCAGTGACAGCCTCTCTCATGTCCATTCCACCACACCAAACTATTATTGATCCAAGCACCCCGAGTCAACAACAGCCAGTGACGCCTCTCTCATGTCCATTCCACCACACCAAACTATTATTGATCCAAGCACCCCGAGTCAACAACAGCCAGTGACGCCTCTCTCATGTCCATTCCACCACACCAAACTATTATTGATCCAAGCAGCCCGAGTCAACAACAGCCAGTGACGCCTCTCTCATGTCCATTCCACCACACCAAACTATTATTGATCCAAGCACCCCGAGTCAACAACAGCCAGTGACGCCTCTCTCATGTCCATTCCACCACACCAAACTATTATTGATCCAAGCACCCCGAGTCAACAACAGCCAGTGACAGCCTCTCTCATGTCCATTCCACCACACCAAACTATTATTGATCCAAGCAGCCCGAGTCAACAACAGCCAGTGACGCCTCTCTCATGTCCATTCCACCACACCAAACTATTATTGATCCAAGCACCCCGAGTCAACAACAGCCAGTGACGCCTCTCTCATGTCCATTCCACCACACCAAACTATTATTGATCCAAGCACCCCGAGTCAACAACAGCCAGTGACGCCTCTCTCATGTCCATTCCACCACACCAAACTATTATTGATCCAAGCACCCCGAGTCAACAACAGCCAGTGACGCCTCTCTCATGTCCATTCCACCACACCCCGAGTCAACAACAGCCAGTGACAGCCTCTCTCATGTCCATTCCACCACACCCCGAGTCAACAACAGCCAGTGACAGCCTCTCTCATGTCCATTCCACCACACCAAACTATTATTGATCCAAGCACCCCGAGTCAACAACAGCCAGTGACATGTCCATTCCACCACACCAAACTATTATTGATCCAAGCACCCCGAGTCAACAACAGCCAGTGACGTCTCTCTCATGTCCATTCCACCACACCAAACTATTATTGATCCAAGCACCCCGAGTCAACAACAGCCAGTGACGCCTCTCTCATGTTCATTCCACCACACCAAACTATTATTGATCCAAGCAGCCCGAGTCAACAACAGCCAGTGACGCCTCTCTCATGTTCATTCCACCACACCCCGAGTCAACAACAGCCAGTGACAGCCTCTCTCATGTTCATTCCACCACACCAAACTATCATTGATCCAAGCACCCCGAGTCAGCATTTGTTTGTGTGGCACTTTCCATTTTACAGATGAGGGCCTTGGGAAAAAAACCAACAACACGACAAGACGCATGTGCAAGAACAAAGTGCTGTGAGCAATTAATCACCGGATGTTTGATTAAAACTCTTCTAGCTTCTTCTTCGATCGCTCAGACAGTTTCCTGTCGATTATGAGCGCAGATGCGTCATGCTGCCGTTATGCGCCTAACTAAGAATTAGTTAGGCCCAGCAAGTCCGACTTCGGCTGGACTCTTCTAGTTCTAGTGCCATGTATTTTTCGGGACGTTCTTGGTTGTCCGTTGCATCTCAACCGACAAGATTGGGGGGTAACTATTTTTTTTCCGAGTATGTATGCGTTGCTTTAACGGAAAGAAATCACTGGCATAAGCTCTGAAAGTAGACAAACACACGGCAGGCCAGTTGGCAGTGAATGTCTTTGCATTTGGTGGGAGTGAAGTGTGATGTACTGGGCGAATATCATGATGCTAGAAGAGTTATAGGCCTACAGAAAGTCCAGCAATGGTTGTCTGAAAACGTCTGGCTACAAGCATAAATTAATACAGTGGAACCTCCCTTATAAGACCTCCCATTATAAGACTCCCTTCCACATAAGACCCACTTCTCTGAGACATTGCCCTTCTTTGCAAGTATTAAAATTACCTCTCTTATAAGACCCCTCCCTTATCAGACCTCATTTTGAAGGTCTTATAAGGGAGGCTCCACTGTACACCCCTCTGTACAGTGGAATCAGGCTAACTAAAAAAAAACCCACTATAACTCAAAAGGACTGGATAAACCACAGTACTTTTTTTTCGGTCCTAGTTTTTATGCCCCCAAGTCTTTTTATCTCAAATAAAATATTGGCTATCTAAAAATAAAATTTCGGTCCCTCCAATTTTGACCTAGCCGATTTCCACTGTATCTATAGGCAAAACATTAGGTGACCCCCAACTTTATGTGAGCAGCATAGTAATAGAGGGTGGGGGGTTGGGAGACACAAAAGATGTAGAGTGAAAGAACAAAGGAGGGTATCTAAACTGGAAGAGGAATTGGAGTGATGGTGGAGGGTGAGTGTGTGTGTGTGCGTGTGTGTGTGACACAAAGTCCACTCCATCCATCCACCCTCTGTCTCTCTTCCCTCCCTCCCTCCTCCCCCCCCCCCCTCTCGTTTTCTCTCTACCTCACTCTCTCCAGGTCTGGGAGGGAAGTCGGAAAATGAAAAGCTCAGCAAAATCTGTCTTCACGGAAGACGCAAGGAGGCAGAAAAGGAATGGACAGGAAGGCGGTCACATCTTGTCAACCATATAACTTTCTTTCTGTCCCAAACTGCTGATCGTCTATTTTTATTACGATCCCTCCTGTTCTCCCTGTCTTTCTCTCAGTTACATTTGATCTCCCTCTCTCTCAGTATCTCTCTTAGAATTGTGTATTGAATTTATTGCTTCTAAATATTATAACCACCCATCTGTGTTTAGACTTGCATTGCTTATGTCTTCTACTCAAGAAAACGTAAAAAGGTTTGCTTTGTATACAAAGCCATTAACCCTTTCACCGCCAGCCATATTTCAGCAAAAAATGTCCATTAAATTTACCTGGGTAGAGAACAAAAACCATCTGCAGTATTGGGGATTCTTCTGTGACATCTATAAAATAAAGTCTACCCTTACTTCCCAAAACTGAGACAATAGGG
The DNA here is from genome assembly GCA_017654935.2 of Phymorhynchus buccinoides. Classification (NCBI taxonomy): domain Eukaryota; kingdom Metazoa; phylum Mollusca; class Gastropoda; order Neogastropoda; family Raphitomidae; genus Phymorhynchus; species Phymorhynchus buccinoides. The sequence goes on along the minus strand of CM065700.1, from coordinate 31,244,917 downwards.
TCTTTGGATAATAGACCCCAATTTGATGTCTTTTAGTGGCATTGGTGTTACATCACTGTGGTGCTAAGATGCGACTTTGGCGGTGAAAGGGTTAAGTTTCGTTCTATATTGTGTTCGTGATTGTAATTTTCTTTATTTGGATATATCATGTCATTTGTTTATTGTGAATTACCCCCTTCAAAAGGGGCCTTGACCTTTCATGAATAAATCTTCTGAATCCGAATTGGAATCTCAGTTACATTCGTTCTCCACCTCTCTCTCTCTCTCTTGTCTGGAAGAGAATTGTTGATACAGTATGCAAAGCTCGGCAAGTATGTCTTCCTAAAGGCCTACCTTCCTATTATGTCACAAATTGACAGTATTCTATCTCGACTTTCCCTCTCTTTTTTTCTCTCTCTCTTGTTTGTCTGTGTACCAAACAACAATAGTATGGGGATGGGAGGAGGGGCGAGGGAGGGGGAGCGTGGCAGGGGATTTTCTATGGACCTGATACAGTCAAACCTCTATCATAAGACCCTCCATTAAAAGACCTCTTATTTTTTACTGATTTTTTCTTCTTCTTTTTTTCACAGATGTAATGCATCTTACTATAATTTGTGCATAAAACTGACCTCCGTTATAAGAACCTTCCGATTTAAGACCGATTTTTTCTTGACTTTTTGGAAGCATTAAAATAGAGGTGTGACTGTATCCAAGATAACTAAAATTTTGATTTTTTCGCTGTCATTGTTTATTTTTAATTTCTTCCAATATAAAATGTTCAATAATAAAAAATAAAAAATCGAAGCAACAAAAGCACCAGCTTTAACCTTTTCATTGCCAGCCATTTTTTTCAGACAAAAAATACCATTAAACTTAACTGAGAAGAGAAGAAAAAAAATCTGCAGTATTGGGAATTCCTCTGTGACATATATTTAACATTTAAGGTCTATCCTTACCTCCCAAAATAAAGAAAATAGGGTCCTTGGATAACAGGTCCTGGTTTGATGCCTTTTAGTGAGATGGGTGTTAAACCAGTGTGGTGCATAAATGCGACATTGGCAGTGAAAGGGTTAAGCATCAGAAGGAGGAGGGGCAGGAGGAAAAATAGGAGGAGAGGAGGAAAAGGGAGAAAGAGAGAAAGCAAAAAAAAGAAGAAGAAATATTCATAGTCATCAACATCATGACCACCACCACCACCACTACTACAATGTAACCTCCCTTATAAGACCTCCCATTATAAGACTCCCTCACACATAAGACCTACTTCTCTGCGAGTGAGACATTGCCCTTCTGTGTAAGTATTAACACTACCTCCCTATAAGACCTCAATTTGGGTCATAAGTCATGTTTCTTTATTGTCCACTGGCATTGTACAATGCACATGGAAACTTGTCTTCCACTGTGTAAAAATAAAAGTATGAAACATAAATATTAACAAATATGTAGCTCTCACACCACCCACACCCAATCATTCATCCGCTCTCCGCAATCTTGCTTACTCATCAAGCAACCCACCACCACTTCGCCTTCATTTTTCACCCTTTCTTTTCTGTTTTCCTTCCCCACCACTATTCTCCTCCTCCACACAACAAGGTGTGAGCACAGGTGAGAACCCATTAGTTAGTGTTGAACAGATTCCTCTCCCCCGACCTGTCAACTTCAATCAGCTCTTCCGGTGACCCTACCTGAGACAGCTCTCCTGGCTTATGATTATTTCCCTGGATGTAAGTAAAAGGCATAACTAAAAGAAATTCTGTCGCTCTTGTGCATGCTCAGAGAGAGAGAGAGAGAGAGAGAGAGAGAGAGAGAGAGAGAGAGAGAGAGAGAGAGAGAGAGAGAGAGAGAGAGAGAGAGAGAGAGAGAGAGAGAGAGAGAGAGAGAGAGAGAGAGAGAGAGAGAGAGAGAGAGAGAGAGAGAGAGAGAGAGAGAGAAGAGAGAGAGAGAGAGAGGCTGAGAGAGGGAGTTTTTATGCTTTCTTTTCTCTCTCTCCCTTTTCAGTTGGAATAGCGGTCAGAAATGACTTTGACAACTATATAAACACCACCTGGTGTCAAGTGCTAAGGGCCATAACTTCACCTAAACAGCACATTAAGTTGATTAACGAGCCATTTCCAAGCAGTGCAGAGAAAGTCAACACCAGCATATTCATCAGAGGGTTTTGATCTTTGGGATTAGCGTCAGCCCCCAGATTCATCTGCTAGGCCGGTAGTATGAATAATAAAACCTCAGCTGAGTGGGAGAGAGTGAAATGAGTGAACGTGTACAGTGCCTGAGACAGAGACAGAGAGGGGGAGAGACAGAGACAGAGAGGGGGGGAGATAGAGAGATAGATAGAGAGAGAGAGAGAGAGAGAGAGAGAGAGAGAGAGAGAGAGAGAGAGAGAGAGAGAGAGAGAGAGATTCAGAGAGAGACAGACAGAGATAAAAGAGGGAAGGGTTGTTCTTGGTGAGAGAAAAAAAATCTGTTTTTTTTTTTATTGTAACAAAGCGAAATGCTATTTTAACACCCATAATCCATCGCAGGTTGGGCAAAGAACATAATAGAGACAGATTGACAAGATAACACTTAAAGACACACCACGTCGCGTGTCAAAATCAAGGTTTTCACATGTTTTCCCTCTTATAGCTGGTAAGAAATCTTAAGAAATCTTCCTAGCATAAGAGGGAATGTGACACGTGACGTGGGGGATCTTTAAGGCTTGTCAGCAGGGCTTAGTGGAGAAGATTGTGAAGCCCACTCTCTAACTTAAAGCCTTGGCCAAGGACACCCAGCACACAATCAATAACCCAGCAAAAGCCAGCAGCTAGCTTAACTACAGTGGAACCTCCCTTAGAAGACCTCCCATTATAAGACTCCCTCCCGTATACAGCCATGGTAATGGAGGAAAAGCATTTTTCTCTGAAAACATTACAGGGTTTCAGGAGATGTTGTCTCTTGGTGTGTAACCAAGGGATCAGAAGACCTTTATGGTGATCAGGAGGCAATTTCTCTTGAAGGTGAATTTGTAAAACTGTTCAAACTTGGAGAAAGGGCATTTCCTCAAGCTTAAAACACCTTCTGACAGTTGATTTACTGCACTCACGTTTCTCTGAATTCAGAGAGTTCTCTGAAGATTACCATGCCTGTTATAAGACCTACTTCTCTGAGACATTGCCCTTCTTTTTTAAGTATCAACATTACCTCCCTTATGGATTAGGATTTTGGGACTCAAAACATAGCCGTAAGGCTTTCCTGTCCCATCTTTCATTTTGTTTAATTATTTGTCTCGGTCTGTCGCACACTCCCTTATAAGACCCCTCCCTTATAAGACCTCATTTTGGATGATCTTTGAAGGTCTTATAAGGGAGGTTCCACTGTATTACTGCCTCAGAAACTAAACAACCAACCAACAAAAAGACCAACAATTTTAATGGACAGAATTCCTTCCTACCTCCGACATCTGAATATCAACATTACACTCTCACTCTCTCTCTTTCTATGCATCATGCAACGATTTTAATAGCGTTGTCGTAAGCTCTGTTGTTGAGTTATTTTGTTTGTTTGTACTGTGGACAGTTATGTGTTTTTTTATATCATGTACTATGCAGTGTGTGTGTGTGTGTGTGTGTGTGTGTGTGTGTGTGTGTGTGTGTGTGTGTGTGTGTGTGTGTGTGTGTGTGTGTGTGTGTGTGTGTGTGTGCTTCTTTCCACTTTTTTCTTCGTTTTTGTGCGTTTATCTGTTTATTAATGTACTTTCATATGATGGTGTGTTTTAAGACCATATTTTTTTTTAGTATTAGTTCGTTTTCTTTTTCATCTATTATATTTCGCTTGTTGTACGTTGACGGCAAGTATGAAAAATGGCTACTGTATGCCAATACTTTTACCATTGCAAAATAAAGGTTAATTTAATTTAATTTATCTCTCTTTCTTCGAAACATGAAAAGACACTGTCGATTTTAGCCGTATATGTATATGAAGGTTGCAAGAGGATTCATAATACATTGCATTAGTTTACACATTAATATTGTTAGGTATGTTAAGGCATCTCCGCTATAAACTAATTCTCGCCCAGCCCGCCAGAATAGTATCTGTCCTCTCTGCTATCTGGCAGTCACTGTCGGAAACGACAGACAGGCAACAACTGTTATATTGTGCAATGTACTCTATAATTTCATAATCATAATAACGAACAAAAAATATGAAGGAAATAAAAGCATAGATTATGAATATGATAGTCTTGTTTGTTTCCTTGTTTGCTTGCTTTTCCTTTTCCTTTTGGCAATTGTGTTGATGTGAGCTCCATCGGTATGGGGCCTTGGCCTTGATCTGATTAAATATTTTCCTTTTGGCAATTGTGTTTATGTGAGCTCCATCAGTATGGGGCCTTGGCCTTGATCTGATTAAATATTCATATTTTCTCTCTCTCTCTTACACACACAAACGCATGCACGCACACACACAAATCTACACGTTACCCCCCCCCCCCCCCAGCATTCCCATCTCACAACCCCATCCATTACACTTTGGTAGATCTGGTTTGTTTTGGTTTGTTTCTGCTTCTATTTTGATGACAATCACTTTCTCTCATTAACTCACACACACTCTATCTCTCTCATACGCATGCACACACACGCACACAAACGCGCGCGCGCGCACACACACACACCAAAATCTTTCATTCTCCTCCCCCACTCTTCCCTCACATCCCAATCCATGATGAAGGTGAGTTTAACGTCTAATTAGTCGTCGACTCTTATGGACAGTAAAATATCCCACAATCCAAACATGCTTGCTACCATCATTGGCAGTATACAGTATAATCTTTTGATATTCTCTTTCTCTGTCTCTGCTCCTTTCTGATTGTGTTCTTTCCCCCTCTCTGTTCCCTTCTGAATACATTTCTCACTCTGTTCTTTCTCCCTCTCTGTTCCCTTCTGAATACATTTTTCACTGTGTTCTTTCTCCCTCTCTGTTCCCTTCTGAATACATTTCTCACTGTGTTCTTTCTCCCTCTCTGTTCCCTTCTGAATACATTTCTCACTCTGTTCTTTCTCCCTCTCTGTTCCCTTCTGAATACATTTCTCACTGTGTTCTTTCCCCCTCTCTGTTCCCTTCTGAATACATTTCTCACTCTGTTCTTTCTCCCTCTCTGTTCCCTTCTGAATACATTTCTCACTCTGTTCTTTCTCCCTCTCTGTTCCCTTCTGAATACATTTTTCACTGTGTTCTTTCTCCCTCTCTGTTCCCTTCTGAATACATTTCTCACTGTGTTCTTTCTCCCTCTCTGTTCCCTTCTGAATACATTTCTCACTGTGTTCTTTCCCCCTCTCTGTTCCCTTCTGAATACATTTCTCACTGCGTTCTTTCTCCCTCTCTGTTCCCTTCTGAATACATTTCTCACTGTGTTCTTTCTCCCTCTCTGTTCCCTTCTGAATACATTTCTCACTGTGTTCTTTCCCCCTCTCTGTTCCCTTCTGAATACATTTCTCACTGCGTTCTTTCTCCCTCTCTGTTCCCTTCTGAATACATTTCTCACTGTGTTCTTTCCCCCTCTCTGTTCCCTTCTGAATACATTTCTCACTGTGTTCTTTCTCCCTCTCTGTTCCCTTCTGAATACATTTCTCACTGTGTTCTTTCCCCCTCTCTGTTCCCTTCTGAATACATTTCTCACTGTGTTCTTTCTCCCTCTCTCTAGCTCTGTTTCACAGAACTGTTTACCCCCTACACAAGTCTTGAGTAGTCTGGACAGCTGAAATGAGTAGCTTTGGCTCAAAATGTGTAGTTTTATTCATTAAACCATCAACCAATTGCAATGTTCACTGAAAATGAGTAATCAGAACTTTATTTTCAATTTAGAAGAGTACGAGAGGCCCAAATTGAGTAGAATACTTCATCCGAAGTCGGACATGCTGGGCCTAACTATTTTTTAGCTAGGCGCATAACGGCAGCATGTCGCATCTACGCTCACATGACAGGAAACTGTCTTAGCGAAGGAAGAAGAAGAAGAAGATGTAGAATACTATTCGAAAAGAGTAGAGTAAACAGGTCTGGATTCTGAGTCTCTCTGTCTGGTCTGATCCTGCTACTGCACCATTACTGGCACTACACTACAATCAAGCTCTGCTTTAATTTCAGCCCTTCACACACTTAAGCAACAGAGGTGGCTGTTTTGTCGCCCAGTGTCACATTGGAACAATTAAGGCTCTGTTTCTCTCTGTCTCTGTCTCTCTTCCTTTCTCATTGTGTTCTGTCTGTCACCCTAGCTCTGCTGGTCTCGTTGGTTTGTTCATGCTACTGGCATCATTGGCACTACAGTGCAGCCACGCTCTGCTTTAATTTCAGCCTTTTTGCATAGTTTAGCAACAGCGGTGGTCGCCTAGTGTCACCTTGAAAAAAAGGCTCTGTTTCTGTTTCTCTCTGTCTCTGTTCCTTTCTCAATGTGTTCTGTCTGTCTCCCTGTCTCTCTACTCTGGTCTCGTTGGTTTGTTCATGCTACTGGTATCATTGGCACTACAGTACAGTCAAGCTCTGCGTAAATTTCAGCCCTTCACACACTTTAGCAACAGCGGTGGTCACCTCGTGTCACCTTGGAACAAAGGCTCTGTTTCTCTCTGTCTCTGTCTCTCTTCCTTTCTCAATGCGTTCTGTCTGTCTCCCTAGCTCTGCTGGTCTCTTTGGTTTGTTCATGCTACTGTCATCATTGGCACTACAGTGCAGTCAAGCTCTGCTTTCTTCTTCTTCTGCATTCCCAGGCCATATGACCATAATGGGTAAGGTACGCATGTGTCCGGTTTTCAGTTTTCACTGGTCTCCCCACTGCGTACAGCAGACACATTCTGATTTCGGAGAAGCTCAGGGGAGAAAAATTATTTGGAAGATTTTTTTTTTTTTAAAGGCAGGAGAATGGGCCCATAAGTCAGAAAGATGGCAGATGATAGAAAGCAAAGGGAAAAGGCAGAGTCAAAGAGAGTGGCAGATTAGAGGAAGTTACAAGCACAGAACTTCCAGAAGGTTGGGGAACTATTTTTACGAAAGATCCCCGGTATCACCGCGGGGAGCAGCTCTACTTCAATTTCAGTCCATCATATAGCTTAGCAACAGCGGTGGCTGTTTTGTCGCCTCACAAACGAAAGGGCCTCTCTCTCTTTGTCTCTGTCTCTCTTCCTTTCTCAATGTGTTCTGTCTGTCTCCCTAGCTCTGCTGGTCTCGTTGGTTTGTTCATGCTACTGGCATCATTGGCGCTACAGTACAGCCACGCTCTAGTTTAATTTCAGCCCTTCTGGCTTCACATAGTTTAGCAACAGTGGTGGCTGTTTTGTCGCCTCACCAACAAAAGGGCCTCTCTCTCTTTGTCTGTCTCTCTTCCTTTCTCGTTGTCTCCCTCTCAGTCTTTACCTCTTTCTTTTCGGTTTGTTCGTGCGACTGGAAATTCACCGCACTACTTACTACACTACGTCAAACTCTGCTTTAACCCTTTCACCACCAATGTCGCATTTTTGCACCACAATGATTTAACACCCACATTACTAAAAGGCATCAAATCAGAGTCTGTTATCCAAACACTATTCTCTTCATTTTGGGAGGTGAAGATAGGCCTTACTTTAAATATGTCACAGAGGAATCACCAATATTACAGACAGATTTTTGTCCCTACCCAGGTAAGCTTAATCGAAATTTGTTGCTAACAAATGGCTGGCGGCGAAAGGGGTTAACTCTTCTAGCACCATGGGTGAATACATTCGCCCAGTACAATCACTCTACACCCCCTCCCCCCAAAAAAAAAAGCAAAGACATTCAATGCCAAGCACCCTGCCATGTGTTTGTTCATCTTTAGAGCTTACATCAGCGATTTTTCCATTAAAGCAACGCATGCGCACTCGGAAAAAAAAAAGTTACTCCCCTCTTGTCGGTTGAGATGCAACGGACAACTTAAAGAACGTCAAAAGATCAGGCATCAGAATAGTCTGAAGTTCAATCCTCTGAAAACTGCTGTAAAAAGGCCATCAAGGCCCTTGATTGAAGAGGGAAAACAGTGAACTGAGTTCCAAACACCACCCAAATAGCTTGATATAGTGATAAATCACTCTAAATTGCTATTTAACACAAAGGATAACACTCAATAACAAGAAAAAAAACTATGACAAGAGAAGCCAATCCTCTGTCAGAAATGTTTAATTCTCTGAAATCCTCTGACAATTCTGATGTGTGAAAGATACATGGCGCTAGAACTAGAAGAGTTAACTTCAGCCCTTCACATACCG
>CM065700.1:31231692-31234192 GCA_017654935.2 Phymorhynchus buccinoides | reverse complement strand
GTACCTCCAGGATCGACCCACTATCTTTATCAGTGTTTCCCATATGCATGGGTGCTTCTGGGAAATTTCAAAAATCCTGCAAGGCACGAGTCCAGGGGCCACCCAGGCCCCGGCGGAATGAAGGGACAGCGCCCCTCTTGGGGGTTCCGGGGGACAATGCCCCCTGGAAACTGAAGGGAAACAACAGTGTCCAATGCAATTGACAGACTCTCGTTGCACTTTCACTTTTGGTTAAACTTCATGACATCTATAACCAGCAAAATGCATCTTCTCAAATTCTCATAATCCGGCGACGCCGGCTCCAGGCAATAAAAAAATAATCCTGAACTTCAGGACATCCTGGACAAAAAAATCATGAACTTCAGAACATCCTGAAAGCAGGAGCATCCATCCATATGTATAAATTGTGAGGGTCCCAGGGAGTCTCTGTGCAAAATTTCAAGGGTCCTTTTCATATTTTTAAGGGTCCCCAAGCAATATTTTGGTATCGTGTGCTGTGCTGACGACAGCGATACCTCTCGGGTCGACGCTGTCAAAGACCTTCCGAGTGAGAGATTAAACTTGGTCTGTGGAAAAACGTGTGCATCCCTGCACAGCGCAGAAATGAAAGAGTCCCTTCCTGATTTTAGTGCTTCAGGGAAGCACAAATGTGCTTTATGGGAAACACTGCTTTATTATTAAAAATGCCCCATATGTACCTGTTTCCAGGTTGGAGGACGCTAAAGACCCACCAGATCATGTGTCAAAATCACAGGTTTCACGGGTTTTCCCTCTTATAGTTGGTAAGAAATCTTGTTTTTGACCAGGTTTGACTCCCATACAAATGTCCCCAAATTGAAAACGAAACATCATTTTAAAGAGCAGCCTCAATTTGAAGTTGGGGACATGTATGTGGGTCACAACTACCCAGAAAAAAACAAGGAATTCAATTGTGGTGGGTCAGTGTGTCTTTAAACAGATTTTCATCATCTTGTGCGAATGTCCAATTGAAAGCTTCTAAGTAAAGACTTAGGATTCATTATCCTTTGTTAGTTTGAATTGCTGGTGAGTGTATTTATTATTAATGGTAATACAGGTTATGCCTACTTTAATTGATAACTGTGGCCTGTCACCACAAAAGGGACATTAAGTCACTGAGCTGGTTTCTCACAACAGCATTTGAAAATTTAAAAAAATCTCATTTTTTGTTAATTTTGAGCTATGGGTGTTTTCCTGTTGTCTAACATCTTATCTTTTATATCTATAAAGGATAATCTTTAATATTGGCTCTAAATACTCTAAGTGCCTTAAAATGAGTAGCTCAATGTATTTTCTTCAGCTAGGCTACACTTTAGACTGTGTTTTCTCAATATGGTCGACACTCACCCTACTAACTGTAAATGCTCATAACTCAACTCTGGAATGGAAAAAGATACAAGAATGGTTCTTGTATCATTAGAAAGAGAATTGTCTGAAGTTTCCAACTGTATAATTATCTCAGAACGGTCAGCATGACACTTAATGTCCCGTTCGTGGTGATGGGTAAATATCGAGTACCTCTTGTCCGCGCTCAAAGTAGCCATTACAGTGAAACGGATAAATCTTTACCCATACATGATACATATACAAAAAGATACAAAGCAAAACTTGATCAAATTCCACACATTGTCCTTCTTTATAAGTAATAAAATTTACCTCCCTTAAAGACCCGTACCCCTCCCTTATAAGACCTCATTTTGGATGAATGAATGATGATGAGATCAGTGTTCAATCAGTCAGAGACCCTTATGGACGGTGAAGAAATCTTGGATGATTTTTGAAGGTCTTATAAGGGAGGTTCCACTGTACTGTAGTTTTGTTGCACCAAGCGTTTGGAATTCTCTCCCTGACCATACCCGTAACCAGTCCACTCTTCCATCATTCAAGTCCCAACTAAAACCCCACTTCTTCAGGAAAGCTTTCTCTCTGTAAAGTCTATGATCCTTTCCCCATTCTTTGTCTTCCAACTCACTGACGTTGAGTATGAGGTTAACACGTGCGCGTGTGTGTATGGGGTGGGGTTGAAGGGAGGTGGGTGTTAGTGTGTTGTGTTATGATTATAATAATATGCAATGCATTCTCTAATGTATTCATTCTCATAGTAATGTATGGTGAGGATACGTGAACCAGTCTGTACGAATGGTGAGTGAAAAGCGCATTGAGTTGCTTTGCAAGATTAGGCGCTATATAAGCATTATTAATTATTATTATTATTATTATTATTTACTTACTTGGAGGCGTTCTCGGTGGAAGAGCTGGCCTCGACCTCGCAGACGATGCGCAGCACCTGGGCGGCGGGCTGGAAGTTTTTGGCAATCTTCTGCAGCAGGGCCATGGTGGTGCCATGCTTGAACAGACCCAGGGCGCGCTTCCGCAGCCCGTGCAGCAGGCAGGCCTCCACAGCACCTGGAGGGGTTAACGTTAGGCGTCAAAGGGTTAAGAGAGATGGAAAAAGAGAAAGAGATAGAGAGAGAGGGGGGGA
>CM065700.1:31229047-31231192 GCA_017654935.2 Phymorhynchus buccinoides | reverse complement strand
AGCCTACGAATTACGTGATAGTGGTACGAATTGCATAAGTATGGCCCAATTATTTTTCCGTTGAATGTTTTAATTTACAAAGTGGACAACATTGACCCTACGACCTTCAAGATTTTAAAGTGGCATTTCCAGTTTTAATTTTTGCATGTGTGCACTGATTAACAAACAAAAAAGCGTTACCCAAAATTACGTCAGATATGCTGCCAAAATGAAATTTCGTTCGCCTTTCGTTGCATTTTGGTTGTGATAAAATACTTCCCTTCCCCTGTCCAAGCATAACACACACAAATATTAACCCCCAATCTTCTATCGTTAATTTTGTGGGAAACCAGGTGGTACGAATTGCGTGACAGGTACTGAATCAATAAGCCTCCCCTACCCCAGTTATATACAGTGGAATCCGTTTAATTGGCCATCGGATAATCGTCCAAAGCCGCTTAATCGGCCAGTTTCCTCTGGAACGGAATTTTTTCTTCTTAAGCACGTGTTATTTTGTTCGTTTTTACGGCCAAAGCTGAAATCTTCAATTTCGCTTTATTGGCCACTTTTTCTCTCTAATTTTTCCTCTTTACCCCTTTTTGAGAGGAAGAACAACAGAGGCAGACAAACTGACAACACGCTTTTGACGTTTACATGGTTGAGTGTGAAGTTGGAAGGTGAGCTGTTGTCAATTGAAAGACCCTGCATGGCGTAAAAATCACTCAAGAAAACAAAATCATTGTCCTTTACTCATGCTTCTGTCAAGTTGTAGGATTAATAAACACACACACACACACACACACACACACACATCACAAAATGGGAAATAATTTGAATTTGAACTGCAACATTTAATTTTGACGTCATTGCTTTTCACTTGCATAATTGCGTCATACAGTATCTCCATGTTCGTTTTATAGGCCGATTCGCTTTATCCGCCATATCTTTCCTGGTCCCAAAAGTGGCCGATTAAGCGGATTCCACTGTAAAAGGACATTAATGGATTCGAAACCTCAATACACGAAGCTATGAACATATTTTATTTTTTAAACTTTTAACTCAGTTAAAAACACACACGCAACTAACATGATATTAACAATGAAACATATATATTGAAACACGTGTCTGTTTGTTTTGTTTTGTTAGTCTTTGCGCATTGAACGATTAGCATATGTCAAATTGAAACCCCTGTTCGCTTTCCCGCACAGACCAGCTGACTGAAGGGGTGGATATACTACTACAGTACACCCCGCTTATAGTAAAGTGCAGGGGAGCAAGGCTTTTCCTTTACTATAACAGGTTTTTCTTATAAACGATGTTCGGATATAGTAAAGTTTTGATGATATTTTTTACCTTATCCGATGACGTGTTTTTCAAAGTCAAAGCTAACGTAAAATACTAAATATAAACCCATCCTACCCCTTCCTCATATGGTTTGAGGTCCAAAAAGGTGATTGGGTTTATACATGGTATAATTCCCTGTGCACAAAACAAAACTAGCTGTAAAAGCATATAGTGTACAACCTCTAACTTCCAGAATCGCCTTTGAATCTATTCATGCATGCACACACACATGCGTGAGCGCACACACACACACACACCATGACCGAACAGATTGCCTGCGGACATTTCGCCTATGGACACTATGCCTACGGACATTATGCCTATGGTCACCATGCTCACCGGACATTTTGCCTACTGGACATTATGCCTACAGACATTATGCCTGATAATAGATTATCATGCCTGCAATAAAATATCGCATTTTCGTGATCGAAAGGAGATAAATGTTTTGTTATCTTATATCCGTGTTTTCTTATATCCGAAACTCGGATAAAAGAAAACATTTTGATTTTGTTTTCTTATAACCGAGTTGAATGGGGAAAAAGGGAAAAAATAAAAGAGAAAAAGAGAAAATAAAAATAAAATAAAAGACAAACAGAAACATAAAACGAAGAAAAAAAAACCTTTTACATAATTTGGTGCATGAAAAAAAGGAAAAAATGCAAAACAATGGAGGAAAAAAAGAAAGAACAGAACAGAAAATTAAAAACAAAAATGAAGGCAGACGTGGTGTGAGTTGCATGATGAGCAAGCAAGATAGCGGAGAACAGATGAATGATTGGGCGAGGAATGAGAGTAACATATTTGTTTAAATGTAAATTT
>CM065700.1:31209047-31214047 GCA_017654935.2 Phymorhynchus buccinoides | reverse complement strand
AAAAAAGCTTCCTAGACAACGATAAAAAGAAAACGGCAGCGATTTAATGCTCCAAAAAAAAGAGATGATTTTGACAAAACAACAGATGCTTGTGGCAAAAGAAAAGACCATCTAACCCTAACCCTATCCCTAACCCTAACCCTAACCCTATCCCTAACCACGGAAAGAACCAAGAAATAGAGCAGGAGGGTGTAAATCTACATATTTGCCGAGAAATCGATGTACAAAGCCATGCACTTATACTATTTTTTTGCTGGAACAATTCCTTTTTTGGGTTGATAAATTTTAAGTCAAAGAAAACACACTTTTATTCAGTGCTAAAAATAGTTTTTTTTAAAATGAGTATGAAATGATGGCGCTGATACCACAATTTTGCACAACCCTCATTCCTCCTTCTCTCTCTCTCTTTCTCTGTCTTTCTTTCTCTTTCTCAAATTAAATGGAAGATCTTAAAACAATAAATGTTAAATTAAAAGGCATATTTTAGTCATATTCATATTCTTTTTCAGAATATTGTCTATGTCATGTTCGTCTTCTGATTGTCATCTGACTTTTTTTCCCTGATCGTTTTTTCTTTCATGGCTGTTTTTTTTTTTTCATTGAGCATGAAATACATCTTTCAAAATGGGCACACATATTTACCAAATAGATTTTTTTTTTCATCAGTGTTTCTATTGTGAGCGAGAGAGAGGGGGGAGCGAGAGAGAGAGAGAGAGAGAGAGAGAGAGAGAGAGAGAGAGAGAGAGAGAGAGAGAGAGAGAGAGAGAGAGAGAGAGAGAGAGGAGAGAGAACGAACGAACGAACGAACGAAATGTTATTTATTCAGGGTAAGAGAGAGAGAGAGAGAGAGAGAGAGAGAGAGGAGAGAGAGAGAGAGAGAGAGAGAGAGAGAGAGAGAGAGAGAGAGAGAGAGAGAGAGAGAGAGAGAGAGAGAGAGAGAGAGAGAGACAGACAGACAGACAGACAAACAGACAGTCAAACAGACAGACAGACAAATAGAACCTACCTGCACCATTTCTTTTCGTTTTCTGATGTAAGTATCCACCATGCAGTACGTATTTTTCACACATCCGTCGCCAATTCGCTTTTGTGCCGCGATTCTTGCGACACCAGTCGGGGTAAAATCCCTCTTCTAAAAACTTCTGAATATGCAGAAGATTTTCTTGGGCATAAAGTGCGTTGCTGTCCTTTGGGTGGCCCATTGTGAAATAGCCTAATAAGAAAGCTTATTTCAGAGCAACTGAAACACATTGAATTTTACTCAGTGGTATTAATTCAAACCGCGTTGTATTGTTCTCTCCTAATAACTGTAAAATCGTGATTTAAGGGGGGAAAAGGGTAGTGGTAGCAATTATGGCTATTGTCATATCAAATTCCGTAATATTTTTTTTTAAACCAAAGGGGAATGTGTTTTTCCTGAAGTATTTTTTTCCTGCGTGACGGGAGTGTTGTTTTGCCTAAGGGGAGTGTTTCTTTCCTAGGAAAATAATCTACAGGGAGTGCATTTTGCCTAGGAAAAAAACCACTGGGAGTGTTTTTTGCCTGGAAGTCTTTCTTGCCTGCTACACCGGCCTAACGTTCGCGTTAATTTAACCCTTTCTCCGCCAAAGTCGCATTTTAGCACCACAGTGATTTAACACCTATGTCACTAAAAGGCATCAAATTGGGGTATAGGCCTATTATCCACAGACCCTGTCGTCTTAGTTTCGGGAAGTAAGGATAGACCTTATTTTATATACGTCACAGAAGAATCCCCAATACTGCAGATGGATTTTGTTCTCTACCCAGGTAAATTTAATGGAAATCTTTGGGTAATATATTGGCTGGCGGTAAAAGGGTTAAAGCACATTGATGATATGAATTGGCGGTAGGGTAGCCTATTACATAAATGCCTATCACCTTTGATGACAGTGTGGCTTACATAATAGTACATAATTATGGGATCATTTTTTGAAAGAACACGAGGCAAACAACGTGCGTTACATGAATCGAAGACTCTAAAAGGGTAAGATGGACTACTTAAGAGTTACGGCGAGCCGGGCTGATAGAGTTATCGCTAGTGGGGCAGTTATCCAAAGTGTAACTGACTCATGAAAAGATAACTCTCTCAGGCTTGAAAAAAAGAGTTAATGTAACCTAAATGTGTCACGTTTAAAAGGGACATAACCAGTGTTTCTGTCCTCACTACTCATATAGGGAAAAGGGACCGGATGTTAGTCTTTCTTTTCAATGTCTTTGACAGGATCCAGGCATGACATGAGCAGAGGAGAGGAGGGGAGGGGTGGATGTGAGGGGTGGAGTGAGAGGGGTAAAGAGTAGAGACTTGGGGTCGACTCACGTGGACTGGCACACGTATTATAGGTAGGTATAATATATAGCAATGATGAGCCTGGCCTAGCAGAAGGAATGGAAATAATCATTGTTAACGAAAGAAAGGTGATTTCCTGTGGAGTAAGTAGCAAGAAGACTATAGGTGTCCCTGGTAGTAAAAGTAGTAACTGGAGCTAAGTGTGCGTGCCTCTGACCATTCGGAGAGTTAGCCTACCTCTCCTCTGTGTCTGTGTGTCTGTCTGTCTTTGTCTGTCTCTGTCTGTTTGCCTGCCTGTGTGTGTGTGTGTGTGTGTGTGTGTGTGTGTGTGTGTGTGTGTGTGTGTGTGTGTCTGTGTCTGTCTGTCTGTCTGTCTGCCTGTGTGTGGTGTGTGTGTGTGTGTGTGTGTGTGTGTGTGTGTGTGTGTGTGTGTGTGTGTCTGTGTCTGTGTGTGTGTGTCTGTGTGTGTGTCTGTCTGTCTTTGTCTCAGTCTCACTCTCTCTCTCTCTGTCAGTCTCTCTCTGTCTTTGTTTCTCTCTCTGTCTGTCTGTCTGTCTGTCTGTCTCTCTCTCTCTCTGTGTGTCTCTCTCTCTCTCTCTCTCTCTCTCTCTCTCTCTCTCTCTCTCTCTCTCTCTTCATTTCTTCGGATGGATGGAAGTTCAGTTTAACGTCGCGTATCGGCTTTCGCCATGTACGACGGGCTGAACAAACCAACCAGGGTATAAACAAAAATTTATGTTCATGAATCACTGTCTTAGCCAAAAGGCCGAGAAGCGATCAGAATTCGAAATTTCTTCCATTTTATTCTGTTCTTTTATTTCGACCTCCCTCTCTCTGTCGGTCTCTGTCTGTCTGTCTGTCTGTCCTTGTCTCAGTCTAGTTAATTGATGTAATTTATCTTATTTATATGCCTTGCACGGTGCGTCCGTTTACGACCTTGATTGAAGGTTGAGGTTTTTTCTTGTATTTTGCGATGTCTTTTTTTTCTATTTGTATTTTTAAAAATTTCTTTTCTTTTGGTTCGGAGGGCAGGATGAAAAAAAGCCGGTTATTGTGCTTATTCCGCTTTTCCTCGTCGTTTAGCTCTCTCTCTCTCTCTCTCTCTCTCTCTCTCTCTCAGCTCTCTCTCTCTCTCTCTCTCTCTCTCTCTCTCTCTCTCTCTCTCTCTCTCTCTCTCTCTCTCTCTCTCTCTCTCTCTCTCTCTCTCTCTCTCTCTCTCTCTCTCTCTCTCTCTCTCTCTCTCTCTCTCTCTCTCTCTCTCTCTCTCTCTCTCTCTCTCTCTCTCTCTCTCTCTCTCTCTCTCTCTCTCTCTCTCTCTCTCTCTCTCCTCTCTCTCTCTCTCTCTCTCTCTCTCTCTCTCTCTCTCTCTCTCTCTCTCTCTCTCTCTCTCTCTCTCTCTCTCTCTCTCTCTCTCTCTCTCTCCTCTCTCTCTCTCTCTCTCTCTCTCTCTCTCTCTCTCTCTCTCTCTCTCTCTCTCTCTCTCTCTCTCTCTCTCTCTCCTCTCTCTCTCTCTCTCTCTCTCTCTCTCTCTCTCTCTGTGGCGTATTCGTGCCAAGATGCTTGTTTGCTTGTGTGAAAGCCTACAGATACGCATTTTGTTTCGAAATTTAGAACTCCCCCCCAATAAAAAAAAAGTCATCAAAAATATCACTTCTTATGCATTGCGAAATAACTTGAAATACATACAGCTCACGACGTACCCTTGACATTGCTAATCGCATTAACCTACAGCTAATAACAAGTTTACACCACACACGCGCATACGCAAAAAAACAACAAACAAAAACAACCTATGAAATTTACGACTCGGACTTTGTAAGTGATCAGCTTCTCAAAGTTCACCTATACCTGCAAAAGTGTTGTGTGATGTCATTTTCTTTCTTTCATTCCTGAAGAAAAAACCGTTGGGTTTTGAAAGCTTGAAAATGTTTTGTTCGTGTGTTTGCTTTGAGAAACAGCTTATTAATTTCATCTCCAAAGTAGTCCAAGGACAGAGATACAATTAAAGACCTTCTGCGCGGTGTAGTGTTTTTTTCTTTAGACAAAAAATAGTCAATCGGGTCTGTTGCCATTTTTTTTCTCTTCAGAGTAGGCCTACACTAAGAAAATGTTAATAATGTCTCTCGGGAAAATAAATGCTAGTATGCGAAGTTAGAGGTGTGTGTGTGTGTGTGTGTGTGGTGTGTGTGTGTGTGTGTGTGTGTGTGTGTGTGTCAAGTCAAGTCAAGTCAAAATTATCTTTATTGACGATAAAAGAATAAGCTTGATAAAGCTTTTTTTTTTTTACATCCTGTCGTCATAAATTAATAAGAAAAACAATTAAGGCAAATAAATAAAAAACATAAACTGGAGAAAAATCAACCACAATCAAAAATCATGGGGAAAATACATACACTTCATACAAGCACAATACAAAGATTATAATATACATATGTACAAATGTAATCATAGCGGTAGAATAAAAGGAAAGCGGAATATGGAATTGGGGAAAATAATAATGACTGAGACAAAGAGACAGAGAAACAACAGAGACACCAGAATCGAGAGATAAGAAGAGAGAGAGACAGAGAGAGAGAGAGAGAGAGAGAGACGAGAGAGAAGAGAGAGAGAGAGAGAGAGAGAGAGAGAGAGAGAGAGAGAGAGAGAGAGAGAGAGAGTCATAGTTTACTCGGACATGAGAAAGAAGAAAAAT
>CM065700.1:31196547-31199047 GCA_017654935.2 Phymorhynchus buccinoides | reverse complement strand
TTAAAAAACGGGAATTACCGCAGGTTTAGGCCTAAGCTGGACCAAACAACACGTTCTGAGTACAGAGAATTATCATGCCACAATCGCGGGAGAAGACCCAAGTCATTACAGACCTACATAACGCAATTAACAGACTCTGAAATCAGTACCACAAAAAAATCCTGAATATACAAAGAGCTCGCACTCCGCAGCTGACTGAAGCCGTTTTTTTAAATTTTCAACTCCCACCCTTTCACCTACACTACAGCTGGGGATCATTGTGAACTCACTCACACTGCCTACAACAACACACTAAACACTTCCCACCTTCCACCTTTTCACCTTCCAGGTGGGAAGTAAGAAAGAAAGTTGGCTTCATTCTTAGCAAGGTTTGTAGGCTGCGAAGTAATCACTCTTTGTAACATTTAGGCTTTTTGGGTACAAGTTAGAGAAGAAAACTACTAATAAGAAGAACAAGCTGACAAGAAACAGACTTTTTGTGTGTGGAAACCCCCCCCCCCCCACGACCCCCCCCCCCCCCCCCCACCCCCCCCCCCCCCCCCCCCCCCCCCCCCCCCCCCCCCCTGTTAAGAGCAGAACATCTTTAGGGAAAGGCGAAGAAGAAATTGAGTGTGAAAAGAAAAACAGATGTGGCATTCTCAAAATGGATTTGATCTCAACATGTCTGCGCATGTGCGAAATCGATCATGACGTACCATCAAATTTTATCTTTTGTGTATTCGACACTAAATTGACCCTAAACCTATCCCTAACCCTATCCCTAACCCTAACCCTAACCCTATTCCTAACCCTAACCCTAACCCTATTCCTAAACCTAACCCTAACCCTAAACCTATCCCTAACCCTAACCCTAAACCTTTCCCTAACCCTAACCCTAACCCTGAACCTATCCCTAACACTATCCCTAACCCTATCCCTAACTCTTCGCACATGCGCAGACATGTTGATAACAAATCCATTTTGAGAATGCCACACAGGTAAGGGACCGCTACACTGCATAATATGCGATACGATTGTGACGATGTCTGTGAGTCATGATTCACGTGAAATATTTCCGTCTAAAAAATAGATCTACTGTTTTCGTTCACACTATGTCTTAAGCCGGCGATGGACTATGTGGCTGCCAAATCAAATAAAATCAAATCAACTTTATTTCAAAAAACCCTGGGGGCACAAGAAAATGCATACACGTACCATTCACACCTGCGGCATCAAACATTACAAACAATAGCCCAAAAGACACCATAACAGTACACATCAACATAGTATTACATAGGCTCCAAACAAAAACAACAACAAAAACCAACTAAAACACTTTTTTTTAAAAACAGTACTCATCACCATATAGACAGGCACATATACACCTTCATACACACACACACACACACATATACATGCACAACACAGTTGCTGGAATTGCATATATGAATCCTTTTTTTTAAACCGCTAATTAACTTATCTCCATTAACAAATATTGACATATGAAACAAGACAAGAAACAATTAGGACATAAACTCAGACATGGTGACCAAGATGTGTGAATAATAGGGAAAAAAAAAAAAAAATGTGAATGTAGTATGAGGTACGTGGTATCAACTAAGGTTCAGAACTCTTTTAAGATAACCTTCATGAAACAAACTAAACGACTGAGAGTTCTTTTATTTTTTGACTGAAATAAGGAATTAAACTTTATTACGTTTGGGTTTTTTAAACAATAATTTGGCAAATAAACGTTTTCTAGCATCCTGAAACGTTTGACATTCAAAAACATAATGAAATTCATCTCCTAGAGCTTGGTGGTCGCACTTCGAGCAAAACCTTTCACTATGTGGGATATTTTGGATTCTCCCCGTTTGAATGGGTAATCTATGATTTAATGTTCTAAATTTTACAAAAAAAAATAATAAGTTTTCGGGTAACATTTTGAAGTAATCCTCACAAGAAAACATATCTTTATACAATTTATAGTTACTGAATATTTGTTTTTCTTCCAGCTGCGAGAACCACTGTTGGATAAATTGATCTTTTAGGGTGAGTAAAACTTTAGATTTAAACCAGTTTTGTGAAATATTGGTGTGTGGTTGCTGTAGCCACAAACCACTCAATCCAAGGTTATCTAATAAAGTTTTGACAGATAAAATGAAAGGTGACACATGTTTGTTTTCTTTATACAAATGTAACATAAAACGATACATGTGACTCGATCAGGTCGTGACGTTTCACCTCATTTGCATACCATCTAACTCGATCAGTCTGACTCAGTCGGGCCCAGTCAGGTGACAGGGCCGAATAGGGCGGGTTCTAAATTTCAATGATCGAGTCTGATCGAGTCAGATGGCTTGTGACCTCTTCTGTGCGGGAAACAAAATTTGATCTACGTCACGACCTGATCGAGTCACACGAGGCAGTCACATAGTCTGTCGCCGGCTTTATGCAGAACCCAATACTCGAAATACATAAAATGTCTGATGGAAAAATACAGATATTTCACCAGAATCGT
>CM065700.1:31191460-31196047 GCA_017654935.2 Phymorhynchus buccinoides | reverse complement strand
AAAGGTTCCTGTAATCCGCATATCCCATCGATACTTACTGTAGGCATAACCAGGAGGAAAACTAAATTGATTTATTGTGACGCGCTGGTGAGAAACAAGAACAGGCATACAACATTACTGCAGCTGAAACTACTGTTATAGAACTGGTAAGAGTACGATGTAAAATAAGAAAGTGGAGGAGTTGGGGGTGGACAAAGAAGAATAGAAGTCCCAGTTTCAGTGCTTCTACTAGTAGGCATAGTAATGACAAATTAAGTGTAATAACAAACAGTGGCAGTTGTGATGACAAGTTAGATAACTACAGCGACAACGGTAATTGTGACAGTAAATATAATCGTAATTTCCATTATATACTTATATTGATACATCACTAAAATCAATGCATCGCCAAATCTACAGTGCAAGGTTTTAAACAAAAAAGATTTGAGGAAAAGAAAATTGCCAATTGAAAAAAAGCTTTTACAATACGATTAAAATGTATAATTATTATTTATTTGGCTCTGCTCAAGAATGACTCATTGCTCTACACTTTTTCCTTTTCATTCCCGCTGGCATCCACCATAAAAATCACGCCTTTTTTTAAACTCCAAGCGAGGTGGGATAGGATATTTCCATTTGACTTGAAATCTACTTGTGACAAGTAGAGAAAGAAAGGGGGACGTTTTTCCCCAATAATAACGTGATTTTTGTTCCTAATTTGCATGTGTCAAGCATTCAAACTAATACAGTGGAGAACTGATAGCTAAAAAAACGGATAACTCAAAAACAATGCCGGGATAACTTCACAATCATTTTTGGGTCCCAGTATAATAATCTATGTTGAAAAGTCTTTTTAACTAAAAATATTGGCTATCTTAAAATAACATTTCAGTCCATTCAATTTTGACTCAAGCGATCTTTACTGTAACTTTGTCTCCACAATTTAACTTTTGGTCCTTCTGACAGAATGGTAAAGAGGGCTTGCTCTTCGTTTAATTACCACGAGTCGTTATCCTCTGTATCGTCCTTTATGAGCAAGAGAGAACCCATCGAACGTGGATTAACCGAACAACCCAGGATGTGAAGAGGGGTGCAGATGAGATAATGGGTTGTTTACCTCAATTTCAAACGATGCCAAAACATTAGCAAACACACCGGGGTAACTCTGGCTGGAGGAGAGGGCAGAAAGGAAAGAGGAAATGCAAAGGAAGGAGAAAATATGGATAGATGCAAATTCAAAGAACGACCTGCAAAAAGGTTTGCGTGCCCCAAAGTTCACGATACCGTGGAACCTCCCCTTATAATACCTTCAAAAATCATCTCAAAATGAGGTCTTACAAGGGAGGTGGATTTTTAATGCGTACCAAACGGAAGAAGGGCAATGTGTCTCAAAGAAGTAGGTCATATATATGGGAGGGGGAAGGGGGGTGTCTTATAATGGGAGAGTCCTTATTACGGGAGTTCCACCTGTATTAACCCTTTCGCCCGCCAGCAATTTTTCAGTAAAAAAATATCTCATTAAACTTACCTGGGCTTAGAGAAAAATATTGTCTGCAATATGAGGGGATTCCTCTATGACATGTATAAAATTAAGGCCTATCCTTGCCTCCCAGAATTATGAAAATAGGCTCTGGAATAACAGGACACTGGTTTGAGGCCTTTTCGTGACTGACATGGGTCGTTAAATCATTGTGGTGCATAAATTGCGACAATTGGCGGTGAAAGGGTTAATCCACACGTGTAAACTGCAACGCTTTTGGGAGACAATCTTCTTTTTTTTAAATTCAAAGTGCTGTACAGCACTTGTACGTATGGCCAAATGTGAGTAGGGCAATGACCATCGTTAGTCCAGAGTGACCCTCGTAGTTTATACAAAAACAGTGTTTGTATGTGTGTGTGTGTGTGTGTGGGTGTGTGTGTGTGTGGTGTTTGTTTTTGTTGTTGTGTTTAAGTTTAACGTCCTTTTCACTTAGAAGTGATATTAGACATGGAAGTGTGTGTGTGTGTGCGTGTGTGCGTGGGAATGTGCATGTGTATCTGTGTGGGCTTAACGTGCCTATTTGCCGAGAAATCGATGTACAAAGCCATGCACTTATACTATTTTTTTGATGGAACCATTCCTTTTTTTTGGTTGATAAATTTTAAGTAAAAGAAAACACACTTTTATTCAGTGCTAAAAATAGTTTTTTTTAAATGAGTATGAAATGATGGCGCTGATACCACAATATTTTGCACAACCCTCATTCCTCCTTCTCTCTCTCTCTTTCTCTGTCTTTTCTTTCCTCTTTCTCAAATTAAATGGAAGATCTTAAAACAATAAATGTTAAATTAAAAGGCATATTTTAGTCATATTCATATTCTTTTTCAGAATATTGTCTATGTCATGTTCGTCTTCTGATTGTCATCTGACTTTTTTTCCCTGATCGTTTTTTCTTTCATGGCTGTTTTTTTTTTTCCATTGAGCATGAAATACATCTTTCAAAATGGGCACACATATTTACCAAATAGATTTTTTTTTTCATCAGTGTTTCTATTGTGAGCGAGAGAGAGGGGGGAGCGAGAGGGAAGAGTCGAGAGAGAGAGAGAGAGAGAGAGGAGAGGAGCGAGAGAGAGAGAGGAGAGAGAGAAGATGAGAGAGAGTAAGAGATGAGAGAGAGAGAGAGAGAGAGACGAGGAGAGAGAGAGAGAGAGAGAGAGAACGAGAGGGATGGAGAGAAAATGAGAGGGGAGAGAGAGAGAGAGAGAGAGAGAGAGAGAGAGAGAGAGAGAGAAGAGAGAGAGAGAGACGAACGAACGAACGAACGAAAAATGTTATTTATTTCAGGGAAGTAAGAGAGAGAGAGAGAGAGAGAGAGAACTCGAACTCGAACTCGAACTCGAACTCGAAATCTTTAATGAGGATAAACTGAGTAAGCAGAAATAGCTTATTTTCATCAGGTCCTCTAAAATAATGACATATGAAGTGAATAAATAAATAAATAAATTAAAAAACAAACTCAAATGGTTCAAAAGTAAACAATGTAACAATCAAATGTAACAAATCCAAAGAACAAGGACAACATGACATATAAATCAACATTCTCACAATTCCTTTCACACACATAAATCATAGTTAGACAAGTAATCAATTGACAATTTTACAATATCAGGTAGTAGGAGCATAGCTACAGACATGCGCATTTACTAAAATTATAACATGCACAATAGACAAGTTTAGAAAAGGGGAATGAACTGTTATAACCTTCCGAATAAATATTTATTAAAGCATCTTTTAAATGACAGCAATGTGCTTTTAGTTTTTATGTACTCGGGGATTTCATTCCACAACCTTCCACCTGAGTATGTTAACGATGACATAAATAAGTCTGTTCTAGGTCGGGGGAGGAGTATGGTTTCTTTATTCCGCACCTGAGTTACAGGAAACCTTTTACATAAATAAGGAGGTGCGAGTCCATTTAAGATTTTATACATAAATACACCCTTATTAAATTGGCATTTGGAGTGGAAGGGAAGTATGTTAACAATTTTATAATCAGAAATTTGTAGTGTTGATGATTTAAGAAGAATTAGTTTAATTGCACGTTTATAAATACTTTCTAAATGTCTTAGACAGTTTTTGCTTGCTTGATCCCAAGAAGTTGAAACATAATCAATGTCAGGCTGAATATATGCATGAAAGAAGAGTTTTCTGGTGTGAATATCAAGAAAGTGCTTGATTCTGTTTAGTTGAAATATTTTTTTGGATAACTTACGAGTGAGAATAGATGCATGGTACGACCAAGAAAGATTGTTGTCAACCCCCAGACCAAGTATAGTATGCGAGTCCACTTCTTCTATAAACTTGTCATGTACTTTAATTTTTGGTAAATCAGACTTTATGTTCTGTCGCTTTTGTCTTGTGGTAATTAGCATAAGCTTTGATTTTTTAGGATGAAGGACCATGTGGTTATATTTAGTCCATGTCACTAAGCTATTCACGTCATTTTGTAAGTTGGTAAGTACTAAGTCAGCAGTCTTGTTCTTGTCGTGTAAAGTAGTATCATCGGCAAAAAGTTCACAGGGACAGGAGATGTGTAAAGGTAAATCATTTATATAAATAGTGAAAAGAATGGGACCCAAGACTGAGCCCTGAGGCACACCATACTTTACTGATATTAATGAGGATGATGTTACAGTCCCGATGGACCAATTGCCGCCTGTTGGATAGGAAAGATGTTATGAGACTAACCGATTCTGTTGACAGAAAATATAGAGTTAGCTTTCTTTGGAGAAAGGTTTGAGAAAAGGTTATGATCAATGGTGTCAAATGCTTTTGCAAAATCTACAAATATAGCCCCTGTGATAAGATCGTTATTTATGTTCATATGACATTGTTCAATGAGGTTAGTAAGTGCTGTGTGGCAGGAATGATTCTTTCTGAAGCCACTTTGATTAGGGTGAAACAGATTGTGTGTGTCAAAATGAGACTGGAACAGTTTTTTAAGGTGTTTTTCGAGAGGTTTGGACAAAATAGATAAAATTGATATAGGTCTGTAGTTTGAACAATCGTTTGGATCACCTGATTTAAATTGTGGCAGTACTTTTGCATCTTTAAAAGCTTGTGGGAAA
>CM065700.1:31168960-31181460 GCA_017654935.2 Phymorhynchus buccinoides | reverse complement strand
CACACACACACACACACACACACACACACACACACACTCCTTTTGTCTCATGTTACTTTTGCAGGTGCGGACCAAGTGAATCATACGGGGGGGGGGGGGGGGGGGGGGTGCACTAGGGGTCCAGGGAGCCGCATAGGTTCCGGGCGAAGGGGTAGTGCCCTTTTGAGGGGCCCAGGGGGCGAAGCACCGGGAAAGTTTGCAATTCAGTTATTGTTAACCCTTTCACCGCCAAAGTCGCATTTTAGCACCACAGTGATTTAACACCTATGTCACTAAAAGGCATCAAATTGGGGTCTATTATCCAAAGACCCTTTTGTCTTAGTTTTGGGAAGTAAGGATAGACTTTATTTCGTATATGCCACAGAAGAATCCCTACTACTGCAGATGGATTTTGTTCTCTACCCAGGTAAATGTAATGGACATTTTTGGCTGAAATGTGGCTGGCGGTGAAAGGGTTAAGACAAAAATCGAGTCATTTGTTTTTTACTTTTCACCATTGTACAAGGTCAATGCATGGGGCAGAGGAGGGGGAGGGGGGTGTCCGGAAACCAGGAACCCCCCAACCACCCCCTAGACCCGGCCCTGCTGTTGCCTTGCTTCCGCTTCTCTTGGAAATTGTGACGAGGTAATGGGTTAAAAGGCTAAGTCCCTAGGGAAGACTTTAGAAAATTTGCCTTTAGCCCACTTCTCTAGGGTATGGGAGATGAGCAACTTTCCCGGCCCCTTTTCATCTAATAAATTTATATTTGTGCCCGGGTTCTGGCTCGTATGGTTGTAAGAAATACAAGTGGTTGAATTGCTCTAAATGGCAGACAGAGAGAAGTAGGGTTTTACATGAAATTACAAGACTCCCACTCTCATCAGTCTGACCAAAGGGTTCAGGATTATTTGACACTTGTATTTTATTTACTCCCAAAATCTGCATGAGATTATGCAACAATAATAATAAAGCAGCTCAATGGCGCCAAAACAAAATGTGAATGAAAAAACAATGGAATCCGAAAGGATTTACAAGACTTTTGTCTTTCTAGAAGGTTAGCCCCAAGCAGGAAGGGTCACTTATTTTCAGTGTCCGGAGGAAAGTTCAAATGATTGGCGCAGTCCGGGGGACTTAGCTGTGGTTGAGTTCCTCCGTAGTGATCGGCGAGTGCTGGTGTGGCTGGGCTTGCTCGTCAGATGAGAGTAGCTCCCAGTCGTTCCGGTTACGGCTTCGCGGGATGGCACGGTTCAAGCGTGGTCTCCTCGCGGATTCTGGGTGCGGGTCGTCTTGGCGGCGGTCCCGTCTTGGTGCTTGGTGGAGTCCGGGATAATCGTCCGGCCCACGATGCCCTGCTGATAATCACAGGAGAAGGTGGATGTAGATCTCTATGGCTTAGAGACAAGGGGCTTCAGTCGGCAGGGCATTAGTGAATCCCAACCGGCTAGAAGGCTTCCCTTGTACAATAGCACTAGTTAATAAATAAACTGAATTTCAGTTAACAAACTGAGATCAGTAAAACATAAAAGGTGATCACTCCAACATCATTCTCCATCCAACACCTGGAAAGGAATGGTATCATAAAGTGCAAGATTGCGGCCCATAGGTTTCCTACTAAAAATAGACAAAAGGGTTAGTAGGCATAAACTCCGGTTCTGGTACCAAAAGTGTTCAAGTCAAAAACACACACACACACAAATAATCAGTGCACATAAATAGAATAGAATGTTTACCACTTCTTTTCTATAACATATCTATCTACTCCTTATTCATCATTGAACATAGGATCTAGATCAAAACTAGGGTCAAACAAACCAGATCTCAATCACCTACCATCAATAATACTTACTAGTGGGCTTATTATGACTGGTTGTGAGTGTTGCTCTAGCTACGTTTCAGCGTCTTGTGTGAAAAACTTTTTCTCACTACGCCAATTATAGCCTTCACTTTCAAACAATGAAAGCCTGTCATTGGTTTATAGCAATTGACACGTCACAAGATGATGCTATAATTTTATGCATACTAGTACCGAATAATCACGCGCCAGTTACATCCTTATCACGTGCCCACATTCAAATCCTTCTCGTGCTCAGAAAGGAAGGGTTCAAAAGGGGCCCGACCGTGGTTGTCACTTTCTTGTGATGGGTAAGTAGATCGGGGTTCAAAGAGATAACTGCGTTAATCGGCGTTCGTTTGAAGCAGCCGGGCAATTAACGTGGCGGTTGGTCGAGAAATGAAAAGGAGAGAGGGTGGGGGGTTGGGGAGGGGAGAAGGGGGGAGGGGTGTAGATAAGAAATAAAGAAAGCGGGTCGCGCGGGACACTTACGTCACAGAAATGTTGCTGCTGTTGTAGTTAGTTTAGTTTTTTAACTTCAAAACTTTATAATGGAAAATTTGTCTTCCACCGCGTAATATAAAAGATAAAAAAACATCAACATTGAAATTAAATTATTAATCAAAAACATGAAACAGAAAACTTACATTTAAACAAAATATGTAGCTCTCACACCACACCGAATCATTCATCTGCTCCTCGCTATCTTGCTCACTCATCATGCAACCCACCACCTGTGCTGAACTTGCGGCTTTCGGATTTAATGTGTACAGGCCCTTATGCCTAGTGTAGAAGAATCTCACACTTTACTGATGGCCCCAGTCTCAGGCTCAGGTCAACCATTGATCAGAGCCCTTTGAATAAAGGGTCGGCTCCCATCTCTAAACAGATAAATTACATTATTACCACCTTCTCTGCAAAGTCAGTTATTTTCGTTATTATGATCTACAACCACAATGGTCAACCTATGGCGATATTTTTCACGCCAGAAGGCAGTCAATGCACTAGGGGCTTATCACGCGATTTTCTTACTTGGGCGTAGTGAGAGAGAGTGATGGTAGGACCACTCACAGTCTAGTCTCTCTCTCTTTCTTTATCCCCAACTAATAATATAGAGAGGATTAGCCCCACACGAGCGTCATGCCCTCTGGCGTGAGAAAAATCGATCTAAGTCTCTCATTACAGTAATTTTTTATTTTTTGTACTGCTCCATCTTCTGGGCCGTACAGTGGCGTTGCTCCCACGCCGCTCATTCCGAGTCCCAACAAGCAGCCACACCCCGGCTTGTTCAGGTCGCAGAATCTGAAACCGGCAGTCCTCAAGGGGAGCGAATCTATGTTTGGCCGTCAGGAGGCAACCAACCGAGGAGACACTGTACTGCTGCTGAGTCGCTTCGATGGTGTTTGGTAGAGCCTGTTCAGGACACCACCTACTAAGCCCCCTAGTGACGACACTATTTTTGTTGTCGCGGAGCCAGCGTGAGTGAGGTCCCCCTCCGAGGGCGCCACCACGACCGTCCACCGACAGCTCCCCAGGACACACTGATCCCCATAACTTTGCCCGAACGCACCAAAGCATAGACTGGATTGGAAACCGAAATTGAGGTCACCATGAGAGCAGGGCATGCAAAGCCACCGAATATGAGCCAAATTTCTTTTTTTTGGATGATTGATGGAAATGAGGCGGATGACAATGATGATGATGCTATGGGGTTCCGTATCGGTCTGAGACTGCACGACAGGGCTGTATTCTACGCTTCCTTTCATGATGATGTCCCGGCGTTAACCAGGCCCGAGAACTACAGACACCTGCAGTGTTGGCATTAAAATTAGAGCAACACTCTCAGAATCGCATCCGTTAAACGGATGAAGCTCGACTGTGTGGCTTCAGTCTTCCCATTGAGCCCATAGCGACTCACTCTAGGTATAGTATAACTAGGAGTCGGTCCAGTACCGAAACAACTCTCGCCTCTGATGGGATTCGAGCCCGTGACCTCCCAGCCAGTAGTCCGCGACGCTAACCACTACGCCACGGCGGCTGGTGTAATTTTCATTTTCAGTGTCTTAACTTCCCCCGTGGTGATACTGAGTTTTGAAGTTGTTTTCTGAAAAAGACTAAATACCAAACTAACGTGATAATGCTAGAAATGAGAGAGAGAGAGAGAGAGAGAGAGAGAGAGAGAGAGAGAGAGAGAGAGAGAGAGAGAGAGAAAGAAAGAGAGAGAGAGAGAGAACAACAACAATTTGAACATTTTTTTAATTGCAAAGGCTACCGACCTATCTGCAAGGTCAAAACAATTTAAATCTCTCTCTCTCTCTCTCTCTCTCTCTCTCTCTCTCTCCTCTCTCTCTTCTCTCTCTCTCTCTCTCTCTCTCTCTCTTCGAGGCTCACATTGAGTCTCTCTCTCTCATCACACACACATACACATATACACACACACACATACACACACACACACACACACACACACACACACACACACACACACACACACACACACACACACACACACACACACACACACACACACACACGCACGCACGCACGCACAAAACACCACGAGAGAGAGCGAGAGAGAGAGAGAGAGAGAGAGAGAGAGAGAGAGAGAGAGAGAGAGAGAGAGAGACAGGAGAGAGAGAGAGAGAGAGAGAGAGAGAGAGAGAGAGAGAGAGAGAGAGAGAGAGAGAGAGAGAGAGAGAGAGAGAGAGAGAGAGAGAGAGAGAGCAATGAGTCAGCGCAGAAAATAGTAACCAACAAAAATGGTTACCGTTTCACACTAGAATGCACCGACACCTTGCAAATCTCTGGCAAAGGGGCAACTCAATTTCAATTTATCTGAAAGTCAACCGAAAACTAGGTTTCTTGATTAAGTATAAATCCTATATGTTTTAAAAATAGGAATTGTAAAACCAAACAGGTGGGAATCGATAAAATTCGAAAGAGAATCGAGATTTGCATGAATGGACAAACAAAAAAACCACCACAAAAAAACCCAAACAAACAAAAAGAAGAAAATGATAAAATGATACCGCTTTCGAACGTGAAGGCAGAAACAAAAGTAAACTTTGCAGAAGGTTAATAAAATCAATAGCCTACAAAAAACAACACCAAACCAACCAAAAAACCCCAACAACAACAAAAAACAAACAAACAAAGTACACCTCCTACATACCAATGATAATCTTGACTCACCCCAACATTTTAAAAAGAAAGTTTTGTTCTTGGTGATACCATAACGCTCCATAAAATCCAAGTCTAATCCATCCATGTTAAAAACAACAACAGAAAAAAAGAAACTTTTTCAGTTTACGCGCAGACAAACATGACAGACAGACAGACAGACAGACAGACCCTCAGAAAGACAAACACGATGGCTTGGAGTCAAAACGGACTATCTTTAGATGGTCCATTGACGTATTATTGGACTTGTTGCGAAAACTAATAGCTTGTATCAAGAAAGGACTGCTGAAATATAAACAGCAAAAAACCCTTTTTAGATTTCTGCAGTCATGGTTTGATACAAGTTATTGGTTTTTGTAATATAACAGACAAACAAATAGCTCCTCGGAATGAGCGGCGTGGGAGCAACGCCACTGTACGACCCAGAAGATGGGACAGCAACAAACCCAAAATCCCCCCCCCCCCCCCCCCCGAAAAAGCCAACCCAAATAGCTCCTTGGCGGAGGTAAGGAAAAGGCGAGCGATTGCGGGCCTTGATTGGAAGTTTCTTATCTCACAAAACAATTTTACGCGACCTGCTGGCGAGTCGAAAAACCAAGGTTTCAAGGTTTATTAGATTCCAAAGAGCCCCATGATCCCCTATTACAACACTGTGGAGCTAGGATAAGCTATAAATAGAATCACAAAACACCATTGCTGAGTAATGATTGGCTATTTCGAGGGATTTAAAAAACGGGAATTACCGCAGGTTTAGGCCTAAGCTGGACCAAACAACACGTTCTGAGTACAGAGAATTATCATGCCACAATCGCGGGAGAAGACCCAAGTCATTACAGACCTACATAACGCAATTAACAGACTCTGAAATCAGTACCACAAAAAATCCTGAATATACAAAGAGCTCGCACTCCGCAGCTGACTGAAGCCGTTTTTTAAATTTTCAACTCCCACCCTTTCACCTACACTACAGCTGGGGATCATTGTGAACTCACTCACACTGCCTACAACAACAACACTGAACACTTCCCACCTTCCACCTTTTCACCTTTCCAGGTGGGAAGTAAGAAAGAAAGTTGGCTTCATTCTTAGCAAGGTTTGTAGGCTGCCGAAGGTATCACTCTTTGTAACATTTAGGCTTTTTGGGTACAAGTTAGAGAAGAAAACTACTAATAAGAAGAACAAGCTGACAAGAAACAGACTTTTTGTGTGTGGAAACCCCCCCCCCCCCCCCCCCTGTTAAGAGCAGAACATCTTTAGGGAAAGGCGAAGAAGAAATTGAGTGTGAAAAGAAAAACAGATGTGGCATTCTCAAAATGGATTTGTTCTCAACATGTCTGCGCATGTGCGAAATCGATCATGACGTACCATCAAGTTTTATCTTTTGTGTATTCGACACTAAATTGACCCTAAACCTATCCCTAACCCTATTCCTAACCCTAACCCTAACCCTATTCCTAACCCTAACCCTAACCCTATTCCTAAACCTAACCCTAACCCTAAACCTATCCCTAACCCTAACCCTAAACCTTTCCCTAACCCTAACCCTGAACCTATCCCTAAAACTATCCCTAACCCTATCCCTAACTCTTCGCACATGCGCAGACATGTTGATAACAAATCCATTTTGAGAATGCCACACAGGTAAGGGACCGCTACACTGCATAATATGCGATACGATTGTGACGATGTCTGTGAGTCATGATTCACGTGAAATATTTCCGTCTAAAAAATAGATCTACTGTTTTCGTTCACACTATGTCTTAAGCCGGCGATGGACTATGTGGCTGCCAAATCAAATAAAATCAACTCAACTTTATTTCAAAAACCCCTGGGGGCACAAGAAAATGCATACACGTACCATTCACACCTGCGGCATCAAACATTACAAACAATAGCCCAAAAGACACCATAACAGTACACATCAACATAGTATTACATAGGCTCCAAACAAAAACAACAACAAAAACCAACTAAAACACTTTTTTTTAAAAACAGTACTCATCACCATATAGACAGGCACATATACACCTTCATACACACACACACACACACATATACATGCACAACACAGTTGCTGGAATTGCATATATGAATCCTTTTTTTTTTTTAAACCGCTAATTAACTTATCTCCATTAACAAATATTGACATATGAAACAAGACAAGAAACAATTAGGACATAAACTCAGACATGGTGACCAAGATGTGTGAATAATAGGGGAAAAAAAAAAAAAATGTGAATGTGGTATGAGGTACGTGGTATCAACTAAGGTTCAGAACTCTTTTAAGATAACCTTCATGAAACAAACTAAACGACTGAGAGTTCTTTTATTTTTTGACTGAAATAAGGAATTAAACTTTATTACGTTTGGGTTTTTTAAACAATAATTTGGCAAATAACGTTTTCTAGCATCCTGGAACGTTTGACATTCAAAAACATAATGAAATTCATCTCCTAGAGCTTGGTGGTCGCACTTCGAGCAAAACCTTTCACTATGTGGGATATTTTGGATTCTCCCCGTTTGAATGGGTAATCTATGATTTAATGTTCTAAATTTTACAAAAAACAATAATAAGTTTTCGGGTAACATTTTGAAGTAATCCTCACAAGAAAACATATCTTTATACAATTTATAGTTACTGAATATTTGTTTTTCTTCCAGCTGCGAGAACCACTGTTGGATAAATTGATCTTTTAGGGTGAGTAAAACTTTAGATTTAAACCAGTTTTGTGAAATATTGGTGTGTGGTTGCTGTAGCCACAAACCACTCAATCCAAGGTTATCTAATAAAGTTTTGACAGATAAAATGAAAGGTGACACATGTTTGTTTTCTTTATACAAATGTAACATAAAACGATACATGTGACTCGATCAGGTCGTGACGTTTCACCTCATTTGCATACCATCTAACTCGATCAGTCTGACTCAGTCGGGCCCAGTCAGGTGACAGGGCCGAATAGGGCGGGTTCTAAATTTCAATGATCGAGTCTGATCGAGTCAGATGGCTTGTGACCTCTTCTGTGCGGGAAACAAAATTTGATCTACGTCACGACCTGATCGAGTCACATGAGGCAGTCACATAGTCTGTCGCCGGCTTTATGCAGAACCCAATACTCGAAATACATAAAATGTCTGATGGAAAAATACAGATATTTCACCAGATTCGTCAACGAGAAACGTTGTTGTTGTTGTCTTACCCTGGCTTAAAGATCCCAGGGATCATCCCAACAGCCGAAGCACTTGAACACTATGGTACAAATTTGCACCAGCTAGGGATGAGAACATTACGCGCGTGACCGTTCTTGATTACCCCCGCCACGTGGGCAGCCACACTCGACTTCGGAGGATTTTTTAGACTGATGATTGATGTTATGCTAGGAGCTTGTCATGGCTTAAGACAATCCCCGCACAACCATGCAGATCATAGCAACATTTTGATGTAGCCTTGGTGTTCTAGCTTACGTCAATGTCAACTATAAACTGTAATTTTCATCTTGTTGATTTTTTGCCCCTTTTGTTGCCTGCTGTTTGCTCCTTTTGCTATATTTGCTGTTTGCTGTTTGCTGTTTTCTTGTTTGTCTATGTCGATAAAGGCGCATTCGCCGAAATGTCCAGTAGTTTTGTTTTGTCTATTGTGAATAAAATAACGTCACTTTACACTTGTCGAGTAGTTGTTTGTTTGTTGCATTCTGCTTCAGTTTTTGTATAATTATAGGGAACAAAACTAGTAGGATTTGATAAGGTTCATGTAGACAGTAGAATGTCACGAGAATCATGCTTCATAGCTGTTATGCAGAGTAGCGGCTCCATTAAAGAAGAGAAGAGAGAAGAGAAAATAGATGAGGTCAAAGAGGAGAGATAGGGTACACACGTGGGGATTACAGAGAGTGTAAAGCAATTAGCAAAGGGTGAAAAACAAGAGAGAGAGAGAGAGAGGAGAGAGAGAGAGAGAGAGAGAGAGAGAGAGAGAGAGAGAGAGAGAGAGAGAGAGACAGAGAGAGAGAGAGAGAGAGAGAGAGAGAGAGAGAGAGACAGAGAGAGAGACACAGAGAGAGAGAGAGAGACAGAGAGAGAGACAGAGAGAGAGAGAGAGAGAGAGAGAGAGACACACACACACACACACAGAGAGAGAGAGAGAGAGAGAGAGAGAGAGAGAGAGAGAGAGAGAGAGAGAGAGAGAGAGAGAGAGAGAGAGAGACAGAGAGAGAGAGACACACATAGAGACAGAGAGAGAGAGAGAACACTGAACACTGAACACTGAACGATTTTAATGAATAGGCCATTGGCCCATGTCACGAGGGATGGTTACAAAAGAAAGTGGGCTAATTATCATTGATTTCAAAGAACATGCACATCCATAATGATAATATACAAACAATTAATCAAACATTCTCGCGCATTCGATACATATGGATACAGGATTCACTCAAGCATATTCAAATAACGTACCTTGAATGCCTTATCTAAATACACAGCTGAACGTAAAACCACAGATTTGTTTTCACATGCTAATAATAAAGTCAGTCTAAAGAGAGATGGAGTATTATAATATTTAGCAGGGATATATTGTTGCCTTAGGTTATCATACATGGGACATCGTAACACAAAATGGACCTCTGTTTCTCTTTGGGATTTACAAAATGGGCATGCTAAGTCTTCCTCTCTTACATTGATTCTGAAACGTAATTTGTGAATATTAATTTGTGACACACCGAGTCGAAACCGTATAAGACTGATTCTCGCTTGAATGTGTTTCAGATCCAACAAGTAATGTGAAATTATTAGGTCACTTTTGAAAGTGCGGTAAAAGGAGAAA
Source organism: Phymorhynchus buccinoides (assembly GCA_017654935.2). Lineage (NCBI taxonomy): Eukaryota > Metazoa > Mollusca > Gastropoda > Neogastropoda > Raphitomidae > Phymorhynchus > Phymorhynchus buccinoides. The sequence goes on along the minus strand of CM065700.1, from coordinate 31,171,653 downwards.
CGTTCACTATCATGAAGTTGAGAACACCATTTTTCTTTAAATTCGTTAACTAGTCTTAAACGTAAGAGTGCAAGAAAATGCTTTACATTTCCAACTCCCTGATTCTCCCAGACTTCTTGAAAACCATATTTATGAAGCATAAAACAGACAGATGTGGCCCACGTGTTTCTATTCTGATGATGCAGGAAAAGTAACATTTTATAAGCTTTTAGGGGTAGTCTGTATTCTGGCATCTCAATAACTTTCAACCAATATTTAACTGATCTTACATGTAAATTAATGTATAAAGGAAAACGTCCAAGCTCACCGTATACCATTGCATTGGGCGTTCTGATACTCACATTTAAAAATCTTTTCAATGCAAATAAATGCACTTTCTCTAAGATGTCTACGTTTGCAATAATACCCCAGATTTCAGCACCATAACTTAACATCGGTTGTATTTGTGCATCAAAATTTTTGAAAAATATACTTGGAGATCTTTCACCAATCGAATTTAACAATCTGAAAATATTAATTACCCCCATTCTTGCACGACTAGCCATGTCATGTAAAGTATGAGAAAATGATAATCTGGTTGACAAAATAATACCTAAATATTTATACATATTTACAACATTTACTTTAGTTTGTCCGTAAAACCAATTTTCTGTTGCTGATAAATGCCCACCATTCCTAAACACTACAATATTAGATTTATCAAGATTCACAGACAGTCCAAGTCTTGTCGACGTCTCATGCAAAACATTCAACTGATTTTGTAACCCTATGACAGAGTCTGATATCAAGATTATATCATCTGCGAACATCAGGATAAGTAATTCCAATAGATCAGGTATCAACTGAAGACCATGTTTTCCCTTATTGATAATATCACAAGCTAACTCATTAATGAATAGTGAAAATAGCACAGGGCTGCATATTTCACCTTGTTTAAGTCCTAATGGGCACATGAAAGCACCACTAAGCTCACCACCTGCTCTCACCCTTGCTTTAACAACTTTATAAATACTAGTAATAGCATTATGCATTCTTCCCCTTATACCCCTTTTCTTCAAGACATTCCATAAATTTGTACGAACAATCGAATCAAAGGCTTTACGAAAATCTATAAAACCAACATATAACTTTTTATGATAGGACAATTGCTTCTGTACTAATGCAAAAAGCGTAAACACATGGTCGATTGTACTGTATTTCTTTCTAAAACCAGCCTGACTTTCGTTTATAACATTATTTTCCTCAATCCACTTACTAAGTCTTTGATTCAAAATGTGACTATAAAGTTTACTGCAAATATTGAGAAGAGAGATCCCCCTGTAGTTATCAGGAGAACTTTTGTCGCCCTTCTTATGAAGGGGTTGAATAATAGATTCAGACCACTGAGCTGGGTACGTACCGGAAGAGAACAATTTGTTAAATAGAAGGAGCAAAAAAGGCACAATAACAAGAGCTGCATGCTTAAAAACTTCACCTATGATGCGATCAGGACCTGCCGCTTTACTATTTTTAAGAGCACGAATTGCGGCATAAACCTCGCCCTCTGTGATATCAGCTTCCAGAGCATCAGTGTTACAATGTTCCTGTTCATCACCGAGATCGATTTCTGACTCATTAAAGTTATTATTTTCAGAATTGTGAACTGAATTAGATTGAAACACTTCTGAAAAATGACGAAACCACTCGTCCTTCGTGATAGAATTATTTGCTGGGGAATTAGTGTTAAACGATTTAACTTTACTCCAGAATTCTTTCCCGTTATTAATATTGTCATGCAAAGAGTTTATAACATGTTCACGATGAGCCTTTTGTTTTATCCTCAACAGCTCTTTATAGTCTCTGCGTTTTGCATTATATTGTTCCCTAAATGCATGCTCCTCTTCAGATAGAACACTGCTCACTGTACCTTCATTAGTGCTAGTTTGTGGCCCGGAGCCTGTATTTCGTGATTTTGATTTACGACATTTTGTGCTAGTATTATGAAGTTAGAGAGAGAGAGAGAGAGAGAGAGAGAGAGAGAGAGAGAGAAGAGAGAGAGAGAGAGAGAGAGAGAGAGAGAGAGAGAGAGAGAGAGAGAGAGAGAGAGAGAGAGAGAGAGAGAGAGAGATAGAGAGAGAGAGAGAGAGAGAGAGAGAGAGAGAGAGAGACAGAGAGAGAGACACAGAGAGAGACAGAGAGAGAGAGAGAGAGAGAGAGAGAGAGAGAGAGAGGCAGAGAGAGAGAGAGAGAGAGAGAGAGAGACAGAGAGAGAGAGAGAGAGACAGAGAGAGAGAGAGAGAGGAGAGAGAGAGAGACAGAGAGAGAGAGAGAGAGAGACAGAGAGAGAGACATACAGAGAGAGAGAGACAGAGAGAGAGACAGAGAGAAAGAGAGAGAGAGAGAGACACAGAGAGAGACAGAGAGAGAGAGAGAGAGAGAGAGAGAGAGAGAGAGAGAGAGAGAGACAGAGAGAGAGAGAGAGACACAGAGAGAGACAGAGAGAGAGAGAGAGAGACAGAGAGAGAGACACAGAGAGAGAGAGAGACAGAGAGAGAGACAGAGAGAAAGAGAGAGAGAGAGACACAGAGAGAGAGAGAGAGAGAGAGAGAGAGAGAGAGAGAGAGAGAGAGAGAGAGAGAGAGAGACAGAGAGAGAGAGACAGAGAGAAAGAGAGAGAGACAGAGAGAAGAGAGAGAGAGAGACAAGAGAGAGAG
>CM065700.1:31143960-31151460 GCA_017654935.2 Phymorhynchus buccinoides | reverse complement strand
TATACAGCAACGGAGAACTGTTTTTACATCTCAGTCTTAACATAGCACGGGCTTCGAAAAAGACTGGTGTAGACCTGCTCTTGTGTTGGTAGGGCAGGACAGTGGGGGGCCAGTGCGTGGCTGGGTCCCATCAGCACCTTCTGGTGGTGGTCCTTTTTTCCCCATGGAATGGCCATGAGTCTCAAACTAGTCTTGAGAGCTTCGCAACGGCTCTTAGTGGCCAGCCACACGTTCACTAAAATCGTACGATTGTACGGCACGATTTGATCACGTGGTCTCCAAGAACAAAATGTGATTCGCGCTTCGAGATCACGTGATCGAATCGTATCGTACAGTCGTGCGATGCTAGCTGACGAGTGGCTGGCACTTTAGTGTTGCAGCGTTGGGGATGGGTTGGCTTCAGAGGACCGTCCTCAACGGACACTGCGGCAAAGGCCTCATCAATGTCCGAGAGAGAGTGGAGATGTGCCCTGGGTCAAGGCTTCCCATTTGCAAAGAAATTTCAGTCCAGCTTTTCTTTTGGAGATCTTATATTATTGAACTTTAAAAAAATAACAATCCCATGGGGATTCCGTACCAGTAGTTCCCCCACTTTCTGGAAGTTCTGTGCTTGTAACTTCCTCTGATCTGTCTCTCTCTTTGACTCTGCGTTTGTCCTTGCTTTGTGTCATATACAAAGACACAACACAGACACACACACAAACATACACACACCCACACACACACACAGAGACACGTACACACATGCACATACACAACACACACGCAAAACACATACACACACACACACACAACGGCCCCCCCCCCCTACACCCCCACACACACACCCACATACACCACACACACACACACACACACACACACACACACCACACACACCACACACACACACACACACACACACACACCACACACACACAACACACACACACACACACACACATATACAAACACATATATACACCCACCCACCCACCCACACAACACACCTATCACAGACACACAATCACAAACCCAGAAACAAAATAAATTGCCAAGCAAACAAACAAACAGAAAAGAAAAGGAAAACCACCACCAAACCAACCAAAAAGAAAAAGGCCAAACACAGATAATATATAGACCGCAGACAGAAACCCAGATACCTTTGCCCCTCTGTGCTATCAATACGACCATCAGTCAGCCTCTCACTGCGAGTTACAGACACTGTCGTTGCGTCAATGCCAACGCTAGGTGGCACTGCACTCTTTCCGAATGAAAATCCGTTTAACGTCCTCCGGTCTTAAACAGACACACATGGGACATTAGTAGATATAAAGATGGTGGGAACGATCCTGGAGGCAATGCCCGGAGGCAGTGCAACTCCAGGAATGTCCCGATTTTTTCTTCTTTTTTCCCCCTTTCCTTTCTTCACTCTTTCCAGCAAAGTTGTAGTTTATATACCCCTCCCCCCATTTCATGTTCACGGCTCTCAATCTCAAATGTCTGGCTTTCTTTCAATTTGATTGAAATAGCGAATTTCATTGAGAAACAGTCACATTATTATATAGCAGCAACATCCACAAAAACAAGCATAAAAATCACATTCATAGAGATGTAAACGTTTTCGGATACGATTGGGTTCGATTGCGTTGCTTAGCTGAACATATACTGTAAATGATGTGCCACCCCCCATGCATTTCTCGGTTAATTGTATTTTTCCGTTTTTGCCTTTCTTACCATACATAAAGCTGTATTTTAGGAACATTTTTAGCTAATGACCTTTTTGGAATACTAACCCTAACCCTACCCCTAAACCTAACCCTATCCCCCACTATGTACTGCAGTACACCGCGATTTGTCACAGTTGTGGTTCGTTGCGTTTTTCCGTCTTATACGGTGGGGGGTAGGGTTAGGGTTAGGGATAGGGTTAGGGTTAGGGTTAGGGTTAGTATTCCAAAAAGGTTATTAGCTAAAAATGTTCCTAAAATACAGCTTTATGTATGGTAAGAAAGGCAATAACGGAAAAATACAATTAACCGAGATAGGTAGGGGGTGTGGCACATCTTGACCTTTACCGAACTACAATCGCACGATGCCGATGTCCATGCGCTTGTGTTGGGCGCATGAACTGCGTACGCATGTGTCAAACTGTACCTTTCTGTGACTGACCCCGTCTACTTATAAATGGCTGCTAAAGACAAAGGACTGAACTCAACAACCACTAAACATCTGGGAATCCACAAACCCCCAAAGTCCTGCATAAAAGATTGTTCGAATTTTTAGTTCCAATATATTTTTGGGGACGTCAGAGGGTTTTTTTCTACGTCAAGCGACAATGTCACAAGCACACTACTACGTCACAAGTAAACTAACTCACAAGTTGGTCCCGATTTGAACTTCGATTGTATTGTAGTCAAACACCGCGCTTCAACCACAGAAAATACCTTCAATTCCCGCTTCACTCCTTAATTTTATGAAGTTCTACTACAGCTTAAGTGGGAAACTAAACGTTGTTACTTTCTAAATGAAGTATATCGGTTGACTTATTTCCCACTTAAGGACATATCCTGCACCTGGCGACCTAATGAGAAAAATTCTGAAACTTTGCACCAGATATATATTTCATGAAAGGAATTCAGAAATGAAAAAAAAATATTGGTCACCGTGCTCGTTTTTGAGTTATTGCCCTTTAAAAATGGCGGTTTTCACAAAATGGCCAGAATAGCGTTATGTTGAAATAAACAGCTTTTCCTCCCATTTATAATCAATTGTCTGACTAATAGTAGCAATATTTGGGAAGTACATCCATAGGAGATAAAATCATGACCAAAAATATGTATAATATATTGCTATGTTCAATAATATTTTGATTAATTGACAAAAAGTGAGCCAAAAAGTAATAAAAATGTCATAAGTTTTTTACATAAAGTCGTCCACGAAAAATATAATCCCCAATGACAACTTTACCAAAAACTAAACTAACAAAGATAATTCACTAATAAACAAAATAAGCTAATAAAAAGGATAGGTCACCGAACTACTTTTACCGTTATTGACGTTTTTCTAACTCTACTCAAATTACGAATAGTAGGCCTATAAGACAGCCTAGGTGACTCGTACCTTACTTTGCTTCAGGTTATATCAAATTTAATTGATGAATAAACATTTCTGATGGTTCTGTATATCTTTTCTATAAAATTTTGCTCTTTCTTCTTTTTACCCGGCCAGAGGCGGGGGTTTTGCTATTGGTGTGTGTGCGTGTGTCTGTGTATCGATTATCTAAAAAACTACTGCTTGGACTTTGATTAAAATTGGCAGAGGGGTAGACAGCTTGAAAGGGAAGCTTCCTTTCGTTAATCAACACCGTGCTGACCTTGACCTTGAAAACCAAAATTTCCTTCTTTGGGCTATGCAATTTCCAGCCAGCTTTATTTCGTGAACTAGTGAACAGAATCGTTTCAAATTTTGTGTGGTGGTGTACCATGGTGCAAGGAAGTTTGTTTAAAAGTTCAGTTGTATCTCGTGAACTACTGAACAGAATCGCTTCAAATTTTGGGCTATGTATTTTATGCGTTCTGTAAGGGTGGAAAGTGGTGTGTTTATTGGGGGGGGGGGGGGGGGGGGGGGGGGGGGGGGGGGGGGGGAGGGGGGGGGGGGGGGGGGGGGGGGGGGGGGGGGGGGGGGGGGGGGGGGGGGGGGGGGGGGGTGGGGGGGGGGTCGGGGGGGGGGGGGGGGGGGGGGCGGCGGGGGAGAGACATAACTCGGTGCAAGGAAGTTTGTATAAAAGTTCAGCTGTATCTCGTGAACTACTGAACAGAATCGCTTCAAATTTTGGGCTATGTATTTTATGCGTTCTGTAAGGGTGGAAAGTGGTGTGTTTATTGGGAGGTGGGGGGAGAGGACATAACTCGGTGCAAGGAAGTTTGTATAAAAGTTCAGCTGTATCTCGTGAACTACTGAACAGAATCGCTTCAAATTTTGGGCTATGTATTTTATGCGTTCTGTAAGGGTGGAAAGTGGTGTGTTTATTGGGGGGGGGGGGGGGGGGGGGGGACAGGAAGGACATAACTCTGGCCGGATTTGCATTGTCGCAATGCGCGATGCCCTTGTTATGCTTCTTATTTATTAATGTGTTTATTTATTTATTCATTCATTTTAACAACTTGAGTCGTACTTGCGGCAATATGATTTCAGGATTGGAATGTTCTTAGATGTATAAAACGTAGGCCCTACGTGGGCTCGTGCGCGCGTGCGTGCGTGTGTGTGTGTGTGTGTGTGTGTGTGTGTGTGTGTGTGTGTGTGTGTGTGTGTGTGTGTGTGTGTGTGTGTGTGTGTGTGTGTGTGTGTGTGTGTGTTTGTGTGTGTGTGTGTGTGTGTGTGTGTGTGTGTGTGTGTGTGTGTGTGTGTGTGTGTGTAAAAGCTCATAAAGCTGAAGAGTACATGCCGCTCACAGAACTTTGGGGCGATCAATAAAGTCCAACTTAGTTTAAGTGAAATTCTGTACATCTGAAACGGTTTGGGCAGCCAATTTAATTTATCTGTCAAAATTCCTTTGCATTGTGCAGGTTCCCGGATTAGGCAAAATTATCAAATCGTTTAAAAAAAAAAAAAAATTGAAATAAATGTGGGTGAGAGTGATGGTGGCAGTGAGGGACCTACTAGTCATTGTACTTACAGAAACTAATGCAGTACGTTGGGCATCGTGACCATAGGAGCAACGTATATATTTTTAAAATTTTACTTCTTTTAAAAAATCCCATTAGCAAATAATGTTTTTTCATTGTGGAAAGCGTTTTATTTACAAACGCAGAGAGACGTACAGATGAGCAAAGTTCTTCCATCCACTCCAGTTGTTAAAATGAATGAATAAATAAATAAACAAATTAATAAATAAAAAACATAACAAGGGCATCGCGCATTGTGACAATGAAAACCCGGCCAGAGTTATGTCCTCCCCCCCCCCCCCAATAAACACACCACTTTCCACCCTTACAGAACGCATAAAATACATAGCCCAAAATTTGAAGCGATTCTGTTCAGTAGTTCACGAGATACAGCTGAACTTTTATACAAACTTCCTTGCACGGAGTTATGTCCTCTCCCCCCCCCCCCCCCCCCAATAAACACACCACTTTCCACCCTTACAGAACGCATAAAATACATAGCCCAAAATTTGAAGCGATTCTGTTCAGTAGTTCACGAGATACAACTGAACTTTTATACAAACTTCCTTGCACCATGGTACACCACCACACAAAATTTGAAGCGATTCTGTTCACTAGTTCACGAAATAAAGCTAGGGGGAAATTACATAGCCCAAAGAAGGAAATTTTGGTTTTCAAGGTCAAACGTCAAGGTCAAGGTCAGCACGGTGTTGATTAACGAACGGAAGCTTCCGTTTCAAGCTGTCTACCCCTCTGCCAATTTTAATCAAAGTCCAAGCAGTAGTTTTTAAGATAATCGATACACAGACTCACATATACACACATACACACACACACACACACACACACACACACACACACACACACACACACACACACACACACAAACCAATAGCAAAACCCCCGCCTCTGGCCGGGTAAAAAGAAGAAAGAGCAAAATTTTATAGAAAAGATATACACAACCCTCAGAAATGTTTATTCATCAATTAAATTTGATATAACCTGAAGGTAAGGTACGAGTCACCTAGGCTGTCTTGTAGGCCTACTATTCGTAATTTGAGTAGGGTTAGAAAAACGTCAATAACGGTAAAAGTAGTTCGGTGACCTATCCTTTTTATTAGCTTATTTTGTTTATTAGTGAATTGTCTTTGTTAGTTTAGTTTTTTGTAAAGTTGTCATTGGGGATTATATTTTTCGTGGACGATTTTATGTAAAAAACTTATGACATTTTTATTACTTTTTGGCTCACTTTTTGTCAATTAATCAAAATATTATTGAACATAGCAATATATTATACATATTTTTGGTCATGATTTTATCTCCTATGGATGTACTTCCCAAATATTGCTACTATTAGTCAGACAATTGATTATAAATGGGAGGAAAAGCTGTTTATTTCAACATAACGCTATTCTGTCCATTTTGTGAAAACCGCCATTTTTAAAGGGCAATAACTCAAAAACGAGCACAGTGACCAACATTTTTTTCATTTCTGAATTCCTTTCATGAAATATATATCTGGTGCAAAGTTTCAGAATTTTTCTCATTAGGTCGCCAGGTGCAGGATATGTCCTTAAGCTTTAGTAGAACTTCATAAAATTAAGCACTGTAGTTGGAGACGAACAAGATATGGCTCCCCCCCACCTGCGTGCGCATCTCGACCCTTCCAACGGAAGTGTCGCCATCTTAGTCAGATTTGTGTGTAAACAGCAGCGATCTGGTATTTTTCAAACAAAGTTACTGACTAAGATGGCGGTCTCCCATAATATGGCACGCTCCTTGTGGTCGGATATGACGACACGTGGGTACAAGCCATAGCCACCAAAAAAAGGTGAGAAAACCTTATTCTTCAAACTACAGTAGTCAATAAAAGCGTATTTTTCGCTGAAAGTCGATTTTAAAAAAACCACAACGATTTTCAGCAAAACTAGCCCGTACAAACTCTTATGCATTCAATTTCTTTCAATTTCGTGACAACAACCCTACGCTGATTCTAACCATATCTCTTCCTCGAGAAAGACAGAATGTTGCTTATCAGTGAAATTTTTCAAATGCGAAAATTTGATGGGGGGGGGGGATCTTAAGTAAAACTCTGCTGTCTATCTTTCCCTTCCTTCTAGACAATGGTACTAGATCTTTTCCTAATATATACGTATCTGTATTGTTAAAAAAAATCGGGACTTTCCTGGTGTTGCACTGCCTCCAGGATCGTTCCCACCATCTTTATATCTACTAATGTCCCATATGTGTCTGTTTCAGACCGGAGGACGTTAAACAGATAAACAATTTTCTTCGATCTTTTCCTCTTTTTATTTTATTTATAATTTTTATTATTTTAAGATAATAGCATCATCTACAGACTTGACAGAGGCATTCATTAGCTCGTGATGAGTCAGTACATGGGGGGTGTCTTAAATACAACTCTGCTCTCTATCTTTCCCTTCCTTCGAGACAATGGTACTAGATCTTTTCCTCTTTTTTTAATATTTTTTTTATATATAGATAATAGCATCATCTACAGACTTGACAGACGCATTCATTAGCTCGTGATGAGTCAGTACATGGGGGGTGTCTTAAGTACAACTCTGCTCTCTATCTTTCCCTTCCTTCAAGACAATGGTACTAGATCTTTTCCTCTTTTTGTTTGTGGCTCAAGCCACAAACCTATAACTCACTTTGTCGGTCGGTCGGTCTGTCGATCGGTCTGTCGTCTGTCGGTCTGTCGGTCGGTCTGTCGGTCCAAAATTGTCGCACATTTTGACAAAATTGTCGCACTTCAAATCTAGGCTACACTTCTGGCCGCTCTTTAAAATGATGTATTTTAAAAGCGTACAAAATAATAAACATACGTAATACA
>CM065700.1:31083960-31131460 GCA_017654935.2 Phymorhynchus buccinoides | reverse complement strand
TGTTATTGAATCTCCCAGCGCACTGTCCTCTTTCTGCGCATGTCTAATTTCCGATATTGTGAATACAAATTTATTTAAAAACCTTTTAAAAAAGAAACAAAAGTGAAGAAAATCACTTCCGGTTCTCGAAAACCTGCATCGAGATAAATAATTGTTAAACTGGATCAGCAGACTCCAGCATCTGACATAACGGCTTGATAGGGATACCATAAAAATATAACCTGAGTTTTGTTTTTTGTGACTACATCAGATAAATATTTGAGTTCATGATTTGGAAAAAAAAATTAGTTAACATTTTAACCCCCCCCCCCCCCGTTTTTTCATGTTTTCGCTTCAAATATGCCTATAGGGTGTCTCTCTTGTGGTTCAATTTTCAAGGCAAAGAGTTGTCGCAGAATCCTGGCAATTTACCAATTAATACAGTATATTGCTGGCTTACAAAAACAAATGGAATTCGTGATTTGGGAAGGTAAGGATAGGCCTAATGCTTATACAGTTGTATGTCAAAGAGGAATTTGCAATACTGCAGATATTTGTTTTCTCTACCCAGGTAAGCTTAATGGTAGGGGAAGACGGGGTAAAAAGCGCATGGGCGGGTAAGAAGCCCACCCCAATTATCTCATGAAATGAAGCAAATTTCAGTCAAATTTTGCCCATGAGACGAATGCTAACATTAACGCTCGTCTCATGGGCAAAATGAGACAGAAATTTGCTTCATTTCATGAGATAATTGGGGTGGGCTTCTTACCCGCCCATGCGCTTTTTACCCCGTCTTCCTCTAGTTTTGGCTAAGCAAAAATGGCTGGCGGCGAAAGGGTTAAGTGAAAGGACTGGAAGCACAAGGTCTTCAGATGACATCCCCTGATTTGATGCTTTTTACTGACATGGGTGTTAAACCATTGTGGTGCAAAAATGCGACACTGGCGGTGAAAGGGTTGAAGAAAAGTTTGTCCGTTTATGTCTGTCAATAATCACTTAAATGCAGCTGGTATCTTCAAAAGTTCGATTTCTCAGTTTGAGAAAAGTCGACCCGCTTGAAAACATGCAGTCGGACACACAAGGTCGCCCATAAACAGAATCCAAATCCTCATTAACGTTTGCCCATTTAACGTTTGTGTATGTAGGCCTATTGACAAAAACACACCTACACCGTTTGGCACCATTGTAGGTCATTATTTACTGATATGCCCATGTATTTGGCTCAAGTTAGAGTCAATGATTAGCTACAGGGGGTATCAATACAATCATATTGATTTTGTGTTTTCTTCTTCTTCTTCTTCTTCGATCGCTCAGACAGATTCCTGTCGATTATGAGCGCAGATGCGTCATGCTGCCGTTATGCGCCTAACTAAGAAATAGTTAGGGCCAGCAAGTCCGACTTCGGCTGGGGAGGAAATGTTTTTGAAAGTGTTTCGTGGAAAAAAGGCAGGAGAATGGACCGGGTAAGGCAGTAGAAAGATAGTAGGTGACAGTATAAGCAAAGGGAAAAAAAGGCTGAGTCAAAGAGAGTGACAGATTAGAGGAAGTTACAAGCACAGTACTTCCAGAAGGTGGGGGAATTATTTATACAAAAGACCCCCCGGTATCCCCACGGGGAGGGGGGGGGGGGGGGGGGGGGGGGGGGATTTTGTGTTTCATTCTTTCCCATCTTTTTTTTTTGGGGGGGGGGGGGGACGAAGGAACGCAACGTTTCTAAGCCCAAATGTAGTAGACCAATCCTCTTCAGAATGTTAAAGGGTCTACATAATGATGACAGTGATTTTCATTTTTTTTGTTAGTTCCTGAGCAAAGCAGATAACCATTGTTATTGTTCCGTCCGTACATGGGAGTAGTGTGATTCCAGCAAGAGAGACCCGGTTGTTTTTTAGCAGGACTATCAGGACTGGTGAGGACTGACCTGAGGTGACCCGGAGAGGTCAGACTACTCATGGGTACTTCCGACCGTTCGTGCGTGTGTGCGTACGTCCATCCGTCAGGGCAAACTACACTAAACCCTTCAGGGTTCCCTCCATTTTCACCATAGGTGAAGGACTTTGCGGTCGGCTGGTTTGTATTTGTTTTTGTCCGTCACCATAGGTGAGGGACTTTGCGGTCGGCTGGTTTGTATTTTTGTTTGTTTGTCACCATAGGTGAGGGACTTTTTTTCTGTCGGTGGTTTGTATCTCCCGAACCGCTTGTTTGTTTCTAAGTTTGTGTGTGGTGTGTCACCATGAGAGGTTCCGCGCAAAATGTTTTTCTGTCTGTCCCAAGGATATCTCCCGAACCGCTTGACCGAATCGCGTCTAAGTTTGTGTGCTGGTGTGTCACCATGTTAGAGTCTCAAATGTGGCATGTAGGTACTTTGGCAATGTCACGGTCCGGGAGATCAGTAGGCCTTGAAAGTGGTAGGGGTCTACAAACTGGGTTTTAAGCTTTATTTTCCACATTTGTACTTGACAGAAGCGCTTCAGATTGTGTGTGGTACTGTATACCCTAGCGTAGAAAACATCCCAGCATACATTATCGCCATGCTGACCTTGACCTTGAAGTTTGACCTTGAAAACCAAAATGTCCTTCTTTGCGCTATATATTTCTTCTTCAAGCTGTATCTGGTGAACTAGAAGACAGAATCCCTTCCAATTTTGTGTCAGGATGTGACACTAAGAGTATAACACAGTCTACGGGGTGTCGCAAGTGCGTGGCATTGCTGGTGACGGACATGTCTGCCGCTCGGCGACGCCCTTGTTCTCTTTTCTTTTTGGTGTTCTCTGATGGTGATATTATGATTTTATCTCTTTCTCTGCTTTTGTTTGCTTGTTTATCTCTCAAAAACGCATCAAATAATGTTGATGAAACGTGGTATAGTCTAGCATTGGGACAATAATTACCTGGGGAACCCCTCCCCCTCCCCCCACATTTGGACAAAAAAGTTTATCAAATTTTACTAGTTGTGCTTTTCAAATGCTCCAACTTTCAAGTCCTTTAGATCAGAGGCACAGTGCACAGCAGTATATTGAGATTTTATTTCAAATCTATTTTTAGCCTTTTGGACAAAATCTAATTTTATCCTTTTGGACACCATCTTAGTTGCTGGCCCTCTCTGATCGTGTCGTTTATCGTTTCATATTTGAACATTGTAATGTTCACCTTTTTACATAAGATTTTTATTTCTATTGTTTTATCTGAGTGCTGGTTTGGCTTTTTGGAATTTTTGCTAATATACAACAGGGGAAACCCTTCCCACTGTGGAAGGACCTTGGTGGTGAGGTGAAAATTTCACATGACATGGGTAAGATCCCAATGCCGTGTTCACCTGACGAGATCCTCATCGGATTGAAACAGCTGTCGTGGACTGGGCTCTGTCTGCCTCCCCCAAAAAGGAGGAAAAGCCAAACTAGCACTCTATGTTTTTTAGAACATAGATCAAGAATCCACGTTCTTGTAACTGGTCTTGATTCTGATGTTCGATTATAAAAACATTATATATTTTTAAAAAAATAAGACATTTGAACAAAAAAGTTTATCAAATTTTACTAGTTGTGCATTTCAAATGCTCCAACTTTCAAGTCCTTTAGATCAGAGGCACGGTGCACAGCAGTATACTGATATTTTATTTCAAATATATATATATACGTGTGTGTGTGTGTGTTCGTTCTTTAGTTTTACGTCTGTTCACAGTGATATTAGACCCCCCAAAAAAAGAAAGAAAAAAAGTGTGTGAAATTAATTAAGCCTACAGCAGATCGCTTTTGAGGTGAGAGTGTGTGTGAGTGCGTGAATGGTAGTGTTATTTATGTGTTTTTCTTACACATCTATTCATACACATCTAACTGAGTGCATGTAAAAAGTACATTAGCAGATATATAAGATGAGAGGGAAGGGGGGACATACAGTAACATTTCAAACTGACTTATGTAACATGAAGAGTTAAACAAATGTGTTAATTTCTAAATGGCTAACAACAAAAACATAATAACACAATTTAAACCAACAATTGATTAGTAACTCAAAGAAAAATATCAACAGGACTTATGTGCAGGATTTCTGAAAAACGTTTAAGGAGATAAAAGTTGTTTAAGATTTTTTCAATGGTTAATGGCATTTGATGGTTCAGCAATTCACCTACAGTTTTGTTGATTTGTTCTTTAATTCTAGGACAATATAGGAGCAAATGATTTATAGATAATTTGGTTTCCACATATACACTTAACGTCACTGTTTAGTGGTGTGTGTGTGTGTGTGTGTGTGTGCGTGTGCGTGCGTGTGCGTGCGTGTGTGTGTACGTACGAATGCAAGGCACTGAATCAAACTTGTGTTCTAACAAAGACAATTTAGTTTTAGCACTTTTGGGGGCGAATTGCGAAATATCAAATATCCCTTGACTGTCAGTGACATCTATATTCTGGAGTGAACATTACATGGAATTCAGTGTAGTCACGTTGCCAGGCATGTGCACAGACATCACTTTTGACATTATCTCTTTCTATATTTTGTACTGTTTTTGTCCTTTAGTTTTCTTCTTCTTGATCTTTAATAGCCTATTAATCAAGCATTGTCTATTAAGTTTATGCCTCCCCCCCCCCGTTCGTACATCGTCGGTATTTTTTAGTACATACTTAATTTACGAATCACGTTTTTGTTCGACAGATGGCAATGTTTGAGTTTTTGTTTTTGCTTCTTGTTGTTGCTGTTGTTGTTGTTGTTGTTGTTGTTGCTGTTGTTGGTGGTGGTGGTGTTGTTGCTGTTGTTGTTGTTGTTGTTGTTGTTGTTGTTGTTGCTGTTGTTGTTGGTGGTGTTGTTGTTGCTGTTGTTGTTGTTGTTGTTGTTGTCTGTTGTTGCTGTTGTTGTTGTTGTTGGTGGTGTTGTTGCTGTTGTTGTTGTTGTTGTTGTTGGTGGTGGTGGTGGGTATTATTTTTTTCAGTTAAAACCAGCTGCCGCACATCGCGTAAAATCGTATGGGGATGCGATGCGATGCGACTTGGACGGACGATGTGAGTGACGAATCACGTGAAATACTTCCGTCTAAAAATAATTCTGCTAGTTTCGCTCACTTAAAGGTGCACCCTGACGGATGCGTTTTTGCAAGAAACACGTAGAGTTCACCAACAAGACAGCCTTTTCAAGGATCGGAACACTCACTTTGCTTCTGGTTTCCTAGAAATTAAACAGTCAAAACGGCGATTCCTCCCTGGCGGAGATGCCGGAGAGAGTAGACATTTTGGATGGGGTGGGTGGAGGTCACTCATTGTGGTTGAAGCGTTTTCTCTTTTTTTTGTAGTGCAGAAAAAACAAAAAATGGAGCTATTTCCTTTGTTGTGAGCGAAACTCCTTTAGATAAACCTGTAGGCCTATAAAATTTAAAAAAGTAAAAAAAAAGCCCCCCAAAAAGCTTGTATTGCGAACATTTCGTGCAAACGATTTGGCGGCTATTAAAAAAGAGACGGCTTCTCTTTGGGTGAAATAATTTGACTTCCAGCACCTCCGCGAAGGAGGAATCGCCGATTTGACGGTTTGATTTATAGGAAACCAGAGCAAAATGAGTTGCAATCTCTGTAAAGGGTGTTTTCCTGGGGATCTCGACGTGTTTCTTGCAAACACTCATCGAAGAGTTTATGTTTTACGTCTTCTCGACCGAAGTCATATGAGACATTTCTTTAACTTTTAGATTTTGGGAAGGAGGGGGGAGGGAATAGTGAAAAAGTTTTTGTAAAAATATAGATTTTTTTCTTTTAATTTGATTTATATTTGTTCTTATTTCAATAGTGTTTATCTTGAATAAAGGTCGCACGAGACTACTCTGGGTTATAAATATTTACATTTATTTCCTTTAAAATGTTGGATTAAAACTGTTAGCTGGTTCCACCTGAGCATGGAGATTAACATTTTCAACTATGACCACTTTTTAAAAGAATGACAAAACTCGTCGTGTCTGGTGTTTAAAAATCGATGTTTATTATTTTGTACGCTTTTAAGGTCTAGCCTCGAGGAAAAATGTGCAAACGAAAAACTATTTACATGCTTCTTCTTTATTTTTCGACAATGTTTAAAAACAGTTATCGCAAAATACGGAAATTTTAAACTATACATATTTAAAAAAAAAAGTGTAATTTATGATCTGCGAAACGCGATCTTTATTTATTAGGTTTTAACAACGCCTACGTTATGAGAGAAGTAGGGTCCCTATCTTGGTTAAAAAGTAATGGCTCCCGGACTCTGAAGGCTCTGTAACATATCTTGTCCAAGTCCGGGAAAAAAGATTTAAAAAAAGAGAGCTTTTTGTACAACAGGAGAACTTTTGCACTTAGAGGGGGTGAAGCCAAAAGATAGAGGCTGTCCCCCTGTTCCAGCGTTCTATTTAGAGGGACCCTATTCATCATTTTTTGTTATTAACATTATGTTTATGTACACAAAATTATCTTGGTTTAAAATTTGCATTTAAATCTATATTTTAACATGTTGGAATGGGCAGTTAACGATTCTTACTTCCTCGAGGCAGGGGGAGGGAGGGAGAGGGACCCCTCCTCCCCACCCCGAGCAGTGGTAAGGCGTCGCTTGAGTATTCCATGCACTAAGTGCGGGGGGATCACAAACGCTAAGCGTGACGACTACGAAAGCTACCTCCCGAAGCGTGCGCCGGACACCCATCTACAGGGGGGGGGGGGGGGGGGGGGGGGGGGGGGGGGGGGGGGGGGGGGGGGGAGGGAGGGGATTAAAAAGACAATTAACTCAAGAGAGTTTGATTTGGCCGGTCCTCCAGACTTGCCAATTTAAAAAAAGGGGGGAAATATTTGGAGATAGGATTGGAGTGTAGCTAGGTGTTCGGCCCGCGGTCCGGGAGGACCCTACCCATTCCTATTATAAGACAGTTTTAAAGGTTACATTTAAATATAGGTTTGTTCTAGACTACCTCACTTGTTTCTTGGCTAAAAAAAGATGGCCAAAACTTGACTGGATTAGAGATTCGCCGTAGCATCTAGCTGTATTATTGATTTTGAAAAAGTTATATCTTTTGTCTTTAATTTAGTTATTAATGGTTCGAGTTCCGTGCTGATGTTTGTACAAGGTTCGAATAAATGATTAATGTTCAGGGTTTTCCCACACTCACATTTAGTTTCTACAAACGTACATGGATTAGAATGGGTTCTTAATCTAAAAATTAAAGATTGTAAAGATGGTTTGATTTTAAGAAACAAACCGTCTCTAACTATTTTGTGATCCCAAGAGTGGGCTGTCACGCAGCTTTCCAGCTCTCTGCTCCACTGTTGGAACGCTGCTACTTTTAACCTGCTTTTTTGCTTCCTTAATGGACAATTTTATATTAGTTGGAGTGCCTGATATTCCCATTGCGGCGTTCTTTGCTGCCCTATCGGCTTGGTCATTACCTGAAATGCCGCAATGGGAGGGAATCCATGTTATTCTTACCCGCCCGTGGGCTTTTTACCCCGTCTTCCCCATGTAGCATACGTCACACAGGGAAAGCTGGTGCAACGCGACCAAAGTTCAAGCGCTCGTACATCAAGAAGCATTGTCTGTGATTATGTATGAAAAGGTAGACGTGGTATGTTTAGGGGAAGACGGGGTAAAAAGCCCATGGGCGGGTAAGAAGCCCATGCCAATTATCTCATGAAATGAAGCAAATTGCAGTCACATTTTGCCCATGAGACGCCAATTATCTCATGAAATAAACACAATTTCAGTCAAATGTGCCCATGAGACGAATGCTAAACATTAACACTCGTCTCATGGGCAAAAGGTGACTGAAATTTGCTTCATTTCATGAGATAATTGGCATGGGTTTCTTACCCGCCCATGGGCGTTTTACCCCGTCTTCACCTACTTATATGTCTTGTTTATGTATGTGTGTTTGTGTGTGTGTGTTTGTTTTTTGCATTATCTCTGTCTCTGTCGTCAACCACGTCTAAAATGTGAAAAACGTAAAATCAGAAGAAGAGACATAACGTGTCACTGTTTTTTGTAACTGTAAGCATTTACTCATTGAAGTTTCATTGCGCGGGCTTACGGAGTTGTGAATTTTATTGAATGCTTCATGAAATGGGTCTCGCGTTGCGTGAGACGATCGTTAATGTCGCATTCGCGCGCGCGTTTTTTTATTTCTCAGATGTACACGCGAGTGCTTTGTACCCCGTGTTTGTGTGAGTTTACCTTGCGTTTGTGTGTGGGCTACGGAGTGTGACAATGTGTGTGTTGGGGGGTGGGGGGGGGGGGTGGTGTGTGGTGTGTGTGCGTGTGCGTGCGTACGGTGCGTTTTTGTAACTATGATGATACATATGTTATATGCCCTGTGGTGTTGTGTGTGTGACAATGTGTTGTTGAAACAGAAAATAAGAAACAATGGGTGGGTGCAAATACCCATCTTTATTGTAACTATGTGATACTACCTTATATCCCTATATGCAAATCTGAAGTTAATCTCTCAGAAAATCTCTCAAAAAACTCTCTCAAATCGCTCTCTCTCTCTCTCTCTCTCTCTCTCTCTCTCTCTCTCTCTCTCTCTCTCTCTCTCTCTCTCTCTCTCTCTCTGTCTGCATTTGTGTGTGTGTGTGCGCGCGCGCGTGTGTGTATGTATGTGTGTGTGTGTGTATGTGTGTGTGAATGTGTGTGTGTGTGTATGTATGTATGTATGTATGTGTGTGTGTGTGTGTACATGCGTATGTTTGAGTGTGTGTGTATGTGTGTGCGTGTGCGTGCGTGTGTGTGTGTGTGTTGTTGTGTGTGTGTGTGTGTGTGTGTGTGTGTGTGTGTGTGTGTGTGTGTGTGTGTGTGTGTGTGTGTGTGATAGTCATATACGCAGCGCGAGCTAGCTCGTGTATACATATGTATGCATAATATGCTCGCGTGTGGAAGGGATGAGTGTATGTGAGTGAGTGTGTGTATGTGAGTGAGTGTGTAGAGAGAGAGAGAGAGAGAGAGAGAGAGAGAGAGAGAGAGAGAGAGAGAGAGACTTGACACTTGACGTTTTTATTGTCATTACCTGAAAGGGTCTAATGAGAGAGAGAGAGAGAGAGAGAGAGAGAGAGAGAGAGAGAGAGAGAGAGAGAGGGAGAGAGAGTGTTAGTGTGTATGTGTGTGTGTGTGTGTGTGTGTGTGTGTGTGTGTGTGTGTTCGCGCTCGCACCCCTATGCAATATCATCTTTCTCCAACTTTTCGATGAGAAGACAACGAAGCATTTAATGTACGAACGCGTGAGCGCAAATTAATGAGCGTGTCTGTCTCCAAATACTTCAATGTAATGTCAGTAAACTCAGAAGTAACGGATGATTTACTACTCATTAAGTTTTAACGCTATCCTTGAAGCCCGTACGTTCGAATTGAATTCCCGAAAGTAAACTCTTCCACCTATGCTGATATGATGCGGGTATTGCCTTGTCTTTCTTGAACTGATTTACTGTCTATTATTAGGCCTAGTAGGCTATATCATGCTGAAATGGTTAATTAAAGACCCAAACCTGCGGGTAGGAAAACGGGTTCCATTTCAGTCATTAAGTTTGGAATTGAAGAAAGGGGGAGAAGTCGAAGACAAAGAGATGAACGGACATTTGAAACTGATCATGGTTCTCCTGTTTCTCGAGTTTCTGTTTTCGTTTTGTTTTCTAGTTTGTTTTCTTATAGACCACACCCTACTTTTTACATGCTTAAATTCCGTCAGTTGGGTAGACTATAAAAGTTACGCGAAAAATGTAGCTCCGTTTATTTGTCTTATTATGCCGTGCGGGTGACGTCTCTCTCTCTCTCTCTCTCTCTCTCTCTCTCTCTCTCTCTCTCTCTCTCTCTCTCTCTCTCTCTCTCTCTCTCTCTCTCTCTCTCTCTCTCTCTCTCTCTCTCTCTCTCTCTCTCTCTCTCTCTCTCTCTCTCTCGCTCGTTCTATCTTGTATCTCATAGTGTCTGTTAGTGCCCACAGCAGATGTTTCGACATATGTAGAACAGAAACAAATAGAGCCTGTGTTCGGAATTCGGGTATCAATTTTTTAAATTATTATTGAAAAACAGTCAAAACAGCCAGGTCGATTGTCTTCTTTTTTTTACAATAAGGGACCAAATCGATCCGATTGTGTTGACCGGTTTGTATTCTTGGTCCTTGTGGTTACTGACTTTTTTAATATTGAGAACGTGCAGCTCGGAAGGCTTCACATTTATGTGAGTGTGCATTGTATGCGAAATGTATGGTCCAGTTTTGATTGAGAAACAGTCGAAACAATCAGGTCGATTTGTTCCGTTCTTTCCAATAAGGGACCAAATCGATCTGATTGTTTTGACCGGTTTGTATTCTTGGGTCTTGTGGTGGTTATTGATAGCAAAAGACTACTTCAGTTTGGAAACCAATACGCTAGCAACATAAAAACAAAAGGGCAAAGGACTATAACTATCCCTTTCCGGAAGTAGGTATATTGAGAACTCCCAGCTCAGAAGGCTTCGCATTTATGTGATTGCAAATTGTCGCATAAGTGATAGCCATATTTGTTTTAATAAAATGTTATATATGGAATGCAATGAACGTAATTACTTACTTACTTAGCGCCATTAGCCAACCCGGGCTGAAGGGGCACCGCTGACGATCTGACAACCCTTCTCCATCCGACCCTATCCTCAGCTAGCCTCATAGTTCTGGCAAAAGGCAGACCCGTCCAATCCCTGATGTTGTCCTCAGCTAGCCTCATAGTTCAGGCAAAAGGGAGACCCGTCCAATCCCTGATGTTGTCCTCAGCTAGCCTCATAGTTCAGGCAAAAGGCAGACCCGTCCAATCCCTGATGTTGTCCTCAGCTAGCCTCATAGTTCTGGCAGAAGGCAGACCCGTCCAATCCCTGATGTTGTCCTCAGCTAGCCTCATAGTTCTGGCAAAAGGCAGACCCGTCCAATCCCTGATGTTGTCCTCAGCTAGCCTCATAGTTCTGGCAAAAGGCAGACCCGTCCAATCCCTGATGTTGTCCTCAGCTAGCCTCATAGTTCTGGCAAAAGGCAGACCCGTCCAATCCCTGATGTTGTCCTCAGCTAGCCTCATAGTTCAGGCAAAAGGCAGACCCGTCCAATCCCTGATGTTGTCCTCAGCTAGCCTCCCAGGCAAAAGGCAGACCCGTCCAATCCCTGATGTTGTCCTCAGCTAGCCTCATAGTTCAGGCAAAAGGCAGACCCGTCCAATCCCTGATGTTGTCCTCAGCTAGCCTCATAGTTCTGGCAAAAGGCAGACCCGTCCAATCCCTGATGTTGTCCTCAGCTAGCCTCATAGTTCTGGCAAAAGGCAGACCCGTCCAATCCCTGATGTTGTCCTCAGCTAGCCTCATAGTTCAGGCAAAAGGCAGACCAGTCCAATCCCTGATGTTGTCCTCAGCTAGCCTCATAGATCAGGCAAAAGGCAGACCAGTCCAATCCCTGATGTTGTCCTCAGCTAGCCTCATAGTTCTGGCAAAAGGCAGACCCGTCCAATCCCTGATGTTGTCCTCCCAGCGCTTCCATGGTCTTCCTCTTCTCCTCTTCACCTGGTCCAGTGCCTTGAAGGATGGTTTTGGCGAGCCCGGCTGATCTTGTTACGTGACCCGTACCATGTCACCTTTCTAGTTTTAACAATTGAAAGGAGGTCAGCATATTATGGTCCAATGGCTTTTTCGACTCGGTTCTGCACTTCACCGTTAGTGATTCGATCTCTGAATGTGATGCCCAATATTTTTCTATAGCATCTAATTTCGAATGCTTGTAGTCTTTTTTCCAAGTCTGCAGTGAGGGTCCATGTTTCACACGAATACTTCAAGGTTGATATGACGAGAGAACGGAGTAGTCGGATCTTATATTTGCTGTTGATGTTCTTATCCTTCCATATTGTTTTCAGCTTTGTCAGCGCTGTTGTTGCTAATTGTGCTATTCTTGCTAGGACCACTTTCCTCGACCCCTCAGCCGTCACAATGGCCCCAAGATATTTGAAGTTGGTGACTCTTTCAAGATTTTGGTCTTTCACCTTGATGTTGATACTAAGGCCGTCTGCTTTGTTTGACATGATCTTAGTCTTCTCAGCACTGATCTCCATGCCATATGCTGTTGATGTTGTGTCCAGCATTTTCACGAGGTTCTCCAGTTCTTCTTCTTTACCTGCCAAGCCGAAAGAGACTAAAACAGAACAACAAGCTGTTCACTAATAAGGTGTCCCCGAGTGACAGACATGTCCTCGGTTGTTTTCCCACATCCCACAGTTTTTGGCTCACTCGTATCCACAGTTTTTGGCTCACTCGTGTTAACGAAGTGAGTCTATAGTATGATAGTTGTTCGGTTGTGTGTCTGTGTGTGTGTGTGTGTGTTGCGTCCGTGGTCCAATCTCTAAACTTTAACGTTGGCATTTTCTCGGGAAATAGAAGGCGTACATTGTTCAAACTTTGCATTCACATATTCACATAGATGTATATGCAAGCTTTCAAACAATAATGATTTGAATAATTAAATACTTAAAACAAAACTGTAAACAGACAACAAACAGATAACATTTTAGATTAGTGGGTTAGACAGTATTCAATATGCAATATGATTTAAGAAAGTTATCAACAGTCAATCCTCGGTAGCTCATTGCGTAGAGCGTCTGTCTCTCATGCCAATGGTTCCGGGTTCGATTCTCGGCAAAGGAACTTTTTTTAATTTTAATTTTTATCCACTAACGGTAGTTTCATTTGTACTTTAAACACCTCTCTCATGCTTACGACCCTCCATCTCAAAGTCTTTTTTTTTGCACTCCCCTCCCGAGTGAGTTTTGAAGGTTTTGCCTCTTGTTTTGTTGTTATTGTTTGTTTGGTAGGCTGGTTGAGGTGTTTTTATAGTTGTTTTTTTATTAGATTTTTCACTCAACACCTAACGTTATCAATGGAAGTAACATATCCCTTTTCGCTATTTACTATTCCACGCCAAAACGTTGATAGAACGGTTTTTTAAAGCTCTAGAACTTGCTCTTATTTGTAAAAAAAGACAACAAAACCATGCACACAGGAAAGATGTGGGTTTTTTGTGGGTTTTTTTGGGGGGGGGGGGGGGGGGAAATCCGGCCTATGAAAACCCTATATCAGGCGGAATCAATTTTAGATTTTCGGTAATCTTGCCTATTCTTTTGCAACAAAAATGATTTTAAAGGTTCTGAGTATAATATGATTTGTATGAATTGTTCTACTATCTAAGGACCTATTAAATGGGTTTATAAACAACTTTAACCTGACAAATGTACCCCAAAATGGCTCTGGCACAATACCATTGCTAACTGAATGTTTGATCGTTTTTTTCTGTTTCAATAGAATTATATGGCCTAACATTAACAGATGAATCAAAATATTCCACTTCTCTGCTTAGTTGGGAGGAGGGTGAGTCCATATGAAGCTGTCCCTGCAGAATCGATAGTATCAACAGTCCTGTAAATTGTTTTTCTTCCAAAGACATCAACATTGTAATTCACGTTTCTCCGTGGTGTAGATTTGGCTGTGCATATATCCAAATGAATTAAAGCACCGCTCAGTGAAAATCAGATGATGTATGTTTCATTAAAACACAACTTTTAACAATGCATAACGTCAGCCCAAAGGCTGGAAGGCTATGCTACTCAAGGCTAGAAGGCTATGCCACTCAAGGCTGGAAGGCTATGCCACTCAAGGCTGGAAGGCTATGCCACTCAAGGCTGGAAGGCTATGCCATTCAAGGCTAGAAGGCTATGCCACTCTTGAATAGATGTTGATTTGTTTGTATGTTGTCCTCTCCACCATTGTGGATGTGTACTGTGTGGGTGAAGGGTCATAAAGGCCAACTTGGCGCATTCTTTATTGAGAATGGTGCTTTGTTTGTCTTACTTTGGCTCTGATCCACGCATTGCTAGATGATTGGTATCGTAATCAACTTTGGTTGAGGGGAGTTAATTAGAAAGAGAGTCCCCCCCTTTGTTCAATTTCGTGAGCCCGAAGTGTTCTCAAAGAACAGGCATTGATCAGTGTGTGGTGTTTAGCACCGCTACTGCTTTAACTTTACACTCGTTCATTAATCAAACATGTAAAGTCAAAAGTTAAACACAAAAAGCACAAAGTTACTATTAATTTCCCACACTGTGAAGCTGTATTTGAGTATGTTTAACAGCACGTGTGAATGTTTCGTTGTTCGTATTTCCAGCCAGAACATTCTTCACGCTCATGATAACGTTAACTCGTGATTAAAAGGACAAAAGAGAACTTCAGCTACAATTTACAAGGGGCCGTAAATGTCTCATATAAATGGTTAAAAGTTAACTAGAATACTCTGATTATCATTAAAAACACCTTGTTCCGTTCTCTTTGTGGATCGTAAATAACCAACTTGGATCCAGGCTCTAGCAGCTAGTTCAGTTCTGTCTTTTGTGAAAGATTGACCCACAAAGTGGAACAGTATTTTACAAGAACGAGAAGAAGAAGGGAACGATGGAGTCTAGGACGGCTCTGGCAGCTACACTAGCAACCAAAAGTTAAGGCCCAGAAAGACAATCATCTCCGAAAACTCACGAACTCAATAAAACGCACCCAGCTCATAACAAAACTGAATGTATTCTTTTAACATTAAGCTCATTCCAAAAACAACATGAATCAGAACGAGTTCAGGCAACAACATGCCCCTTTCAACAACTTCCCCCTCCTCTTGAAAAGTCACACTCAGAATCAATGCACTTTGGAACAGTCAGTACACCTTACTAAATTTGCGCGGATGCCTTCCTTTCATGGTGACACATCACCACACAAAATTTGAAGCGATTCGGTTAAGCGGTTCGGGAGATATCATTGGGACAGACAGAAAACCCCCACAAAAAACCCCACATTACTGACTGTTCCAAAGAGCATTGATTCTGAATGTGTGACTTTTCAAGAGGAGGGGGAAGTTGTTGAAAGGGGCATTTTGTTGACTGAACTCGTTCTGATTAACGACTTTTTGGAATGAACTTAATGTTAGAAGAATAAATTCAGTTTTGTTATGAGCTGCGTGCGTTTTTATTGAGTTCGTGAGTTTTCGGAGATGATTGTCTTTCTGGGCCTTAACTTTTGTTCGCTAGTGTACTTCGGTTAAGTCTTTTGAGAAAGATTGACTCACAAATAGGGGTCGTAAATGACAGACTTGTGTATATGTAAACATTAAAACAAAGGTCTGCATCTAACATAGTTTTACAGAGGTTGTATATACAAAAAAGAAGAAAAAAATGATCTAAACATTATAAGCTTACAATGACACGAACATGGGAAATAAGCAATGACATACTTTGAGAACAAAACAAAAAAGAGGAGGGGGGGGGGGGGGGGGGGGGGGGGGTCAGGTGTCAGCTGGGGACAGGAATCAAATTGATTATTATTGGCTCTGGCAGATAGGCCTTTTTACGTTTTGTGAAAGATTGACTCACACAAATAGGGAATGTAAATGACAGATTTGCATGCAGCTTTTAGTTCGGCTCTACAGAGATACAGAACAGTGGTGGGGTGTGGGGTTGGTGGGGGTTAGGGAGGGAAGGAGCAAGGATTCAATAACATGCTAGAGCAAAACATGACACAGGATAATAAGGCTTAAAGTTTGTCATTCAGTCCATAAGGCTCTGTCTTTTGAGAAAGGTTGACCAACAAAAATGGATGGTAAGTAACAGACTTGCATTATAGGCTCTAGCAGCTACCTCGGTTCTGTCTTTTGTGAAAGATTCACCCAGAAATAGTTGATAATAAAAAGTAGATATTACACCAGTCGTAGGTTTGTACATTTCTAGAGAATACAGAGGTACCCACCCGGGAAGGGGGGAGGACAGGGAGGGCCTAGGGAACCTTCTTCGCTTAGCTGTGGCTATTGAACACCCCAACACTGCCCCTTTTACAGGGGCCCTTTCTTCGCTTAGCTGTGGCTATTGAACCCCCCACACTGCCCCTGTTACAGGGGTCCCTTCTTCGCTTAGCTGTGGCTATTGAACCCCCCACACTGCCCCTGTTACAGGGGTCCCTTCTTCGCTTAGCTGTGGCTATTGAACCCCCCACACTGTCCCCTGTTACAGGGGTCCCTTATTCGCTTAGCTGTGGCTATTGAACCCCCCACACTGTCCCTGTTACAGGGGTCCCTTATTCGCTTAGCTGTGGCTATTGAACCCCCCACACTGCCCCTGTTACAGGGGTCCCTTCTTCACTTAGCTGTGGCTATTGAACCCCCCACACTGCCCCTGTTACAGGGGTCCCTTCTTCGCTTAGCTGTGGCTATTGAACCCCCCACACTGTCCCTGTTACAGGGGTCCCTTCTTCGCTTAGCTGTGGCTATTGAACCCCCCACACTGCCCCTTTTACAGGGGTCCCTTCTTCGCTTAGCTGTGGCTATTGAACCCCCACACTGTCCCTGTTACAGGGGTCCCTTCTTCGCTTAGCTGTGGCTATTGAACCCCCCACACTGCCCCTGTTACAGGGGTCCCTTCTTCGCTTAGCTGTGGCTATTGAACCCCCCACACTGCCCCTGTTACAGGGGTCCCTTATTCGCTTAGCTGTGGCTATTGAACCCCCCACACTGCCCCTGTTACAGGGGTCCCTTCTTCACTTAGCTGTGGCTATTGAACCCCCCACACTGCCCCTGTTACAGGGGTCCCTTCTTCGCTTAGCTGTGGCTATTGAACCCCCCACACTGCCCCTGTTACAGGGGTCCCTTATTCGCTTAGCTGTGGCTATTGAATCCCCCACACTGCCCCTGTTACAGGGGTCCCTTCTTCGCTTAGCTGTGGCTATTGAACCCCCACACTGTCCCTGTTACAGGGGTCCCTTCTTCGCTTAGCTGTGGCTATTGAACCCCCCACACTGCCCCTTTTACAGGGGTCCCTTCTTCGCTTAGCTGTGGCTATTGAACCCCCCACACTGCCCCTGTTACAGGGGTCCCTTATTCGCTTAGCTGTGGCTATTGAACCCCCCACACTGCCCCTTTTACAGGGGTCCCTTCTTCACTTAGCTGTGGCTATTGAACCCCCCACACTGTCCCTGTTACAGGGGTCCCTTCTTCGCTTAGCTGTGGCTATTGAACCCCCCACACTGCCCCTGTTACAGGGGTCCCTTCTTCGCTTAGCTGTGGCTATTGAACCCCCCACACTGCCCCTGTTACAGGGTCCCTTATTCGCTTAGCTGTGGCTATTGAACCCCCCACACTGCCCCTGTTACAGGGGTCCCTTCTTCGCTTAGCTGTGGATATTGAACCCCTGTCCCACCAACCCAGGCGAGATACATAACGGTGGTGGGGGTTACGGGGGGAAGGAGCAAGGATTCAATAACATGTTAGAGCACAAAATGACACAGGATGATAAGGCTTAAAGTTTGTCATTCAGTCCATGAGGCTTTCTGGTACCCAGTTTGTTGATGAGGTGTGACTCCATGTCCTTTCTGTCGTTGGCGGTTTTTTGTGTAAACACGAGCCACATCCCTTTAACACGGATGTCTGATACAGAGTGGTCAGGTTGGTTGAAGTGATGGGCTATAGGGTTGTCACTGCGGTGCACTATATCAGCTAAATGTTCTTTGAAGCGAGTGGCAAGGGTTAGGCCCGTTTCACCAATGTACAGTGTGTTGCATTTGAGGCAGTGAATGACAGACACGATGTTCTCAGTCTGACAGGTGAAGTGTTTGGTGATGTTGAATTTCGAAAGAGGTCCATGGACCTGAGTTGAAGCACGGATGAACGGGCACACTTTGCATTTGGGGTTTTGGCATGGAGAGGTTCCAGGAGCAAGCTGGCGTGTCGGTTTAAGTTTAGATCGAACCAGTAAGTCACGTAGATTTGTGTCACGTTTGTAGGTCACGAGGGGTGCTTGGTCAAAAATGTCCGCTACCTGTTCACGGGATTGCAGAAGGGGCCAGTTGGAGATGAGGATGTTGCGCACACGATGAAGTGATGTGTGGAACAGTAGGTTGACGATGGGTATGTCATTTGGTTCTGATTTTTGCTTTGTTTGGAGGGCTTTGGAGTGAGAAATTCTGTTTACACGGGTCAGGGCGGACTGGATTACCGTGAGTGGGTAATCCCGGTTTAGGAAGAAATCCATCATTTCTTGTGCTTTGATCTAACCATCATGGTCATCTGAGCAAAGGCGGCAGAGTCGGAGAAACTGAGAATACAGAATGCTGTTCTTTGTGGCTGGGATGAGGGATGAAGGGTAGTGTCTGTGGGTTTGTAATGGACAGATGTATGGAGCTGTCCTTGTTGTAACGAGATTTGCATGTCCATAAAGGTGACCGATTCACTGGAGATGGAAACTGATGTCTGGATGGAAGTTCTGTATGAAATGAATGAAATCCAGAAGTTCTTGGTAGGATCCGGAGGTGAGGCCAAGGCTGTCGTCAATGAAACGTTTGTAGATTTCAGGGATGTGTTTATTGTATTTTTCAAGGATCTGCTCTTCCATGTGACCCATGAAGAGGCACACATAGCTGTGACCCATTTTTGTGCCCATGGCAACTCCACTCTCTTGGGCAAAGATCTCCTCGCCAAAGGAGAAGGTGTTCAATGTCAGGACGAGTTCAGCTAGGCGGCAAGGGCAGTGGTAAGTGGGTCTTTAGTCTTGCGTTTTTCCAGAAAATAAGTCAGGGCTGAAAGTCCATCTGCGTGTGGTATGCTGGTGTAAAGGGACACCACATCAAGTGTGAACAGTTTAAAAAAAAAGGAATTGGAGGCTGTCGTTCAGGTCCTGGATGATGTTGAGGGCATGTGAGGAGTCTTTGACATACGTTGGCAGCTGTTGTACAATGGGTTGGAGGATTCTAGTCCAAGTACTCAGATACATCTTCTGTGGGACAACTACAAGCAGAGACGACTGGACGGCTGGGATTGTTGTGGAATTTTGGTAGTAGGTAGAAGGTAGGTTGTTTGGCTTGGTGATTGATGAGAAGTCGAGCTCTATGGGGGAGTTTTGTTTTTGCCATTATCAGTTGCTGTAATGTTTTGGAGATAGTGTTCTGTTGAGCCTGGAGGGAAGGTCTCTTCACATACACATGCGTAGAAGGGCGGTTTTGTTTCCTTTTTTTCTTTTTAATAAAACAAATATATGTAGGCCTGTGTGTGGATGTAAGTGATAGCAGGGGTTGCATTGAAACTGGTAGAAGTAGAAGGTAAATTTACTACAACCACAAGAACATACCCTTTCAGCGCCAATGTCGACTTTTGTCACCACATTGGTTTTACACCCATGTCACTAGAGGGCATCAGGTCAGAGCCTGTTGTCTGGAGACCCTGTTTTCTTGATTTGGGGAGGTGGGGATGGGCCTGATGTTACATATGTCACAGAGGAATTCTCAATATTGCAGAGAATTTTTGTTCTCTACCCAGTTAGGTTTAAGGGTATTTTTTGGCCGAAAAATGGCTGGCGGTGAAAGGGTAAATTCCCCACAAATACAGTAAATGTGTGTAAAAGGGCCTCATATGGGAGATTAATAAATGCTAGATATCTCCTGCACGTCTCTCTCTCTCTCTCTCTCTCTCTCTCTCTCTCTCTCTCTCTCTCTCTCTCTCTCTCTCTCTCTCTCTCTCTCTCTCTCTCTCTCTCTCTCCTCTCTCTCTCTGTGCTGTTGTTGTTGCTGTGTGTGTGTGTGTGTGTGTGTGTGTGTGTGTGTGTGTGTGTGTGTGTGTGTGTGTGTGTGTGTGTGTGTGTGTGTGTGCATGGAGAGAGTGTGACATCTTGTGTAAAAGTGTAAAAAGCATGTGTACATGCATATGTGCGTGTGTGTGCTTATGCCTTTAGCTTACACGCCTGTATATGCATACGGATGCTCGATATTGTGTGTACGTGTGGGTGATGTTGGCTGTCTGTTAATACTAAAATACTGGGCATGTCTGGCAATGAACCTTTCGAAATATTCAGTCATCATCGCATCGTCGTCATAATCGTCGTCATCATTATTGCCATCACCATCGTCATTATTATCAGCCTCACCGGCATCCACCATTACCGCCATCAACGACATCGTCGTTATCATCATCGTTGTCTTTAACATATTAAGCACAAAAACGTATTTTCGCTAACATTTTCATTGATACAAAATAATTCATGGCATTAATTGTAAGTTATTCTGTAGGTCAGAAACGAGGCAACTGTCTTTTTTAGCTTAAGTACACATTGATAGGTCATCTCATAATAGTTTTTAATAAAGTTGAACTTTTATTGGCACCAATAATAGTCCCGAGAACGTTGAAACATTTTACCAAAACACCAATAATAGTCTCAAGAGCGTTGAACCATTTTACCAAAACACCAATAATAGTCTCAAGAGCGTTGAACCATTTTACAAAAACACCAATAATAGTCTCAAGAGCGTTGAACCATTTTACCAAAACACCAATAATAGTCTCAAGAGCGTTGAACCATTTCACCAAAACACCAATAATAGTCTCAAGGGCGTTGAACCATTTTACCAAAACACCAATAATAGTCTCAAGAGCGTTGAACCATTTTACCAAAACACCAATAATAGTCTCAAGAGCGTTGAACCATTTTACCAAAACACCAATAATAGTCTCAAGAGCGTTGAACCATTTTACAAAAACACCAATAATAGTCTCAAGAGCGTTGAACCATTTTACCAAAACACCAATAATAGTCTCAAGAGCGTTGAACCATTTTACCAAAACACCAATAATAGTCTCAAGAGCGTTGAACCATTTCACCAAAACACCAATAATAGTCTCAAGAGCGTTGAACCATTTTACCAAAACAAAAACACATCTTTTTCAAATATAGCTAACTGAAATTGAATGTTAAAACTAATTGGAAACAAATTCGTCTATAGATCCTATTACCCCAAATTCTGTGTTTGTCTTCAAATTATCCGAAAGGTTTCTGCTGACGTAGTTAATTTTCTCATCGTTTCTCTCACCCACATTCCGAATTTAGTATTCACAAAAGGCTTAATTTCCAGTGGTCTGTGTGTCTGTCCGTATAATTATTCAAAATATATTGGCCTAAGTCCAAAATCCTTTGGCCGTAAATCCCATGACGTAACTATATTCTTGTTCAATATAACCCCAAGGAGTGGAATGACGCATTACTTTGACAGCCTCCGTCCAAAATC
This sequence comes from Phymorhynchus buccinoides, assembly GCA_017654935.2. Lineage (NCBI taxonomy): Eukaryota > Metazoa > Mollusca > Gastropoda > Neogastropoda > Raphitomidae > Phymorhynchus > Phymorhynchus buccinoides. The sequence continues at coordinate 31,110,430 of CM065700.1, read as the reverse complement.
ATTTGGCGGTAAAACCCATGACGTATATTCTTGTTCAATATAACGCCAAGGAGTGGAATGACGCATTACTTTGAGAGCCTCAGTCCAAAATCCTTTGGCCGTAAAACCCATGACGTATATTCTTGTTCAATATAACCCCAAGGAGTGGAATGACGCATTACTTTGACAGCCTCAGTCCAAAATCCTTTGGCCGTAAAACCCAGGAGGTATATTATTGTTCAATATAACCCCAAGGAGTGGAATGACGCATTACTTTGAGAGCCTCAGTCCAAAATCCTTTGGCCATAAAACCCAGGACGTATATTCTTGTTCAATATAACCCCAAGGAGTGGAATGACGCATTACTTTGACAGCCTCAGTCCAAAATCCTTTGGCCGTAAAACCCAGGACGTATATTCTTGTTCAATATAACCCCAAGGAGTGGAATGACGCATTACTTTGACAGTGTATATCTCCAGAATGAAAACCTGTTTAACGTCCTCCGACCTGGAACAGGTACATACGGGACATTTGTAGATATATAGATAGTGGGTCGGTCCTGGAGGTACTGATATACCAGGAAAGACCCATACAATAAGGGAGCAACACCTCCAGCGCAAACCTTCGTTAACGAAAACAAACAAACAGAATTGTCAGTAACACTATTCGAAAACCCAGAAACTCCAGGACCTTTTAGGCCTACATATTATCAGTTAATAGGACTTTGCAGTTTGATATTGCATTTATTCTCTAAATGCAATATCAAACTGCAAAGTCCTAATAACAGATACAGACAAACCCGTATTTTACGACCCTCTGTTAAGCGACCACCTCTCATTTGAGACCGGATTTGTTGGCACGGATGCATTTTACTATGTAAACGACCTCTCTTAAACGACTTCCTCTAAAACGCGACTTACGACCGCCATTTTGTTGTTTTTACGACTGTTGTTGTCGTCTGCATAGACTTCGAGCAAAGGGAAACAGCCATGGTCAAGGGCCTGAAAGCGGAGTCACTTCCCTTGTTGTAGAAAAGATGGCGGAAAGCGTAGGAAAAGCACGAAAACCACTGACTTTGAAAAAGAAAACCACTGACTTTGGACGAGAGTGGAGGTGATTAACAGAAGTCGGCGAAGTGAAACTGTAATACATCGATTGCACAATCCTATGGAGTTGGAAAGACCCCAATTCAGTTTTAATATGTAATTGTATGTGTGCATAAAGAAGAGAGTATGAACTGTGCTGAACTTTTTCTTTCTACGGCTGCCAGTGAAAACCTCCGTCATACGACCCCTCCAATTTACGACCGATTTTTCTGGACATTTTGGAAGTCTGAAAATAGAGGTTTGTCTGTATATACTAACATTTTACCTCTTTCAGATAAAATCAGCTGATAATCAAACATGCAACGAAGAAGGAAGACATGCAGATCTAAATAATCCTAACCACTGCACCATAGCAAATCCCACCCATCCGCAAAGAATATAGTTATCCAGGTTAGAAAGTCGTGAGCTATTTTCATCTTGCAAAAGGGATAGTTTATGAAAGGAAACTGATTATTAATTGAAACATGAACCGTACTGGCCTTAACTGTATAAAAAACCCACAGCCTTTACAAGGGAATCGATACACCAGTAATAAATCATTATTTAGATTGGGCAAGTCTATCATAACAAAAGAGGGGAGTGATCTTTTATAAGAGTAAGTAACTTTCATAATTTTTCGCAGTAATAATTGTTATGTCCAAAATGATAGGCCTACATAGTTTTTGAAAATATTATTGCACACATTCTCAGATTATATGTAAGCTTACCAGCTTGTTTCTTGGGCTGAAAATGAACTGTTCTTATCAAACTGCAACCACCTATTTGCCATAATATTCCACTGACGCTGACGTAATTTCAGTATTTGCGTACTTCCAGAAAGAGGACGTTTCTTGATGTCCCCCAAGGGTCTAGAGTCAAGTCAAAGTCAAAGTCAAAAATACTTTATTATCATGTTAGGTGAAATTACAGTACCAACAGGTCTGCGCGTTGGTGGGGTACCAGACACACCAGGTAGTGTTTGCTACTCTATTAGCAGTCACACTACCTGGAGTGTCTGGTACGAGCGTACCCCATCTTGAAATCGTTGAGAATCACGTCATGCTTGCGTCATTTTGAAGGGTAGGCAACCCCCTTTGCTACTCTAGTCTATGGTTTGAACACTAGTTAGTTGCATGCCGGTGTATCTTGATGCATGATAATGATAATAATGCTATGTGAAGATAAATAACTGTGACGTCAGGTTACTTGGCAACGGTGTATTCTTACACCTTTTCTCACGTACATTTACACTAAGCCTATGGTACGTAAATGATATGTGAAGTTATTATTATGATTTTATATCCCACTCTTGGCAGCCTTCTTTGCTTATCTTGAAGATCGGTATTTTAAAAAAATCAGCATTGATAGAAAGGGATCATGATCATGATTTCTGGACAGTGAGACCCGGTGTAAATATTTAATAAGTTTTTTTAAATTATGGCCTTGTTACTCTCTTCAATGTATCGGGGATGCCGGTTGTGGGGCCCATGCCGGTTGTCTCATGGGGTGAGGCAGGTTTCAGTCACATGTTGCCCATGGGGCGAGTGTTAATGTTTGGCATTCGTCTCATGGGCAGGTTTGGCTGGGGTTTTCTTTGTTTCATGAGATGATTGGCGTGGGCTTCTTGCCCGCCCATGGGCTTTTTACCCCGTCTTCCCCTAATATGGATTTATTTTTGTTTCTGAGCACGCTGGTCGGATGAAAACTTTTAGTTTTTTTCTTCTTCTTTCCCCCCCCCCCCTCCTTTTTTTTGTATGTGAGTGATTGAATCTTGTTTTTTTTGTCATGTTGAGAACATGTGTGAGAATGGTTGGCCTGTCGGTGTTTGGCACAAACTATTCATTTAAATTTTTTGAAACTGACGATTTGATTCCATCATGGGTTTTTTTTTATATCACGTGAGGATACAAAAATTGTACCTGATGGATACCATTATTTCTATGCATTAAATTGTTTTTGTGTACATTATGCTTGTGGTAATGGAAATAATTGATTTTGTTTTGTTTTGCTACGCCATAAGTCCATAATTGTTGTTCACACTTTGCTTATCTTTATCTGTCAAAATGGCTTGTAAAGCAATCAAAATAGCATATTTAAACTGTCAAGGTCTTGGAAATGCCCAGAAACGTAGGGATGTATTTCATTATTTAAGAGAAAAAGATTATTCAATATATTTACTTTAAGACACACATTTCGATCCAAAGATAAAAAATTACATTAGGGCTGAATGGGGATATAAATGTTATTTTGCATCACACAGTTCTAACTCCCGTGGTGTTGCCATATTGTTTAATAATAAGTTTGATTTTCACCTGCATAAGATATATAAAGACCCGACAGGTATCTCAATCTTTGCATCAATTAAAGCATTGGATACAGATGGGTTAATTGTGAACTTATGTGGCCCTAATCGAGACAATCCCGACTTTTATATTGAGTTAGAACAAAGAATTAGCGAGGTGGGAGCAGAAAGGGTGATTATCGCGGGAAACTGGAACTGTGTGCGCAACTATAGCATTGACTGTTCTAACTATAAACATTGTAATAATCCAAAGGCACAAGAACAAATTGATGACATGATAGATAATTTAGGTTTAGTGGATATGTGGAGGGAATTGAACCCTGAACTTAAGCGCTATACTTGGAGACGAAGCAACTCAATACAGCAAAGCAGGCTAGATTATTTTCTAGTGTCTGATATATTTTGTAGCTATATAAGTGAAGTAGATATATGTTCAGGCTACAGAACTGACCACTCATTAATTTTATTAACTCTGCAATGTGGCAAGGAAGAAAAAAGAAATTTACTGTGGAAACTTAACAGTTCTCTTTTGAAAGACAAAAAATATGTTGATGAAGTAAATGGGGTGATTAAAGAAGTAATTGAAGAATACGCCGCATTGCCCAATAACCGGGGAACATTAGCTAATGTTCCAAAACTTGACCTTCAATTAGTTATTTCAGACCAGCTATTCCTTGATACACTGCTCATGAAAATCAGATGGAAAACAATAGCATATGCAACAATGAAAAAACGAGATACCTTGAATAAAGAAAGGGAACTTGAAGGTAGTATAGAACAGTTAGAAAGAAAAACATTACTTGATGATGAAGATAAAACAGAGTTAGAAAATAAGAAGCAGGAGCTTGTTGATATAAGACAAAAAAGAATGGAAGGTGTTCTGTTGCGTTCAAGGGCAAGGTGGGTGGCTGATGGGGAAAAAATTACCAAATACTTTTGTGGGTTGGAAAAGAGGAACTATGTTAGTAAACATATAATGAAACTAAAGACTAAAGAAGATTTAACTTTAACTGAAAACGATGATATTGTTAAAGAAGTAAATTCATTTCATAAAAGTTATATTGTAAAAGAGATGTTGATCAATGTGAAATTGCTAGTCTTGTTGGTCAATTGCCCAAATTCAGTGAGGAAGAAAAAGACAGTCTCAAAGGGATCATAACTCTAGACGAAGCAGGGGATGCACTAAAAAATATGAGTAATAACAAAAGCCCTGGTAGTGACGGGTTCACAGCAGAGTTCTTCAAGTTTTTCTGGTTGCAGTTAGGTCCATTTGTGGTGCGATCATTAAATGATGGCTTCAGTAAATCAGAATTATCTACAACACAGAAAGAGGGTATTATTATTTGAATACCTAAAGGGGATAAACATAGGGATCAGATTACAAACTGGAAACCTACATCTTTATTGAAGGTGGTTTAAAAAATTGGTTCTAGCTGTATTGCTAATAGATTGAAATGGGTTTTAAACTCTATAATTAGTGATGACCAAAGTGGGTTTGTGCCGGGTCGATTCCTGGGGATAATGGTCGTCTCATTTATATTATGGACTATCTTATTAAAACAAAACAACCTGGACTATTACTTTGTTTAGACTTTGAAAAGGCTTTTGATAAAAGATAATAAAAATATACAGGGCGTTAAGGCTGGATATACTGAAAACAAGATATATCAATTTGCAGATGATGCTGAGTTATTGTTAAATGGGAAGAGAACATCATTTGAAGATTCAATCAACACAATTGACAAGTTTAGTAGAGTATTTGGACTCACTTTGAACACTGAAAAAACAATATGCAAAATTCACCTATAAAATTCTTACCACATCTAAAGATGGAATGAAATCCAGAGCGTTTTAAAATTCTGGGAATTTGGTTTACGAGTGACTTAAAAGAATGTGTGGATTTAAATTTTCATGACAAATATTTAGAGAAAAAATCCTTGTATAAAAGTTGGCTGAAAAGACAAATAACACCACTTGGCAGAGTAGCAGTCCTGAAATCCATCATCCTGTCTAAAATTACACACCTGTGGATTTTATTACCAAACCCTCCAGACTATATAAGTAATGAATTCAAAAATTGGTGTTTACTTTTGTGTGGAATAAGAAGAAAGATAAAGTCAATTGGAAAATATCTGTCAAAAACATCTAATTAGGAGGCATGGGTATACCTGACGTTAAAACACACCTGAATGCGTTGAAACTGACATGGATTCGCAAACTGTACTCAAGTAAACATAAATGGAAATAATTACTATGCCTCCAGTGTCCAAAAATTAACATTATTGAAAAGATAGGATGCGATTTGTCAAACGCACAACATGTAAATGCTTTTTGGAAAGATGTTTTTAAAGCATATAAAGAATTTGGAGAGTCATTGCAGGTTAAGACACTAGATACATTATGTTCTGAACCTTTGTTTTGTAACCCAAACATCAAAATAGGTGGTAAAAGTGTGTACTACTAAAATGGGTCTTTGTGTGTGTGTGTGTGTGTGTGTGTGTGTGTGTGTGTGTGTGTGTGTGTGTGTGTGTGTGTGTGTGTGTGTGTGTGTGTGTGTGTGTGTGTGTGTGTGTGTGTGTGTGTGTGTGAGAGAGAGAGAGAGAGAGGGGGGGGGGGGAGAGAGAGAGAGATGCAGTGTTGTGGCTTAATTTGTGTTGTGTATTGTTTTTGAAATTATAAAATGCAAAAACATGAATAAAAAATTAAATAAAAAAATCCAGATCAAACCAACCATTGCAAACCTTCACAAAACAACCATCAGCTTAGAGGTTGCAATCCATTGGCCTGTACATCCCGAGACCCACACATGTTCAGCAAATATGTACTTTAGTCCCCGGTACCCCCTAATGTTTATGACCCTCAATCTCAAAGTCTGCTTCTTTCAGTTGTATGAAGATAATCCTAAGCTGATCTAATCCCACCCCTTTCCAAAAATAAAACAACAGAATGTTGCTTCTCAGCAGAAATCTTTCAAATTTCTAATACCCACATTGTCCTGTACCTTTCCTGAAACTTCCAAATCAGACCAAACAAGAGGCAAAGCCTTCAAGGCTCACGTCTGATTTTTATTACTATAGCAGGCATGGGAATTTCCATGACAATTCGCATGCCTGTATAGAGAGAATACTGTTATGTAGACACTTGTGCATCTGAAAACAGAATTAATTTGTATTTTACTGTGTAAAGTAAATTATTTCTATGCATTAAATTACCCCTACCCCTTTCTTTAAAATTTAATTATATGCATGTTTATATATGCGCATGTAACATAGTGGAGCCCTATTTTTATTTTTGGCAAACAAGGGGGTAAGGGGGGTCTACGGACACCTGTAGTAGGCCTACAGTCTTTGCCTGTAGGTCTAAGCCTCTTACTCTTAGAAAATTAATAATTGAAGTTGCGTAATTCGTAAGGCCATACTCCTGATCTGTTACTGTTTTAAACTGATTGTTCATGCGATGAAAACTTGTTCCACAACATCTACATTTCTGTAAGATGTTTTATTAGTCCTAATATTTTATTTTCGTGTCGTTAATTCCCCCCCCCCCCCTCTGCCACAAAGCAAAGGTCAAGGTCACAGCCAGCAAGCTCATCCATGTTTATCTTCCCCTGTACAGTCTTTGCACATGGTGATCAATCGTCTAGGCCTAACAAAGGATTCGTACGTCGAAGGCAGTGAAATCGACGAACCCTGGATTTTCTGTATATTTTTTTTAAAGACTGAAATGAATGTGGGCTAAATGTTAAGTACGTCGTCTTGATTATGAGGTAAGGCGTGATATCTTCTAGGCCTAGGCCTTGTTGCCGGAAGTGCGGTAGGCTAAGCATTGCATGCGCAGAGGTGATGTGCAAATGAACACGAACAACCGTTGTCAAACTAAAAATCAAAGGCGCAAATAAAACGAAACAACCGGGCCGTCAACGCACACACTTGGTACATCCATTTGTTACAGAAAATATAAGTTAATGACGTTAAATTGTACCTATTTGTACACACCTGAAGTCTTGTGTTTCTTTTTAAAGAGCGTTTTTGTATATCTAATGGAGAGTCTTCTTTCCAGTATCTCCTACTCGGTACAACACAACAGTAATCTCTGCAACAAACGATTTTCTTTCTTTTGTTCCTTACCGATGTATCTGACTGCTTTGATCGTCATGACTTGAAGGCTCACGTCAAAATCAAGTATCCTGCTAACTTTAACCCTCTAACATATTATGTTTTTTTTTAGAAAACGACAACGTTAAAGTTTCAGTGGATAGTGAGAGTCTTCTTTAGTTTGAAGAGTGACTGAGTCAAGGTTAAAGGTTGCACAACAGTAATCTCTGCAACAAATGATTATCTTTATTTTGTTCTTTATCAATGTATCTGACTGCTTTGATCGTCGTGACTTGAAGGCTCACGTCAAAATCAAGTATCCTGCTAACTTTAACCCTCTAACGCCTTATATGTTTAGAGAAAATAACAACGTTAAGGTTTGAGTTAAGGTTAAAGGTCGGGGCCACGGACGCAACACACACACATACACACAGACACAGAACCGAACATGTACGATACTATAGACTCACTTTGTTTTAAAAAACGACGTGAGCCAAAAAGGGGAAGAAAAGGAAAAAAGAAAGAACAAGAAAAAGAAGAAGAATTCTTACAAATGCAATAGTATTCTCGCTAAAGGAGAGAATCCTAATAATAACTAGGGGGCCTATGTTTGCCTTTGAGAGCAAACATGACAGGATTCTCCCCTCAAACAACCGCTTCCAATGTATTCAATATTAAAATTTGGCCAAATGTGGACATTTTTGTCTCCACTTCCGTTCAATTTTATGACGAAAATATTGCAATGTTACTTTTTATTAAATACTGAAAATTTGAAAGTATTCTGTACAGCTGTTTTTGAGTTATTCAAGATTTAATTTTGGCACAAATTGGCCATTTGGCCATATTTCAGCCAAACTGTGGCAAATCAGTTTGTTTTCCTTTAAGTTTTTGAGCCGTTTTCGAGTTATTCAAGATTAAAATTTGGCAAATATTTGCAATGTTTTGCCATATTCCGGCCAAATTTAGGTCAATCGGTTTAATATTGGAAAGGAAGCATTAGAATAGTGTCCTTCAATGCTTCTGCAAATTTCAGCGAAATCGGATGCAAAATAAAAAAATCCATCAATGGAAATAAGTGAAAGTCACACAACCAAATTTACATAAATTTGAATAACTTCCAAACTCAAACTCCTTTCTGACCTCGGCCAACATAAGGGCTACAATACCCAGTAGTTAGGTTTGTGACGTTACTTCCGGTTTTGGCTATTCTGTGAACACACATTTACCTGCAGGTTCATAGCCAGGGCACTTCCGGTTCGTGTTTATACCGGAAGTGTTGGAAATCCATTTTCGAGTATATTTTTGATATATTGAAGATTAAAATTTTGCGGATTTTGCAGTTTTCCGGCCATATTTATCCGAAAATTCGGCGTAATCATTTAATATTTCAATTTTCAAATACCCATATGGTTCTGCAAAAAGGCCTAAACGAGATTTGTTTTACCTTTAAAACCTTTGAATGAAAATATAAAAGATATACAAATAGATAATACGCATATATGTAACTGCTAGTAGTTTAGTTTATGCGACTCAAGACCTTGTATCATTGTAGCTACAGTAATGGGACACTTGCCACGCAAGACAGTGCCTTCTTTCTCTGGACAAAAATGCTAGCATAGTCTATACCTAATCTTTGTTGTATTCTGAAATATTAAAACTTATTATTCTGATCTCTTATACAAAAGGTGAGAGGATATTTATTTGAGAAATCAAGATATTCAATAATCATTAACAAAATTCTTGCTAAGCACAATTGTGTTTGAATGGGTCCCTGTGTGCTACAGTAATTATGTGCGTATGTGAACGAGAGACAGACAGGCAGACAGATAACCAAACAGACAAAAAGAAAGAGACGGACAAAGAAAGAGACATACAAATCAACATACATGGTTCCTAATAATCTTGTGAATTTGTATTTAACAGAAAGTGAATAAAAGCATGAAAGTCATAAAGTGTAAAGTATGCCTCAAGTTTCTATATCTTTTGTTCGTGATTTTACCACATTTCTAGGTTCTGTTGATGCTGACGTTAAAAAAAACACCATTCCAGAAAGGCCAGGTTACAATGATGATAACACTGAACGAATTTCGCAAGAAATCTCTGACCTCTGTCCAGGTTCTGACTATATCGTCAATAGCAAATATTCTAACATCACACTTGTTCAGACCAACTTGACAGGGTGTAGACAGGTTTTGTCAAAGTTTCCAGCAAATCACGGCGTGTTGTACGGTATGTGTGATGATTATACGACTTATTGCCTCATGCATGTTATGGCCCCACAAATTTATCTTTTACGCGTTCATGTTATAAGAACAGCATACTGGTGTGCCTCAAAACCTTGGGATTCATTCATATTCTTTGACGGAGAGCCTTCGTATATGTATCTCTACGGTGAGTCTTTTAGTTACAGGCTTCAATGCAATCATCATTCCCGGCAAGAAAAATTTATTGACTCATCTTCACAGCATATGTTTATTTTGTATTATAATAGTCCCATAATACGACTGAATATCGAAACAGTTCCAAATCATACTTTTATTGCAGTGACTAGTGCAGAACTTTCAGGGGATATATTTTTACCACTTCAAAATTTTGTGAAGTCTGGTGATTTCGTGAGTGAACTGCATGTACCAAGGTTCTATGTCACCATGCTAAGTTTTCAAGGAACATCCTTCAAGAAATGTAATCACCCTATAGAATTGAAATATCAAGAATTAAGAGATAATAGAGATAAAACGTTTTACGTGTGTGATGAGCATGATTACCCAGCAAAAATATTACATACGTTAAAAATTTACATAAATCATAAGAAACCACATGGGTTTCTACGCCCTTCAAGTCATGGCAGCAGACTGAAGATTCGTTTTTCATATCATCCGAAGGCCATCAGCCCACAAATGGTTGGCATTGGTATATTCAATTGTAGTACAGAACGCTATCCATATTTTCAGCAGCATCTTCATTGCAACATGAAAGCAGAGTGTGAACATTATAATGATGAAACTGAGCATTGCTCTTTTAGCAGTGTTCATTGTCAAGGTTTGGTTTCTTCGCTGAACAAATGTTTTAGATACATCGGTTTGAAGGCGGATGTATCCCACTTGATAGCATCATACAAGTGCCAGGCAATTGGGGGAACCTTGGCTTCTTTACTAACAAGAAAAGAACAAGACGACGTTATTCCAATTTTCGTGAACTATGAAGACTTTATAGTTACCATGGATTATAGTTCAGGCTGGCATAAAGTACCTTTTATGTACAGAAAGTTTCGTAAGTGGTCCAATTCTACTATGATTTACAGCATGGATCATTTCACTAGGATGCTTCCATATTTTCCTTCGGAATATCCAATGGCTTCAGAACTTGAATCAATGGTTTTTAGAAATGAATTTCTGTTTGAGAGTGTCATGCCAAACAATATTCTTTGTGAAATAGCATGGCAATCAGAAAACCTCATTACTTTCCAGACTGTAACGTTATCAGAGCAATACCTTAAACACATTAGCTATGCTCAGACAAAACAGGTTTTTGTTTTTTGTACAAAGGGGCATATGGCACACACATTTCTCAACTGTGATGAAGATATATTTAGCAACAATGTACCATTACTACAGAAGGGCACATCAACGCTTACTCAGGGAAACGAAAGTACAGTATATTTACTTCATGATAAAAGCAATGCATTTTTAAAGAGAATGTACGAGTGTCATGGAGGTGCTCTTTCAGTGCTCTATTCCCAGGTATGTAATTTTATTCAGGATTGTTCAGACGCCAGTGATGAGTCGTTCTGTGTACATCCTCCACAGAAAGGATTTCGTTGTAAAAACGACCAGTATGTACTTGAAGACCAACGATGCAATTCACATACAGATTGTCTGGATGATTCTGACGAAGGTGAATGCATATCATTATATGTTGACTTCAGAATGTTAAGAGAAGTGGACAAGAGTCAAAAATTGATCATCCATCTTGATGGAACGGGTTATTTCACACATCAAACAATGAAACATTCCGAGCTATGCCCAAATACTCATTACTCTTGCACTACAGAGCGGTTGTACTGCCTCCCTGTTTACACTAGATGCAATGGATTTTCTGACTGTGTATATGGCGAGGACGAGCAAGACTGCGACACGCTGACGTGTCCTGGTTACTACCGATGTCGGAGTTCAAAGACATGTCTCCATGTGGACCATTTGTGTGATGGCTTGGGTCAGTGTTTGCAGAGAGATGATGAGTGGATGTGTCACAGGACTTGTCCTGAAGGCTGTCTGTGTCATGGAGAGTCATTTCGGTGTTTTCAATTATTCTTTGTCCACATGTTTCCACAGTTACGTTTCCTGGATGCTGCTGGTTCAAGAATGACACTCAAGGATATGAGAAATAATTCCTACCTGATTCATCTGGATCTTTCTCATTGCTCAATGACAAATGCTTCTGTTGTGTATCTGGACAACCTACAAGTTCTTATCTTGACCAATAATGGTTTAAGAACTCTTGATATGAATGTTTTCATGGGATTTTCAAACCTGATGATTCTAAAATTATCAAACAATCCTATATCGTTCCTGGAAGGTACTCTAAAGAAAAGTGTAAAACATATGCTGAGAAAGTTAGATGTGTCAAATACACAACTTTTTGATATAAACATGGTCTTCCACATGTATTATCCTCAGTTGCATTCATTAAATATATCATTTTCAAAAATTGAAAAGATTGCAGCAATAGGCTTTAAAAATGCAGCAGGATTAGAAGAATTAGATATGATAGGAAATCTCGTAAATGCATATCCTCTGGACTTATTGTCCACGTTAAGATCCATTAAGTTTATATCTGCATCAAACTACGTCTTTTGTTGCTTAAAACTACTACCAGACACATCCCACAAGATAAGGTGTTTAGCACCACCACCTGTTATTCCATCTTGTAAAATGCTTATGCCGAGTAACTTGCACAGGTCGTTCTTTTGGTTGTGTAGTATTCTTTCTATTTTTGGCAACTTCATCTGCCTCATATGTCTCTGCAGAGGAACAAAACTGTTCAAAACCAATGTGAACATTTTTATTTTTAACCTGCATGCTGTAAATATCTGCATGGGCATTCACACAAGCATTGTAACTTTGACTAATGAAATTCTACGTGAGGATTACTTCCACTTTGAACAGACATGGCCAAACAACATACTCTGCAAGTTAGCTGGCTTTCTTTCCTTTTTGTCCCACGAGGTCTCTGCAATTATCCTGTGTTTTATCACTATTGATCACACCATTCATCTTTACCTTCCTTCAACAAAGTGGGTGTTTACCAACAACAAAACAATTGCGATATGCGCAGTAACATGGCTGTTCGGAATTTTAGGTTCGGTGACACCATTGCTACCTAGGGTGTCACGATGGGGACTTTATGGTCATTCTGCTTTATGCCGCCCTGCTCATTTAGAATGCCATAACCCCAGACATGATTTGAACTGGTTTATATCAACAGCTGGTTTAAGTGTTCTTTTCAATGCAGCTGCAATTACTTGTCAAGTGATTATTTACAGACAAATGCCAAAATACAGAATCTTAGCAAACTCCAATACAAAGCAAATATATTCATCAGTATACTTTCTGGCGAAGATGGTTGTGATGGACTCTGTGACGCGGTTTTCCTTTGTTGTTTCATGTTCTGCAGTTTTAAGTGAGGGTGAGGGTATATTGGACAATTTCCACTTACATATGACTGTGTTCCTGTTTCCCCTCGGGTCTGCACTCACCCCAGTTTTACATTTGTGGACAAGTGCCACTGAACATCAAAAGAAGACACAAGAAAACAGATTGTTGCAGGCGTTGAAAGCAAGACTTAAGACACGCAAACCGTAATGACAATATATTTCGGTTGACTGCAGTGTTTTGTTAACCATTCGATACCACAGGTGACCACAACAGTATTTAATTAAATAAAATGCATAGCAAAAATATGTAAAGCATAGTAATACTGAAACGAATGTCGTTGCATGCTATTTTCACAAAATAATTGGGTGATCCCCAAAAATTCAATAGAAATAGTACAATTTTATGCAACAAAAAGAGGCATTACTTAAATATAGGCATACGTTAATTTCTGTGAAGAAAATGGTAAATTTAGTAAGTAACATGTGAGATATTTTACTGACAAAATCTGAAATTTAAAAGAACGAAAACAAATCGTCATATTGGGATTGGTCAACTTCCCTAATCCGGAAAATGTTATCAATCAATTCAGCTACAAAAATTACGCTTTGGCGTGGCAGATACTTAAAAAAAGAGATCAGTGTGGAATTGTGGGCCCAATAGACACCACTGTGATAGCCAGATCAATCTTGAAACTTTTTAATTTCATTTGAAACTTTGTATGGATAGAACTCTTCACTTTCAGTTGAAATAGGTTCCAGAAAAGCACTTTATTCACACATGTGTTTCGTTGAATGTCAAAGACCGGGAATACAGTCGTAGTTCACGTTAGCAGTTTCAAGTAATTCTCTCAATGTTAACCCTTTCACCGCCAATGTCTCATTTATGCACCACAATGGTTTAGCACCCATGTCACTAAAAGGCATCAAATCAGGGTCTGTTATCCAAAGACGCTTTTTTGTTAATTTTGGGAGGTAAGGACAGGCCTAATGTTATGCATGTCACAGAGGAATTCAGAATATTGCAGATAACTTTTTTCTCTATCCAGTTAAGCTTAATGGTATCTTTTGGCTGAAAAATGGCTGGCGGCGAAAGGGTTAAAACCTTAGACGCGTCAAACATGTGCTTGCCTTTTATTCATAATCATAACTGTCGTCACCAGAATGTCTTCATTTTCACTGTCAAGATGATTGCCCTGTCATTTCATGGCTCAAGATTTTTTTTTAATCTAAGCAAAAATGTGTTGTATAAGCATCAATACATTAAGCAATGAATGAATGAATGAATGAATTAATCAATCAATCAATCAATCAGTCAATCAATTAATATTGTTATCGTCCATATTACAGGAACTTCTTTTCGCAGCGATAAAATAAATCAACAAATCAACACAACACCAGACAAAGACATAACATGTAAAAAAAAGCCTAAGATAAGAATATACGACTATTTTTTCACATACACACACACACACGCACGTGCATGCACACACACACACACACACACACACACACACACACACACACACACACACACACACACACACACACACACACACACTCATGCATACACACACACACTACACACCATGTGCACACATAATTATAACCATTTAACTATCCATCCATCTGTCCTAACATAGACCTAGATGCAAAGATGTTTACACATATAAATATAGAACTTGCAAACATTTAATTTATACTTATTCGTAACCCCAACCCTGTTTTTAAAAGTGTTCAATGAATACTTGACTTCCTCACTGAGGTATTATGTTTCACAAGGGAATATTTAATGTAATTCCATAACAAGAGCAATAAATAAAGAAACCCCAGAATGAGTGTACCACTAACTTGGTGACTTGTGATGACATTGAAACACTCACCAGGAAACACCAAGTTCACAATTAATTTGAAATGCTGATCTTACATATCACTGGGACACACATAAGCAATTGTTCTTGCACGTATGCTTCGTCTTTTGTTCTTTCATTGCGTATTTTGTACCGATTTCCAAACCCTTGTGAGTTCAACTTCTAGTTTTATTAAAAGTAATTGTCCATAAGTCCGATTTTAAATGCACCCTTTTATATTTCTTAGCTACGTTGTGTGGTACCTTTAATCATATATTATTTGGCTTATTAAATATTAACACTCCATGATCATAAATCTACCTTGTAAATTAAAACATTAAAAATAAAATCTTAAACTTAAGCTTAAAGTAAACAAGTTTTATGAGCAGCCCAAAACAAATAAAGCTATTGCATTTTGAATTAGTTTATTTATAATAGCTATATTGCTGAACAAAGCCCTTAAGTAAGCACGTCAAAAAGAATGTGCTTTGATACACTTATAGTTACGATATAACAAATAACGAGTTTATTATTATTTAGCCTTTACTTTTGGGTTCTTTAAGGAAAGTCGTTATCTGAACGCAAAAACAAACCGCGGACAGAACTGGCATTAACTATGACATCATCTAGGTCCGGGTATGTCGCAACGCACTTGAACGATACTGCAATCTCTAATTTACGGAATCGCCGACTGACAAAACGCATATCTGTCCCATCTGATTTTGGAATAATGTTTAGTGTCAGAAAGCTAGCGTACTCTTTATTCCACACTAATGTCAAGATATTTGACATGAATGGAACAGAACATATGGCATGGGATAATGACGACTTTGATACTCACGATGTTTCTTACGTACATAATGCTACCGCCATTGTGTATTCAGTGTACTTGATACAAATTAGATTTTTTCAATTTCTCTTTTCGTTTCATCCTTTCAGTAAATTGCCAGTAAAACTACACAGTGGAGTTTTCAACTGCTCTGTGGATTACTATGTCGATTTTCAGCATCACTTAAATTGCAATTTGAGGTCAGACTGTGCTGATGGAAGGGATGAAACAGAACACTGCCCCTTCAGCAGTGCTGACTGCCAAGGTTTGCTGGATCTATGCAACCGCTGTTACAAAATTGTACGTGCTAGCACGCTGAATAGGTTTACTCCTAATGAAAAAGACATGCACAAACAAATTAAAAATTATTGCAAATTTATAGAGGGATTACCTGTGCTGCCATTATGTGTGTTCGACTGGCAAGAGACAGTGTACGCTTTCACCAAACCTTACGTGTATACTGGGGACAGAATATGGACTGGTTTATACTTGGGTAATAAGCGTTCACCCAATATGTACAAGAGAAATGTTGTAAGTGAAGATAGAACTGTTCTTTATCATTCTGTACCCTTTGAAGACACTTCCCACGAAGGTCATGATATGTGCATTGTTAGCTGGGGCAATTCTTTTGGCATGATGTTCTGCAACACGCATGGACTAAATAGAGGATTAAAAGCGATTTGTGAAATCAAGAAAAATGAAGGTGCAGTAGTTTCAGAATCCACACTTGCAATACATTTTGCCAGCATTGAATCGTCGTCTTCTAAAGTAGCGCACTCCTTAATCATTTGTCCGGGTGGTCATTTGACTCACATTTTTCTACTGTGTGGTTTGCAGTCAAACATGTGTGGCCAAGAAACATTACCATGTGTCTTTTACATTAATTCGACTGAAACACACAGTCTTTCCTATTTACACAATCGTAGCCATTTTTTAGTACCTTTATTCAAATGTGATGGTATGACTAATATTCTGTCATATAATCTTGTATGCGATTTCATGTATGGTTGTCAAGACAGAAGTGACGAAGGTTTCTGTGTCCATCAGTCTTGTCTTTCGATGTTTACTTGTTCCAATGGCCAGTGTATTTCCTTCGACAACATATGTGATCAACTGTCCCACTGTCATGACAAATCAGATGAGGTGGGATGTTTTCTGGACAGGCTGCATAAGGCAGAGCTACCCTTTTTCCCATCGCCTGCTCTGATTGAGTTCGATGGTGTGAGAGCGTTCACATCAACGCCAATGAGCGGCAATGAATCATGTCCCAGCACACACTACCGATGTCCAGGTGAGTTCAATGACTGCCTCCCTGTCTTCACCCGATGTAACGGAATGTACGACTGCATGGGCCACCAGGATGAAGGTGGGTGTCAGCAAGTGACGTGTCCAGGGTACTTCAGGTGCAGGGCTTCTACAATCTGTCTCCATGGTGACCACCTGTGTGACGGTTGGCCTCACTGTCCGCAATATGATGATGAGATGGCGTGTGGGGTGCATTGCCCTCACAGCTGTCTGTGTCAAGGGAACGTTTTTCTGTGTTTCAGTACATTTCATGCATCACTCTTCCCCCAGATTCGTTCCTTGAATGCAACAGGCTCTGGAATGACCCTGGATGATGTCAAAAGTCTTCACTATCTTGTGCATCTGAGTCTTGCACAGTGTTCTTTGTTTTCAGTTCCTGATATTAAGCTGCTCAATCTGAAATTTCTAGACCTTTCCAGGAACAAGTTACAGTATTTAAACATGACTCGTTTCGTTATTTTAGGAAACTTAGAAACATTGCATGTCTCGCATAATCCTCTTGTTTCAGTGCACATGGAATCTGAAGTCCTCCAGAACAAATTGACATTACTAGATCTTTCGCACACTACCATCACAGTGTTCGATTCCAGAGTGTTATCGAAATTTATTAAACTGTTCAAACTAGATTTAACATTTACTGAAATCCAAACAATCGACCAAAATGGCTTCAAGTATTTACCACAGCTTAGAGACATTTACTTAAAAGGAAGCCCTCTAAAAGCCTTTCCTGCAGACATATTCAAAGAGCTTTACAACCTACAGTTTCTTTCAACTGACAATTATAGACTGTGCTGTGATGAAATACTGCCTGTCAACTTTGACCAAGGCTTTTGCCTTTCTCCCACAGATCAGATTTCTTCTTGTGAAGATCTGCTGCAGTCAGAAACGTACCGAGTGTTTCTCTGGCTCAACTGTTGCATGTCAATCATCGGTAACGTGTTCTGTCTGGCCGTGAGGCTGTCCACAAAACGAGTGTTGTCTTCAGAGGCTTTCAACGTGCTCGTCACCAATCTCATTGTATCTGATTTTCTGATGGGTGTCTACCTAGCAGTCATTGGCGTAACTGATGAGGTGTTTAGGGGTAAATATCTCCACAACGACCACGCTTGGAAAGATAGTGCAACCTGCAAGATGGCTGGTTTTGTTTCTTTGTTGTCCAGTGAGGTATCTGCTCTGATCATTTGGATCATCACACTGGACCGTTTTGCTGTTATCTGCTTTCCCTTCAGCACTCTCCGTCTGGAAAGAGCATCAGCTACGACAGTATGCACATGTGTTTGGCTTCTGGGTCTGCTTCTTGTTTCTTTGCCGTTGCTACCTATGATGAGACACTGGAACTTTTACGGTGAGACAGGGATTTGCATGCCACTACCAGTATCTCCCAATCAAGCGTTTAAGGGAAGAGTGTACTCTTTCAGTATTTTGATAGTGTTCAATTTCCTTCTGTTTGTCATGATATCTGCCGGGCAAATCTGTATCTATAGGTCAGTGCAGAAAAACACCTTAAAAACCGTAACAGCCAACACTTTGAGGAATATCACGATAGCTCAACGGCTGATCACTGTGGCTGTGACCAATTTCCTGTGCTGGTTTCCCATAGGACTTTGTGGGTTTTTAGCCGCTGCAGGTTTCCCTATTCTAGAAGAGGTTAACGTCGCTTTAGCCATCTTTGCGTTGCCTTTGAACTCTGCCCTGAATCCTTTTCTGTACACACTGAACACCTTTGTTGAAAAACGAAGAAAATCGGCTGAAACAAAACTACTGAAATGGATGGAATCACAAACTGATCTACATATTGATTAACCATATCAAGCCAGATAATAATACTCAGATCTGCTAATATTATTTTTGCACCATAGTCAACGTTTTCTACGTGAACAAGCTTTTAGAAAATGACATTGATTGAAATAGCATATACTAGAGTAAGCTCAAAAAAAGCTCAAAACATCTTTGGCATCATGTAAAATAGCATCAATAACTTTTCATTAAGTCGTAGTTTTATTTGTGCCTCGAAGAATAAGTCAACTCACCCACACCTACATAGATTCCTCACCTAAATATGAATATAAGAACGTTTGCTATTTGTGTGTTTTGTGTTTACCTCACACATTTGAAGCAGTTTAATAGATCCATGTGACAACAAACAAATCGTTGATTGTCAAACATTGCTTCCATTCCTCCACTTAAAGTTACACATTAAAAAAACAACTAACAGCAAAGTACAAAAAACTAGGCGACGCTGCGCTAGCGACGATGCGCTCTTCGGGTGAGGGCAGTCCGAGTTTCAAATGAATTGTTTTCTGTAATAAAAAGGTAATAAAAGAACACGACAAACAATGCAGTTTAATACAATACAAGACAACATAAAAGATGTGACACGGTCAATGCAAAGTGTGGCTTCAGTGAGTGAGTGCAGCATAATGTGGCTGTAGCCCAAGGCAGCAGACAGGAGCAGCATGCCTCAATCAGTTAGCCCTGCTCTGTTTGCAACAGGACAGGCCCAAACAAGCATCGGTGCACAATTATGTCAGAGCCTCGTGAATCGTTTTAATCTGGTTATATCTGATAGTGAAGCAATGTTGTGCAACTTTGATTTGCGCGCATGTGTATGTATGTATGTATGTATGTATGTATGTATGTATGTATGTATGTATGTATGTATGTATGTATGTATGTATGTATGTATGTATGTATGTATGTATGTGTGTGTGTGTGTGTGTGTGTGTGTGTGTGTGTGTGTGTGTGTGTGTGTGTGTGTGTGTGTGTGTGTGTGTGTGTGTGTGTGTGTGTGTGTGTGTGTGTGTATGTGTGTGTGTGTGTGTGTGTGTGTGTGTGTGTGTGTGTGTGTGTGTGTGTGTGTGTGTGTGTGTGTGTCTGTCTGTCTGTGCCTGTGTCTGTGTATGTATTTATAGATAGGTGTGCTCTGGTAGAATGTTGTCCATTTTCAGCCTTTTAGAGGACAGTACATTTTGTAATTCTTAATCTGAATTTGAATTTGAATCAGAATCTGACTTTTTTCTTATTGTAGTGCATGATTGCAGAGAACTATTAGGCTGAAGTATGCCACAGCCAGTATATATATGGTTGGAAGGGATCATCAATCAATCAATCACTATTTTTATTGTCCAGTTTACAGGACATTCTTTTTACAGCTATAAAACAATCAACAAAACAACACAATAAAGACAGAGACATAGTATATAGAAAAGACATAATAACGAATTACTTGAACCAACAAGAACACGTTCAGACTCTTTAACTGCGTGTCGTTTGGTTAGTAACAACACAATAACATAAACAGTATATGTACGTGTGATACACTTATTTAGCCTTAAAACTAAGTCCTAAAATTCTTACAGCAGAGCATTTTAACCAGTGTGAATAGTGTACCTCAATTTGAAAGACTCGTATGAAAAGTTACTGTCATCTAGAGACACGAGACAGCTTATGAGTACTATCACATATAAAAATAGTCCTTATCAACAGTAATGATCACAAACTACTGTCGAGAGAATAATCCATTTTTATTATCTGGACTCCCTCACAATAAAAGCTACGCTCAAACCCATTAAACTCTCGTCTGTTCTCTCGTCTTGTCTAGGCTAGACCATTGTAACTCTCTGTTATTTGGTTGCCCGCAGTCCTCAATCCAGAAACTTCAGAAAGTTCAGAACGCAGCTGCAAGATTGATTTTCAAAGCAAAAAAGACACTGCATATCACCCCGCTACTTCACACTCTTCACTGGCTTCCAATTTCTGCTCGAATTCAGTACAAGATCGCATGCCTCACCTTCAACTCTATTAATGGAACTGCCCCTCAGTACCTCACTGACATTGTACAAACCTACACTCCCACCCGACATCTCAGATCTTCCTCCGACTCATGCCTGCTCTCCACTCCCCGTATTAAAACTAAATCCTTCGGTGAATCTTCTTTCTCGTACTCTGCTCCCTCGGTCTGGAATAGCTTACCACACAGTGTTCGCCACTCTTCCTCTGTTCAGTCTTTCAAAACTTCTCTGAAAACTCATCTTTTTGAAACCTCATACTCTCACCTCTAATCCACGTAGTCCTTGATGATATTACCCTGCAGTATGTGTGTGTGCGTGTGTGTATGCGTGTATGCGTGCGTGCGTGCGTGGGGGGGGGGGGGGGGGGGAGGGGGGGGGAGGGAGGGCGAGAGAGATTAATACATGCATTTTGTATGAACAGTCTCACTTATTTTTAATGTTTATATTTATTGATACTTGTCTTCATGTTGATTATTCTTGGCTTGGTATTTATCTGTATGTTAGTGTTTAGGCCTTTGTTCAGCGCTTTGAGCACCCTGCAAAGGGAGTTAAGCGCTCTATAAATAACCATTATTATTATTATTATTATTATTATTAATAAAATATTGCCTTGTTAATGAAACTAATACAAATGATCTTGAAATCAAATTTTACAACAAAAGAAAATAATTTCCTTTTTTAAAGGTACAACAAACACCAACTTTTGAAATGTGATGTTTTGTTGACTCTTACATACAATATTTCGTGTATGTTTCATAATCATATTCTTTGACTGCAAGGGAAAAAAAAAAGATTTCCAACATATGGTTAGTACATGCTTTACATATTAATTTTCATAATTTTGTGTTCATGAAAGGGGATGACAAACACAAAAAGAATGGACCGTAATTTATGATAATAAATTTATACAATCTTACCAGAACTTCCTTGCAGAAGGCACAGTGTCTGTTATGTCCATGGGTTAACACAAAATCAGTTAGCTCCAGGATATGATGTGGCATTTGGTACTTTGGAAATATACCGTGAGGCATTCATTCTGGAAATAGTAAATTGTAGATTTTTTGGGGTAAAACGTGCAAAATGGTAACATTTTATGAACTACATTAATTTTGCTCCCTAGAGTCAAATCTATTTTTTGAGCCACTCACCATGCATCTAGCCATTATGATGACTGAACAACAGCTCACTTGGTCCTAAAAAAGGAGCTAAAAATAGTGTATACAATGAGAAAATAGAGATTCACGTTTTGCATGTAAGAAACTGGCAGGCTGGCCATAAAAAGTGCAATAGTCAGCTTTTATCTATCACTCATCACCAAAAATCCACAACCTGACAAAGATGATCAACAAGCAGATTCTTGGGCCCAGAGATCTGACTGAAGCATAAAGCAAGCAGCCAGAGCCATAGATGGAAATTTTCTGCAGTATACCAACTGGGGGAATATTGGACACTCACAAGGAGTGTTTCTGAGAAACTTTGACATGGTGCTCTAAGCGTGATCATGCCAAAGGCATGTTAGGGTCATCCATCGAAGACTTCTCCAAGATCAGTTCTAGAGTACCGAAAAACCGCCAGAACACCTCAAGGACAAAATGGAAGACTAGGGGGTGGGGCATGCACTGGCTGATAGTCCTACAACATTGGGTCAAGGGGGCATGCACTGGCTGATAGTCCTACAACATTGGGTCAAGGGGGCATGCACTGGCTGATAGTCCTGCAACATTGGGTCAAGGGGGCATGCACTGGCTGATAGTCCTACAACATTGGGTCAAGGGGGCATGCACTGGCTGATAGTCCTGCAACATTGGGTCAAGGGGGCATGCACTGGCTGATAGTCTTGCAATATTGGGTCAAGGGGGCATGCACTGGCTGATAGTCCTGCAACATTGGGTCAAGGGGGCATGCACTGGCTGATAGTCCTGCAACATTGGGTCAAGGGGGCATGCACTGGCTGATAGTCCTGCAATATTGGGTCAAGGGGGCATGCACTGGCTGATAGTCCTGCAACATTGGGTCAAGGGGGCATGCACTGGCTGATAGTCCTGCAACATTGGGTCAAGGGGGCATGCATTGGCTGATAGTCCTGCAACATTGGGTCAAGGGGGCATGCATTGGCTGATAGTACTGCAACATTGGGTCAAGGGGGCATGCATTGGCTGATAGTACTGCAACATTGGGTCAAGGGGGCATGCATTGGCTGATAGTACTGCAACATTGGGTCAAGGGGGCATGCATTGGCTGATAGTCCTGCAACATTGGGTCAAGGGGGCATGCATTGACTGATAGTCCTGCAACATTGGGTCAAGGGGGCATGCATTGGCTGATAGTCCTGCAACATTGAGTCAAAGGGGCATGCATTGACTGATAGTCCTGCAACATTGGGTCAAGGGGGCATGCATTGGCTGATAGTCCTGCAACATTGGGTCAAAGGGGCATGCATTGGCTGATAGTCCTGCAACATTGGGTCAAGGGGGCATGCATTGGCTGATAGTACTGCAACATTGGGTCAAAGGGGCATGCATTGGCTGATAGTCCTGCAACATTGGGTCAAGGGGGCATGCATTGGCTGATAGTCCTGCAACATTGGGTCAAGGGGGCATGCATTTGCTCATAGTCCTGCAACATTGGGTCAAGGGGGCATGCACTGGATGATAGTCCTGCAACATTGGGTCAATTGGGCATGCATTTTCTCATAGTCCTGCAACATTGGGTCAAGCGGGCATGCATTTGCTCATAGTCCTGCAACATTGGGTCAAGTGGGCATGCATTTTCTCATAGTCCTGCAACATTGGGTCAAGGGGGCATGCATTTGCTCGTAGTCCTGCAACATTGGGTCAAAGGGACATGCACTGGCTGATAGTCCTGCAACATTGGGTCAAAGGGGCATGCACTGGCTGATAGTTCTGCAGATGTGCACCACAATGAGATGATTAAGGTACGCCCACTTTTCAGTATGCTGATGGGAAGAATTCTGGTTTAGTTCACGTTTGTCGGAAACCCAGAACCTTTGCATGGACGAGTGACTGGTGCTATATTTGTTTTAAACATGATGCCTATAGTTCATTTGGCATAAACTAAAGCTCTCTGGCTATGCAAACTGGGACATGCTGACCTTGCTTGGATACTAGCTGCAGATTGACCTGTATCAGTAAACTCAGGGAAGGCAAGCTGAGTATCCAGGTAATGGGTATCAGTGGTTCAGAGGTGGGACATTTGGGTTCTTTTTCTCCTTCATTTATATAGTATGCTCCTTCAGTTTTGTGAAAATTCTGATAATTAGTTAGTATGTTCACAACTAACATAGCGATACTTTTTTTTCTCTAACTCCAAGTTTTGTACTCGCACTAATTATACACTGTTTGAAAAAAAACCTGTCAAGATGGAAAGAATATATTTTTTTCAAGAATAAAGATTAATTCATTTTGGAAGCAAATTAATTATTCTGGCAATCTTTGAATAATGATCGCATAAAAGACCAAATTTTGGACATTATTGTTTTCCTTGCAAATGTCACGCTTTTCCAAGAATACAGCGTTAAAATATGCAAAGGTACACTATCGTTCTGTTAGGATTTAAATGACAAATTTGAAAAGAATGTCAACACAGTTGAAAATGTCATATAGATATAAGCACATGCTGAATAAGACGAACTTAAATCGTTCCATGATTTATTGACTTTTACAAAGTTTTTGATGATACCTGGCTTGCAAATGTATGTAGCAAAAATATTGGAAAACAGACAGAGCCTACAAGTAATCAATTTAAACGGATTTTAAAAAAACCCACGCTAAATGATATAAAGGTACGTTATAATATTTTTTTTAAAAAACATCATTAATATGCCACTAGTCTTTAATATCATACACGTATTCTGCAAGGATAGACGTTAAGTCTATGCTATTTCCATACAGGACAATGGTAACGGTTACCTACCTGCATGATCAAATTGGTGTAGATGTAAAGAAGACTGATAGAATCTGTCACACTGGTGAAAGACAGATATGTGCTGCAACAAACATATCGCATCTGGCTGGCCACAAGCATGTGTTAAACCGTGCCAAAACAGCTGTGACAGATATAATGCATTTTGCGAAAACCACTTTCTATTGTAACAAGATCAAAGAAAGTTTTTCATGTGGACGGTTATTTCAAGTGTGTAATCAATTACTCGGTACGGCAAAGACATCTCCTCTTCCTTCTGTCTTTCCACTAGCTGAACTCCCAAATCACTTTTTGCAATTCTTCAAAGGTAAAATCAACACCATTAGAAACAACCTTGATTCCACCTTCTCCGATTCATCTACTGAACCCCCTTTTCACGGTCAGCCCCTCACTTGTTTCACCCCAGTGACTCAAGACCTAGTACAACGCACCATTCTCTCTTCTCCACTGAAAACCTGTGAACTCGACCCTTTTCCTGCTGACTTATATCTGGACTCCCTTGACGCCATTCTGCCTTACATTACTGACATAATGAACAACTCCCTTGCTTCTGGAACTTTTCCTGACAAGTACAAATCTTATTTGGTAAAGCCTTTGCTTAAGAAGCCCTCCCTTGATCCTGATGACCTAAAGAATTACCGACCAGTTTCAAATCTCGCCTTCCTGTCTAAGTTACTAGAACGCATCATTCTTCTACAACGTAATGAACATTTGACTCAAAACACTTTACTCTGCTCCTTACAGTCAGCATACAGACCCCATCATAGCACCGAAACTGCTCTTCTTAAGATCATGGACGATATACTAACATCTCTTGACAATGGTAAAATGTGCATTCTTATTTTACACGACCTCTCCGCCGCTTTTGACACTATTGACCACACTATCCTACTAAACAGACTCTCTCATTCTTTTGGCATATCTGGATCTGCACTATCCTGGTTTGAATCCTATCTCATCAACAGAACTGAAACAATCTCAACGGCTGGCTATAAATCCACTCCTTCAACCATTAAGTACGGTGTCCCTCAGGGATCCGTCCTAGGACCTGTCCTCTTCATTCTGTACATGCAACCTCTGTTTGACATTGTCAAGCAACACACTGTAAATCATCATGCTTTCGCAGACGACAACCAGCTTTACAAGGAAACATCTATCTCTGATCTTGACTCTTCTCTCCAGAGTATTCAAGGATGTGTTGGTGATGTCAAGGCATGGACGAGTACAAATAAACTCCAACTGAATGATAACAAAACTGAATCCATTATCCTTTCTTCTAACAGACTCTCTGTGGGTAATTCCTTACCTTCCTCGATCCAAATTGGTGACTGTGATGTTGATTTTGTACCTTCTGTAAAAAACTCTTGGTGTAACTATTGATTCCCACCTTTCAATGAAAGCCCACGTGAACAGCATCTGCAAGGCTGCATACTTCCAGTTACGAAAGATCAGTTCCATCCGCCACATTCTTACCATTCAGGCAACACAGACTCTTATTTGCTCTCTTGTCCTATCTAGGCTCGACTATTGCAATTCTTTGTTATATGGCTGCCCTCAAACTCTAATCCAACAACTTCAAAAAGTTCAAAATGCAGCAGCAAGACTGATCTTCAAAGCTAAACGGAAAGTACACATTACCCCAC
>CM065700.1:31061460-31078960 GCA_017654935.2 Phymorhynchus buccinoides | reverse complement strand
CTCTGTGAAATTCGGGTTGCTCCCACCTGGAGAGCGCGTCGCAGCCAGAGGCGCGCCACCCATTATTTTGTTTTGTTTTTTTGCATGCGATTTTTGTCACTGATGAGGGGGGGGGGGGGGAGGGTAAATTTTTACCAAATGACAACTTTTTCGTTGCCACCGGGTTTAGCGTATGCTAAGTGCATGGGCACACGGGACCTCGGTTTATCGTCTCATCCGAAAGACTCCACGTTCAGACCGTTGAGGCCTAGTGCAGAATGAGAGGAAAAAATCCCCTGTACCCAGGTTCGAACTCGGGTTTACTTGACACGAAGCGAACGCGATACCACTGTGCCACTCTACACCACTACACATTAATGCTCATTAACGATCATTTGGTCCCATCCCCACCCCCACCCCCAATCAAAGCCCGTGGGGGGGAGGGGATCTGTAGTATGTCTGTCTTTAGCCCTAAAAGTGCGAAATTATTATCATTATTCTGGTTGAAACGTTTTATTGTCTTTACATAACAAACATACAAACAAAACTGAAGCAACAGCAAGCTAGGTTTATGGCGTTGCTCAGTATAAGAGAAAGTGCTTATATATCAGACAATATTGACGGATTCAAATAATATAAGCTTCAATCAAAATAAACCAAAGACAGAAAACAATCATTATCATTATTCTCTATAATATGGACCTATTATAATAATAATATAATTCATTTGTTCCCTTGATCAAAGCAGATTAGAACCCCCCCCCCCCCCCCCCCCCCCGAGCTAGCGGCTAATTAATTGCGCCGAAAATGCTATTAACATTGACACTTCTATAATATTCCTAACGTGGGGACACTAATAATGTGATTTTTACTTAGTATTTAGATCACCAGTCCTTGTACCTATGCTGACACAAATAGGCCTGTAGGTGATCGGACTATTGCGATGGGCTGGTTTGTATGTTTTTTTTGTGTGTTTTTTAAAAATGTTTTTTTCCCTGTCTGTCTGGTTCTCTACTGGTTCTAATTCTATACATTGCAGAGGCCACATCTGACGATAGTAGCGACGGAGTTAGGAGGGCGCATGTATCTAATTTAAAAAAAAGAAAGAAATGAGAAAGACCTACTGTTTCTGCTTAACTGGGTTAAGCTTTTCAATCTCCTTACATCAAAGAGAGTTAACATGCCAAACGTTACAAAATCATGCTTAGGGTGTTTACCGTACAGTGTCTTATCTCTATTTGCATATAATTAATGTCTGCCTGAGCTATTGTTTGTGTGTTTATCTTCCTTTTTCTCTCCTCTGGTACGAAATGATCAGAATGAATGAAAAATGGTGTTTTACGTCCTCTCGGTCATAGACACATATGGAACATTTGTAAATACAAAGATGGTGGGAACAATACTGGAGGCAATGCCCAAAGGCAATGCAACACCAGTAAAGTCCCAATTTTTTTTTTAGCAATACAGATATGTGTAGCAGTAACCACGCCTCGGTTCAACTTCATCGGCTATGGTACCGCCACAAGTATATATAGAGCGAAATGATCAGAAAACTCAGTACATGTATGTGTTTAAATATACGCCAACCAATCCAGTAGAGCCGAATTCTGAAAATTTGGTAAATGCGCACGTGTGTATGTGTGTGTGTGTGTGTGTGTGTGTGTGTGTGTGTGTGTGTGTGTGTGTGTGTGTGTGTGTGTGCGTGTGTGTGCGCGTGCGTGCGTGCGTGTGCGTGCGCGCGTGTGCGTGTGTGTGTGTGTGTGTGTGTGTGTGTGTGTGTGTGTGTGTGTGTGTGTGTGTGTGTGTGTGTGTGTGTGTGTGTGTGTGCGTGTGCGTGTGCGCGTGCGTGTGTATGTGTGTGTATTTTAAATTGAACACGTACACGCACCCGCACAGACAATGACTTTTATTATATAGGCCTAGGTATTAGATTCCCATGCTCACACCACTTGCTCGGCTAGAAATCGCCATAATTATATATTTTCCACGATCTACTGAGTTGTTGCATGTCCACATAATCAACAGAACGCAGAGTCAGCAGAACGCCATGGAAAATGTACGTCGTCACTGTGAAACACCCTGCTAATTACTGCATATTATTTTCTCGAAACGATCTTGTATTAGTGTTATCTGGAAGGCGGCAGAAGACGTTTGTAACGTGTCTTCTTTTCACGGATAGTAAATACATAAACGGTAAATGTTACGTCTTGCTAGCCATAGATTCTTAAAGACCCCCTCACGTCACGTGTCACATTCCCTCTTATACTTGGAAGATGTATTCAGATTTCTTACCAGCTATAAGATGGAAAACACGTTGGGAACCATGATTTTGACACGTGACGTGGTGGGTCTTTAAGCCTGTATCACACATGGCATGGCTTGACACTTTTCTCTAAGACAAGGAAACTTGGAAACGAGGGATCAATCAAACCAGCAAAGCTGACAAAGCTGAGCACGTCCAACCTGTACACTTTTAGTTAAAGGGACATGTGAATGTTTTCAGATGCTGTTTAGGTGAACACAAATAAATGCCAGTAATGCAGTGAAAAGGCGAATTTTCTGGATTTTTACTTTGCTTTTGAACTAAATCGATGCTCAGAAATTGAAAATAAATTCGTCTTCTAAACGAAACTTTGAACTGAGTCGAAATAGGAAATGACGACATATAGGCCCTGAATGTAAAGGAAGTACAATCGCAAGATGCCAATGTCAATGCGCTGCTGCCAGGTGCATTAACTATGCAAGTTAGGGGAAGACGGGGTAAAAAGCGCATGGGCGGGTAAGAAGCCCACCCCAATTATCTCATGAAATGAAGCAAATTTCAGTCTCATTTTGCCCATGAGACGAGCGTTAATGTCTAGCATTCGTCTCATGGGCAAATTTGACTGAAATTTTCTTTATTTCATGAGATAATTGGGGTGGGCTTCTTACCCGCCCATGCGCTTTTTACCCCGTCTTCCCCTAATACACACACGTGTCATTCTGTACCTTTCATTGATTCTCGCTGCAAGACCCCGTCTATTTAAAAATGGCTGCAAAAGACAAATCCACAAGAAACGAATGTCCTGACCAAATCACTATTCAAACTAATTTCTTAGACACATCATGCGTGTTGTGTCACAAATAAAATAATTCTCGATTTCTTCTCATGGCCACAATCGAACCCGGTGATTCAAATAAAAATATATATTTCAATTGCAGCTTTATATGAGTTGGAGACGAAAACGATATAGCCCAAATAGGTGAGAAACCCGTATTCTGCAAACTACAGTAGTTAACAAAAGCGTATGTTTCGCAGAGAGCCGATTTGAAGCGACTTTTCACCAACAAGAGCCCAGATATCTCCTTTAAGAGACTAATTTAAATTGTCTCTTGGCAATCTGAAATAATTAGTTGACATGATTATATTATCAAAGCGTAGTGAAACTATAAGTGTTAGAAGGCATTCAGGGGGTTGCATTGGCTTGTGTCATTATTATTTCTGTGGTTTTTTTGCATGTTCGCGCGCACTTGCGTGTTTGTATAGGGGAAGACGGGGTAAAAAGCGCATGGGCGGGTAAGAAGCCCACCCCAATTATCTCATGAAATGAAGCAAATTTCAGTCTCATTTTGCCCATGAGACGAGCGTTAATGTCTAGCATTCGTCTCATGGGCAAATTTGACTGAAATTTTCTTTATTTTATGAGATAATTGGGGTGGGCTTCTTACCCGCCCATGCGCTTTTTACCCCGTCTTCCCCTAATGTTCGTGAAAAAGCAGCGCTATTAAGCCAGCAAGGAAAGTGTGTGCAAAATGAGCGAAAAAAGACATTCCTACGCGAGCGTGTCAATAAATGTAACATGTCTTTTAAAGAAAACTTTCTCATGTGGAGAAAGTCTAAAGCCACCCGATTAAATCATAACAAATAGTCATTAATTAAAAGCGTGGATTTGATGAAACACCAATGCAGATCATTTTCTAATCAAAGATGTCATCATGTCTCACTGTTCGGCTGTGTTCTAATCTGGCTAATCGGATGCTTCGTTTCCTAATGGAGAATATCACTGGCTCTGATTGTTTGCTACGTGATGAAGCTTAACTGATGCTGAAGGAAATGAAGAAGAGGTTCGAGTGGTGGTGTTAACCGCCGTTTTGTCCAAATTCCGCCGTTTTGTCTATAGACAAAACGGCGGGTTGGACAAAACGGCGCCCGATTTTGAACCGCCGTTTTGCCCAAATGAAAGTTGGAGTTATAAAAACTCATTCTTGACAAGTTCTCATTTAAAAAAAAAATCTTTGTTAAATAAAATGAATAACAAGCTGACCACGGACACTGGTCACTTTGGCCTAATTTTACCGTTTGATTGCTAATTAGTGTATTAGGAGATCATATGAACAATTATTGATGTGGTTGACCAGTGGTCAGTGTCACTGACCAGTGGTCACTTTGGCCTATTTTCACTGTTTGACTGCAAATTAGTGCATTAGGAGCTCAAATGAACAAAGTTTGATGTCGTTGACTAGTGGTCAGTGTCACTGACCAGTGGTCACTTTGGCCTATTTTCACTGTTTGACTGCAATTTAGTGTATTAGGAGTTCAAATGAACAAATTTTGATGTCGTTGACCAGTGGTCAGTGTCACTGACCAGTGGTCACTTTGGCCTATTTTCACTGTTTGACTGCAATTTAGTGTATTAGGAGTTCAAATGAACAATTTTTGTATGTGGTTGACCAGTGGTCAGTGTCACTGACCAGTGGTCACTTTGGCCTATTTTCACTGTTTGACTGCAAATTAGTGTATTAGGAGTTCAAATGAACAAATTTTGATGTGGTTGACCAGTGGTCAGTGTCACTGACCAGTGGTCACTTTGGCCTATTTTCACTGTTTGACTGCAAGTTAGTGTATTAGGAGTTCAAATGAACAAGGTTTGATGTGGTTGACCAGTGGTCAGTGTCACTGACCAGTGGTCACTTTGGCCTATTTTCACTGTTTGACTGCAAATTAGTGTATTAGGAGTTCAAATGAACAATTTTTGATGTGGTTGACCAGTGGTCAGTGTCACTGACCAGTGGTCACTTTGGCCTATTTTCACTGTTTGACTGCAAATTAGTGTATTAGGAGTTCAAATGAACAATTTTTGTATGTGGTTGACCAGTGGTTAGTGTCACTGACCAGTGGTCACTTTGGCCTATTTTCACTGTTTGACTGCAAATTAGTGTATTAGGAGTTCAAATGAACAAAGTTTGATGTGGTTGACCAGTGGTCAGTCACACTAACCAATGGTCAACCACATTAAAAAAAAAGAGGCCAAAGTGACCACTGGTCAGTGACACTGACCACTGGTCAACGACATCAAAATTTGTTCATTTGAACTCCTAATACACTAATTTGCAGTCAAACAGTGAAAATAGGCCAAAGTGACCACTGGTCAGTAACACTGACCACTGGTCAACGACATCAAAATTTGTTCATTTGAACTCCTAATACACTAATTTGCAGTCAAACAGTGAAAATAGGCCAAAGTGACCACTGGTCAGTGACACTGACCACTGGTCAACCACATTAACAATTGTTCATATGATCTCCTAATATTAGCATTCAGACGGTAAAATTAGGCCAAAGTGACCAGTGTCAGTGGTCAGCTTGTTATTCATTTTATTTAACAAAGATTAACAAAAAAATGAGAACTTGTCAAGAATGAGTTTTTATAACTCCAACTTTCATTTGGGCAAAACGGCGGTTCAAAATCGGGCGCCGTTTTGTCCAACCCGCCGTTTTGTCTATAGACAAAACGGCGGATTGTTGAACCGCCGTTTTGTCCAAATCATAATAGAAAATTTGGACAAAACGGCGGTTCTAACCCCGCCGTTTTGTCTATAGACAAAACGGCGGACTTTGGACAAAACGGCGGTTAACAGTGGTTTCAATTTCGTTGATGGGAAATGAATCGGTGTTGTTCTTGTTCACTTGATTTCCTCTCCCTGCGTGTGGGCTTCAAAAAGCCCCTTGACGACCAACTACTGCGTCCATTGCCAATCCAGATGTTGTGCGGTGATGGTGTTGTTTCAAAAAGGTGAGACGAATAAGTTTTGTAGTAAAGACCAACATTTATGATTCATGTCAGTGTAGATAAAAGCTAATTAGGCAGGCTTACCTTAAATATTATAAATGTACGTGTTGTATATTTGAAAAGTTAGAGACAATGCTGTTATTTGTCGGTTTTGCCTCCATCTTGAATTATGAAAATGCAAGAGAATGTTATGAGTACATCCAACGGATTTTACTAGGTTTACACGTTTGAAAAATGCAAAGAATTGATTGTTACCAAACATTTCATGGCTCCCCCCCCCCCCCCCCCCCCCTACTTGACTTGACTACAAGACATGTCCTTTGCCTAAAATGATTAAAAACGCAAGGGGAAACTTTGAAAGTGTTTCACTTTTCTGTTCCAATTTTCTGATCGAAAGTGCTTTAAGCTTAACCAGAGAGCTATTTGTTTCAAGTTATTTCCTTTCACATAGACAGTGTTTCGTTCCTATGATTGTTGTTAGGGACAGGGAAAGACCTTACAAGTGCCAACAACAAACCAAAGAAGGGATACAAACTTTGGATTGGTGTATACTGGTGATGAGTTCTAAAAAACAAACAGTCATGCACTTTAACCCTTTCAGCGCCAATGTCACATGTATGCACCACAATGGTTTAGCCCTTTCACCGCCAAAGTCGCATTTTAGCACCACAATGATTTTTAACACCTATGTCACTAAAAGTCATCAAATTGGAGTCTATTATGCAAAGACCCTATTGTCTTAGTCTTGGGAAGTAAGGATAGACCTTATTTTGCATGTGTCACAGAAGAATCCCCAATACTGCAGATAGATTTTGTTCTCTACACAGGTAAATTAATGGAGATTTTTGGCTTAAATATGGCTGGCGGTGAAAGGGTTAACACCCATGTCACTGAAAAACATCAAATCAGGGCCTGTGATCTGAAGACCCTATTTTCCTAATGTTGGGAGGCAAGTACAGGCCTAATGTTATGCATGTAACAAAGGAATTCGCAATATTGCAGATATTGTTTTTCTCTAGCCAGGTAAGATTAATGGTATTTTTTGTGCTGAAAAATGGCTGGTGGTGAAAGGGTTAATATTGTTGGACCCAGGTACTGTAGTCGTGATGAGTGAGCGACTTTCAACTAAAACAAGATTACTGGTCTTTCAGCCCATGATGACACTAAGCATGACATCCTCAACAGTCTCATCCTTCAACCTCTCCACCAGCCAGTTTCACCACCACCACCACAACAACGTCACCATGACAACAACAACAACAACAACAACAACAACAACAACAACACGCAATGCTACTGATAAGAATGATACAAACGACTTCGAGTTATGGCGCCAGTGGTTAGAGAAAACGATTGAGGAAATTCAGTCCAATTACGTGGAAAAGGGTAACTCTGGTCGAGGGTCGCCCAAAGCAGAGGGCAGCCGCCTTCCTCCGTGGCTGAACTACCTGTCCACTGCTGTGCTGGTCGGTCCTGGACTACTGGGGAATGCTGGCCTCTTCTGTCTGGCCCTCAGCTCTGAACTGAGGAAGTTTTCCTACAGGTAGGGTCATGTGGTGTGAATGCCATGCACGTTTTGTTTGAGGTGTCATGAGCGTGTGTGTGTGTGTGTGTGTGTGTGTGTGCGTGCGCGTGCGCGCGTGTGCGTGTGCGCGTGCGTGCGTGCGTGTGTGTGTATGTGTGTGTGTGTTGTACAAGGTATTAGGCAGAAAGTTTTCATATGTTGTGAACGCGTGCACGTTTTGTACAAGGCATTGGGCTTGCTGTGTATTGGTACAGGTATTTGTTCTTGAATGTCTGTCTGGGGGAGGGGGCATGGGCGGGGGAGGGGGGGGGGGGGGCTGGTGTTAGGGAGGGCCGGTGTGAGCTTTTTTATTTTTATTTTAAATTGTTGCTAAATTATTATTGTTATGCTTCTTAATGTTTTGTAATAATGTTTTCTACAATTCTTTTAATTTATTTTACTCTCAACACATGTGTAAAGCGCTCTGAGGATGATTATTTTCATATAAGCTTTATTTATTATTATTGCCATTATTATTATTATTATCATCATCATCATCATCATCATCATCATCATCATCATCATTATTATTATTATTATTATGATGATGTAATTTAACCCCTTCACTGCTGGAGAAAATTTGAACTGAGAACGTTTTTCATACAGTTAGGGTCATGGGTGTGAATGCGTGCACGTTGTGTGTACAAGGTTTTATGCGCGCGAATGTGTGCGTATTTGTACAGGTACAGTTCCTGAATGCGTGTTGATATTATGTATATGTAATGTAAGTTTCGTGTAGGTTGTCTTTCACACCTTGTGTCTTTGTGTCTGTATTGGTCTGTCGTCTTTGTGCGTGCATAGCAACCAAGTGGAGACCCGTATTTGACACATGGTCCACTAGCACTGGGAAAACGTTTAACATCTTTTGTAACAGTCAAACTGCGAGGCATTATCTCGTTCTACTGCAGCTTTTGGACTTTATCATATGCATACCACGTTCTATCCATCTCTTAAATTCATGATTAATTTTACTCTCTCTCTCTCTCTCTCTCTCTCTCTCTCTCTCTCTCTCTCTCTCTCTCTCTCTCTCTCTCTCTCTCTCTCTCTCTCTCTCTCTCTCTCTCTCTCTCTCTCTCTCTCTCTCTCAAATACAAATCAAGTGTTGCCTTCTCAGGTTCCTCAATTTGGAATTCCCTTCCCTCTGCCATTCAGTTATGCCCTTCCATCTCACGATACAAAAAGATGGTGCGGGCAAACATAATTTACAGCCCTGCTTAAATCCTGTGTCATTTTGAACGCACATTGTATAACTGTATTGCCTT
Source organism: Phymorhynchus buccinoides (assembly GCA_017654935.2). Classification (NCBI taxonomy): domain Eukaryota; kingdom Metazoa; phylum Mollusca; class Gastropoda; order Neogastropoda; family Raphitomidae; genus Phymorhynchus; species Phymorhynchus buccinoides. Next base: position 31,070,105 of record CM065700.1, on the reverse strand, counting down.
GTGTACACCTACATGTGATATGCATGGTATATGTCAATTGATTGTTTACATCTCAGTTTTATGCTTTGTTTATTTGTTTGCCTTTAAACTGCTTGTTAAATGTGTGGATTTTGTCACCTCCTACAACTATTTGTTTCACTACGTGTGGTGTTTTTTTGTTTTTTTTTTTTTTTTTTTTTTTTTTTTATGTATGTATAAACAATGTATATGTGTATGAGAGAGAGTCAGAGAGAGAGAGAGAGAGAGAGAGAGAGAGAGAGAGAGAGAGAGAGAGAGAGAGAGAGAGAGAGAGAGAGAGAGAGTATACAAATGTTTTTTGTTTCTTAAATTTGTTTTTCTTTTATCCAAGGACAGATTGTAAGAATAGGCATCGCCTAAAATCTTTATCCTTGTCAAATAAAGTTTTCCAGTGTCCAGTGTCCAGTGTCCTCTCTCTCTCTCTCTCTCTCTCTCTCTCTCTCTCTCTCTCTCTCTCTCTCTCTCTCTCTCTCTCTCTCTCTCTCTCTCTCTCTCTCTCTCTCTCTCTCTCTCTCTCTCTCTCTCTCTCTCTCTCTCTCTCTCTCCAGTCCGTATTCTATCTTGTTCTGATTGCATATTGACAGCTATCTGACTGCAGTAATTGTAATGTGTGGAGATACTATTATCATGTGTATTGATTGTTGATGACGATATGTATTCCAATTGTTGTTATTTGATTGATTGCCGTAAGTTAATAATGGTTATTGATCCTCTCTCTCTCTCTCTCTCTCTCTCTCTCTCTCTCTCTCTCTCTCTCTCTCTCTCTCTCTCTCTCTCTCTCTCTCTCTCTCTCTCTCTCTCTCTCTCTCTCTCTCTCTCTCTCTCAGTCCGTATTCTATCTTGTTCTGATTGCATATTGACAGCTATCTGACTGCAGTAATTGTAATGTGTGGTGATACTATTATCATGTGTATTGATTGTTGATGACGATATGTATTCCAATTGTTGTTATTTGATTGATTGCCGTAAGTTAATAATGGTTATTGATCCTCTCTCTCTCTCTCTCTCTCTCTCTCTCTCTCTCTCTCTCTCTCTCTCTCTCTCTCTCTCTCTCTCTCTCTCTCTCTCTCTCTCTCTCTCTCTCTCTCTCTCATTTGTCTGTCAGTCACTCTCTCTCTCTCTCTCTCTCTCTCATTGTCTGTCAGTCAGTCAGTCAGTCTCTCTCTCTCTCTCTCTCTCTCTCTCTCTCTCTCTCTCTCTCTCTCTCTCTCTCTCTCTCTCTCTCTCTCTCTCTCTCTCTCTCTCTTTTAATGTGCACATTTCTAAGTTGATGTAATGAATTTTAATGATCATTATTTGGTTGGTATAATTTTGTTTCACACGTTTGATCAATGTTCTTTCAGTCATGTTGTATCTCTGTCATGTTGTTGCACCTAACCTGAATTTCTCTTTTGGAGATAGTAAAGTATGCTTGAACTTGAACTTGAACTTGATCTTTTACGAAAACCATCAGGAACCCTGGTTGTGCTATTATCCTCTGGCGAAGAAAATGGATTCATAACGGCGATCAAGAGCTCTTCCATCAAATATAACAATTTTTAAAGGAACTATAACATACTTTTCTTTTGATATTCAGTTATGTGAAATTTTAACAATATTATATTAAACGATATACATATAAATACTTTATGTTTGTTGCAGCACATATCTGTCTTTCACCAGTGTGACAGATTCTATCAGTCTTCTTTACATCTACACCAATTTGATCATGCAGGTAGGTAACCGTTACCATTGTCCTGTATGGAAATGACGTAGACTTAACGTCTATCCCTGCAGAGTATGTGTATGATTTTACAGGCTAGTTGCATATTAATGAAGCTTTTATAGTATACAATACCTTAATATCATTTAACGTGTATTTTGTTCTTTTAAAATTCATTTACATTTATTACTGGTAGGCTAGTTCTGTTTTCCAGTACTTGTTACATACAGTTTCAAGCCAGGTGTCATCGAAAGCTTTTTAAAAGTCACTTTGACATCAGTGTCCCTCGCTCCCAGTCAACCTACATCACAAAGCGTGACCTGAAGGCCATCGACAGGACGGCCCTGAAGAACGACCTGGCCGCCCGTCTGTCCACCCTGACGCCCTCCACCCTCACCGCCGCCACTCTGGATTCAGCCCTGACCACCACGCTGGACCACCACGCCCCGGCCACCAGACGCCAGGTGTCGTCAGCCAGGTGTGACCCCTGGTACAGCGCAGCGGCCGAGCAAACGCGGGCTGCTAAGCAGCACAAACGCCAAATGGAGAGGCAGTGGACGCGCTCGCGTCTGGCTGGCCACAAACATGTGCTGAACCGCGCAAAAAAGGCTCTCACGGACATAGTGCATGCTGCAAAAACCACGTACTATTGTAACAAAATCAAAGAAAGCTTTTCATCTGGCAGATTATTTCAGGTATCCAATCATCTACTTGGTATGGTAAAGACCTCACCCCTCCCGTCCATTTTCCCACTCACTGAGCTCCCAAATCGTTTCATGCAGTTCTTTAAAGGCAAAATTTGCGCTATTCAAAACAATCTTGATTCAGTCTTCTCCCGTTCATTTGTTTCTAACGAACCCTGTTTTCATGGCCAGCCCCTGACCCATTTCACCCCTGTGACTCAAGATGTAGTTAAACGGACAATTCTTTCTTCTCCACTCAAAACCTGTGAACTCGACCCATTTCCATCTGACTTGCTTGTAGCATCTCTTGACATTTTGTTGCCTTTCATCACTGACATCATGAATGCATCCCTCACTTCTGGGACCTTTCCTGACGAGTACAAGTGCTCTTTGGTAAAACCTCTGCTTAAGAAACCCTAGCTTGATCCTGATGACTTGAAAAATTACAGACCAGTTTCAAATCTCCCCTTTTTGTCTAAAGTACTTGAACGCCTTGTTCTTTTGCAACTAAACGAACATTTGACTCGCAACAATTTACTCAGTTCCTTACAGTCAGCATACAGACCCCATCATAGCACCGAAACCGCCCTTCTTAAGATCATGAATGATATCCTAACATCCATTGACAATGGTAAAATGTCCGTCCTTACTTTACTAGACCTCTCTGCCGCTTTCGATACTATTGACCATGCTATCCTACTAAACAGACTTTCCTATTCCTTTGGTATTTCTGGCTCCACTCTCTCCTGGTTTAAAGCCTATCTCTCAAACAGAACTGAAACAATCTCAGTAGCAGGCCATAAATCCACTCCATCGACTGTTAAGTATGGCGTTCCCCAGGGCTCTGTCGTGGGACCTGTGCTTTTTGTATTGTATACGCAACCCCTTTTCAACATTGTTAAGAATCATTCTGTAAGTCATCATGCCTTCGCTGATGATAATCAGCTATACACTGAAACAACTCTTTCTGACTTCGACTCCACTGTTCAAGGTCTTCAAGGATGTGTCAGTAATGTCAAAACATGGATGAATGAAAACAAACTCCAATTAAATGACAGCAAAACTGAAGCCATCATAATGAATTCTAAAAGACTCTCTGTTGACAGGTCCCTTCCATCTTCCATAAGGATAGGTGACTCAGATATTGATTTTGTTCCTTCTGTCAAAAACCTGGACGTCACTATCGATTCCAACCTTACAATGAAAACACATGTGAACAATGTCTGCAAAATAGCCTATCTACAGATTCGTAAGATAAGTTCTATTCGCCACCTCCTTACCACTCAGGCAACACAAACTCTCGTCTGTTCTCTCGTCTTGTCTAGGCTAGACTATTGTAACTCTCTGTTATTTGGTTGCCCACAGCATATCACCCCGCTACTTCACACTCTTCGCTGGCTTCCAATTTCTGCTCGAATTCAGTACAAGGTCGCATGCCTCACCTTCAACTCTATTAATGGAACTGCCCCTCAGTATCTCACTGACATTGTACAAACCTACACTCCCACCCGACATCTCAGATCTTCCTCCGACTCATGCCTGCTCTCCACTCCCCGTATTAAAACTAAATCCTTCGGTGAATCTTCTTTCTCGTACTCTGCTCCCTCGGTCTGGAATAGCTTACCACACAGTGTTCGCCACTCTTCCTCTGTTCAGTCTTTCAAAACTTCTCTGAAAACTCATCTTTTTGAAACCTCATACTTTCACCTCTAATCCACGTAGTCCTTGATGATATTACCCTGCAGTATGTGTGTGTGCGTGTGTGCGTGCGTGTGTGCGTGCATGTGGGAGGGGGGAGGGAGGGGTAGGAGGGGGGGGGGAGGGGGCGAGAGAGATTAATACATGTATTTTGTATGAACAGTCTCACTTATTTTTAATGTTTATATTCATTGATACTTGTCTTCATGTTGATTATTCTTGGCTTGTCTTTTTTTTATGTGTATGTTTATCTGTATGTTAGTGTTTAGGCCTTTGTTCAGCGCTTTGAGCACCCTGCAAAGGGAGTTAAGCGCTCTATAAATAACCATTATTATTATTATTATCTAGTCATGGAATGTTCATCTTATTCATGTGATTATATCTATGTGACATTTTTAACTTTAAAAAAAAATCAAATTTGTCAATGAAACCGTGACAGAACGACAGAACGTGACAAACCTTTGCATATGTTTGTAACGTTGTGTTCTTGGAAAAACATGAAATTTGCAAGGAAAGAAATACTGTTCAACATTTTGTCTTTTCCACAATCATTAGGGCCTATTCAAAGCAAAAATTGTCAGAATAATTATTTTGCTTCCAAAACTAATTAAACTTAATTCTTGAAAAGAAATCCACAATATTCTTTGCATCTTGACTTTTGATAGTCTGCATAAAACAGACATTTGAAGGCAAACAATCAAGCGTGCAACTTGTTCGTTTTAACTATCATTACTCAAAACGCAATTGCCAGAATAATTCCTTTGCTTCTCCGAAATATAAGCCTCTAATCTTGAAAAGAATAACATTTGGTTGCATCTTGCCTTAACGTGAACAGAAATTTGCAAGATAAACAATCAAGTCCAATACTCGATAGTTTCTACAACAAAAACAAGAGACCTATTACAACAGTTGCTAATCAAAGCAAAAACAGCCAGAATTATTATTACTGAAGGTAATGTGTTTTTTAGCAGTGTCATCACGTTTTATGAATATATTTTTCCAGATACGCTGTATGTAATTTTGGTGTGCCATTTTGCTTTTCAGGCCCGGGGTAGCCACGTGTACTTGAGTTTCACCAATTTATCATCGTGTGTGTCCTTCACCATTTTGACCAAAACTACCAGCAGTGCTTCACCCTGGATCATGGCCTTCTTCTCCATGGATAGGTTAGGCATAGATAGATAGATAGGAAAATTGTTTAAAACCTTTTTGTCCCTATGTCTTTGAAACGGACATTAAAACCAAAAAAGAGTTATATGCTAGCTTGGTATCTTGATCTATGTTCTAAAAAACATAAAGAGTGCTAGCTTGGTTTCTCCTCCTTAGACATCTAGATATCTAGATAGATAGATAGAGAACACTCAACACTGACTGAATCACATTTTTGTGTTGATTCAAAGTCAATTTTGTATGCATTACATAATTCAAACACTAAAGCCAGGCAAGATTTGATAATTGAAATTAATCATTTGAAACATTTCCTTATTTTAACCCTTTCACCGCCAGCCATATTTCAGCAACAAATGTCCATTAAATTTACCAGGATAGAGAACAAAAAACCGGCAGTATTGGGGATTCTTCTGTGACATATATAAAATAAAGTCTACCCTTACTTCCCAAAACTAAGACAATAGGATCTTTGGATAATAGATCCCAATTTGATGCCTTTTTTAGTGACATAGGTGTTAAATCATTGTGGTGCTAAAATGCGACTTTGGCGGTGAAAGGGTTAAGAGGAGAGGTAGCAACGTTACATTTCTTTGGGTACCTTCACATTGTGGGATATATTTCAATGAAACTGTGGACAAAATATCTAAGTATGCGGGAAATCATACAAATCAAGCATATAATTTAAAAGTGTGTGTGTGCGTGCGCATGCGCGCGCGTGTGTATGGGTGCGTGTGTGTTTTGTTGTGCGTGCGTGCGTGCGTGCGTGTGTGTTCTTAAAAAACAGATTAGTAGCTATAGTCTTCCCCCTAAAAAGAAAGCTCTACTGCACCGTTCGGAACGCTCGCATCATGTGCGCACTGGCTCTGGTCGTCAGTTTCCTGCCCTCCCTTCCCGTCATCATCAACGTGCGTCTGCATTGGTTCCGGGCCGGGGGTCGCTTCCTGTGCGCGACGCATGTCGATGACATCATGACGTGGAACAACCTGGAGGTCTGTCTCAGCACTCTGGCACCATGCTTACTGCTGCTGGGCTCCAACTGCTGGACTTTGATTGCCGTGGTCAGACAGATGAAACGAAGGTGGGTTGGCAAGGCAAGAAATTTATTTCATACCCCATTTGGGCACAGAAATATAAAAACATAAAAAATGGCATTTTTGTCTGTTAAATATGCATTTTCCCTTTTAGACTAGAGTGGTGACAAACTAGACCACCAACCGTGCGGCAGAATTTTGGGCTCCAGTGACCTTGACCTTTGACAAATGATCTGCATTTTCGAACGTGGCCTAGAGTTTGTAGCTGCCTGCCCGCCTGCAAAATTGGAGGGTCCTATGTTCCTCTGTTGAAACGCTATCGTGTGAACATAGATACATGCATACATAGTCAACGAGCCGGTCGGGAACAAACTCATAAACAAACAGCAGTGAAAACATTAACTTCTTCACATTCTCAATGTGTTCAGACATTATGGATAAATAGTGAGCTATATAATTTGAACAGTTTTGAATCGTGCTCTCCCATACTTTCTCTTTTCTGTCTCTTTTTCTTTGGATTTTACTATTTTTTTCTTCGTTTGTTTGTTCATAGGCATTGTTGTTGTTGTTGTTGTTGTTGTTGTTGTTGTTGTTCTTTTCTTCTCCATTGATTATCAAATTTGCTGATGTTTAAAATCATTTGTGGTTTGATTTTCAATCCTTTGACTTGAGCTGGGAAATTGTTCTGGAAATGTATTGCTAATTAACTTTGTCAAATCAGTTCATTTCTTAGATTTGTTAACTTTTCATTAATTACTAATTAGTTTGTTTGTTTACGTTTTTCTTAAAAAATGACTACTAATATATCTTATATTTTTTCAACAGTCGTCATAATATGTAAGATTCATGTTGATAGTGAGCACGCTATAAGCTCGAAGCTTGTTGTTGCTCTTTCCTTCATTAATGTATTTATGTATATGCCATGCTGAACTTAATACAAATTCATTTAAGCCAAAACATTAACTATCTCTCGCTGTGCGGTTGGACCAGAACAACTTATTTCCTATAGTATTCCTTGACAAAGTTGATCCGCCTCTGCCATTCTACCGTTTTCGGGAAAGAGGCAGGGTTAGGATCACATTTCTTTGTATTGTATAATGAGGACAATGCAAACCGATTGATTGATTGATTGGTTAATTGATTGATTGATCGATTGATATTATTTTAGAGATTGTATTCACACGTTGCAGTAGTTTTATCCATGTTGTTTGAAGATTGATTAATTATTTTGATCGTCAGCCTGGAAATAAGAGAAAACACGGAGTTGGCTTCTTTAATTGACATACATTGCTGTTTGTTTTTTATAATTTTCTTTACGTAGGAAGAGAATGATGCTCGGTGCAAACCGCCGTCAACACGAGAGACCCAGACCTAGACAGGGGCGAGACAGACGGAACGACGGAGAGACGGATGAAAGAGAGGAAAACATTAACAGACAAAGAGAGGGAAATAACAGACAGAGGGAGGGACGTAACGGAGACACGGGAGAAGGACATACTGACCGGGAGACGGAGGGAAATACTGCACAGAGAAATAACGACGGACAAACAGCCAGAACCGCTAATAACAGACCGACCGGGGAAGGACTCACAGACAATCACAGAACGAGAACTGACGGACAGAGAGAAGAGATCGCTACTACTACTACTACTACTACTACTACTACTACTACTACTACTACTATTACTACTACTACTACTACTACTACTACTACAAACAGACAGACAGACAGAAATGCTACGACTACGAACGGACAAGTACGCGGACACGAAAACAGAGACACGACTGACGACAGGCAGACTAGTGGAGGAGCTAGAGCTAGAGAAACAACTACCAGCAGACAAACAGAAACAGCCAGGGCCAACAACAACAACAACAACAACAACAACAACAACAACAGAGCGGCTCAGACAGAGGAGGTGGTGAGCAAAGTGATGAGGACTCTGCTCACCCTCCCTCTGTTCACCCTCGTCGTCTTCACCCCTTTCGCCATCGTCAACATCATGATCAATCTCTTGCTGGAGAGAAATCGACTGGAGGAGGAGGTAGGTACTTTACACCCCCCCCCCTCCCTCCCTCCCTCCTCTCCCCATCAAATTTTCGCACTGAATATTTTCGCTGAGAAGCAACATTCTGCCGTTCTCTGGAAAGGGATAGGGTTAGGATTAGACAAGGTGTATTGTAAAACTGAAAGAACTGGAGTTTGGAGATTGGGGGTCGTAAATATGAGGCGGATGTCATATCAGTATTTTGATTCAGTGCGTGTCAGTGAATTGCTTAGGTGGAGGAGTTAGGGTACGTACACAATCACATATATGCGGAGATTCCGTGTGGAAACCCGTG
>CM065700.1:31028960-31056460 GCA_017654935.2 Phymorhynchus buccinoides | reverse complement strand
ACCTTGACCTTTGCTTTGTGGCAGAGGGGGGGGGGGGGGATTAACGAAACGAAAATAAAATATTAGGACTAATATAAAATATCTTACAGAAATGTAGATGATGTGGAACAAGTTTTCATCGCATGAACAATCAGTTTAAAACAGTAACAGATCAGGAGTATGGCCTTACGAATCACGCAACTTCAATTATTAATTTTCTAAGAGTAAGAGGCTTAGACCTACAGGCAAAGACTGTAGGCCTACTTCAGGTGTCCGTAGACCCCCCTTACCCCGGCGGGGTGGGTGGGGTGGGGGGGATTGGTCACTATGTTTTTCTGAAAGCTTGGTCAATATGCTTTTCAATTTTACTTGTTTGCCAAAAATAAAAATAGGGCTCCACTATGTTACATGCGCATACATATAATTAAATTTTAAAGAAAGGGGTAGGGGTAATTTAATGCATAGAAATAATTTTTATTTACACAGTAAAATAAAAATTAATTCTGTTTTCAGATGCACAAGTGTCTACATAACAGTATTCTCTCTATACAGGCATGGGAATTGTCATGGGAATTCCCATGCCTGCTATAGTAATAAAAATCAGACGTGTTTATTTATTGTTTTAATTATTATTTTTTTAATCCAGTTTACCAAAAGGAGTTTTGCTCCCAACAAAGCAACTACAGTCCCCGTCCACTTGTTTGTGTCGTTTCCGGTTATGCCAGCTTCTCTTGTGATCAAATCGTAACTTGAAGACAAGATTGTGAAAAGTGTGGGGCCAGTTTGATAATAATGACGTCACATCAGACTACTTTCATGACGTCATTTCTTAATTAAATCCTGTCATTCTGTAGATTTTCTTCAAGGGCAGTGGAAAGAGCGTGGGTCGCAGAGATGGTAATTGTTCAGTAGACTCAAAAGAATGATTGTATCATCTACATAGAAATGCAGTCAAAGTATTTAATATAGGCAAATTATGGGAAATAGGCCATACAACAGTATTCAATTTGATGTTTTGTTCTTCAACACATGATGGAGGTGAATGCATGCCCCTCATTGGCACAAGGAAACTTCTACAACAGAAATCGAAAGTTTAATTTTCAAAATTGTTCCAGAAAATCCCAGAGGGTCTGTGACATATATAACCTACATTTTTAGCAATTGCAAGGCAAGACAAATTTTTCAGTCAAGTGTCGGAAAAATGCTCAAATAGCAGTGGTTCCAAAAGTGACGATTTTGAAAGAACATGGTTATGAAGGAGATCAATGGAAATAAACGGCTAGTATATGTTAAGGAGGAGAGGTGGTAACGTGTGGAAGACGGATGGAACCAAGTAACCTTTACTGATGAAACCAAGATAAAAGTTGACAAAATCCAGCATGTGTGTGTCAGGATAAGAGCCGACAAAAAGGTCTTACTAGCACACGTCAAGCCATATTCAAACCAAGTGGTAACTGTCTGTATATCCCCACAGACTTGGTCAAGATTTAATAATAAAAAATGACACTAGCCCACTTTATGAAGCGTTTGCAGTCACGAGATTAAAGGGAACAAAAACAAACACGACATCCCTGTGACTCACATAGAGTCCAGATCTGAATCAGATTAAAAACGGCAGACTTCTGTTGAAAAGAAAATGAGCGGGCTGTGTTTACATGATCAAAACATTTAGGACTGCCACTGATTTTTTTTTAACAGGATTTACATGCTGACGTCATTATTACGCCATCATAGCCACCTAAAACAAAATTCTTAGAAGATCAGTGGAGCATAGACAGTGAACTACCACCACTCCAAATGCTAAGGTGATTAAGCAGTTTATTGATTTTCTGTGATTTGTTAGAGTACACTCATGATTTTTTGCAGTCATGCCATCCAACCTAAAACGATACAAACAAGTGGACCGAGACTGTAGCTCCAATGCTTTCTTTTACTGCACTATAAAGAAGAAAAAGCTTCAACCACAATGAGTGGCCTCTACCCACTCCATCCAAAATAGCTTCTCTCTCCGGCATCTCCGCCAAGGAAGAATCGCCGTTTTGACATAAACAGAAACTCATTCGTCAGGGTCCAACTTTAATTAAGAACACAGTAAATTTAAAAAAAAACCAGATTCTGTTGTGCGGGTGACGTGCTTACGTGCACGTAGTTTCTGAAGTTCGACAACATTTAGACTCAAAATATTCAAATAATCTAAAAAACGTTTACTGATGGTTCAGTCTTAGACACGTCAGACAGTGAAGCAGGTTTTGTTATACCATCACTTAATTTAAAATAGAAAAGTCATATTATTTAGGCAAAGGATGATCAATATTCACTTATGAATTATACGCAGCAATGCGAGCTTTAGAATTTATTTGTGCTTTACCTTATTGCATTCATAATATCTTACTTTGTGTTGATTCAAAATCAGTTTTACAAACTCTGAAGCAGAATAACAGCAACATTCGTAACGACATTGTCTTTGAAATTAAGCATTTAATTCATTGTATTATTACAAAAGGTATTGGTATTGTTTTTTGCTCTGTGCCATCCCACTGTGGGCTATATTGGAATGAGGTTGCTGATAGAGTTACTAAAAGAGGGGGTTTATTTAACACTAACACATTTTACATGATAATCTGTCTCTTTGTACTCTTTGTGGGTAAAGTCCATTTGTACCAACTCATCTGACATTAGGCCAAATATTTTGATGCACAGCAGATCAATAGTTAGCTTAGTGTACAATATATGACTAAGCGCAAGGAAAACTAAATATATATAAACTATTTGTCTATGCATAATTTAAAGAAACGAAGATGACTGCTGGGTTCAATAAAATTCAAAACATCATTAAACCTTTTATTTTGGGTTTTAATTTCGACTCTGTTTTAATTTGTTGTGAATTTTATTTGTCTATGCACTCATAGACTATCAATTCATCATTTACTATTAGAATGCCCAATATTGCTCTCTAAATATGGAATGTTATACATCCGTAGATACCAAGGATATTTTAACTAACGCATAAATTAATATTGCTTTAATTGCAAAATAAAATTAATGATGTCCACGCCTATTGGAAGTTTACAGCAGATCTTTTTGTTCTTTATAGGCATGTATGTTTTTTTTAAATTTGTTCAATTTTTTGCAGGTTGTCTAAAATCACTTCTAACGTGAAAATACATTAAATTAAAGATTCAATCTGTCTGTTTCAGAGCCTGTCGTCCATGGCCTCCATGCTGGATGCGGAGATGTACCTGAGGATGATATACTCTCTGAGTTTCGCCAGCAATTTCTACCTGCTTGTGCTCACCTCCAAGGCCTATAGAAACATCGCTCTGAACATGATGCGCTGCTGCTGCAAGAACTGACTTCTATCGTAGTGTTTATTAATAATTCCAAATTTACTTATGCGTTTGTAAAGCAATAGTGTACATTACTTTAGTTAATGTTAACGAAAATGTTTCTTTTGGTATTAATACATTGCCCCATTTCTCGCAGCAGATTTGATTTTTTAAAATCGGATAAATGTGTGAATAATGTTGTTATTGGACAGACTGACAAAGGAGCAAACGAAACTAATAGAAGCGAATAAAAAAATAATATAATAAACAAGGTTATCATATTTTCGCAATCATCCATTTTTTTCTTCATCAAACTTTTGTACAATAATAATCCTGTAAAGATGGGCTTGAAGTCATCACGTGTACAAACCACAGCTGCTAGTTAAACATTTAAAATTTAAGATACACAGACTTTTGATTTGACATTAGAGAGAGAGAGAAAAAATTAGAGATTTTACGCCTTCTGGACCAAATGGCCATTTGGGACATTTGAAATGATTTGACATTTCCAATGCTGTACCCTTTTATTTATACGACTATATTACTATACTCTTATTACGTTGTACTACCTTCCGATGCTTCGTGTACATGCTCAGTCACACAGTTCCATGAAACGTTCTGAAGACAATACATTTAATTGACATAAGTTATCTTTTCATTAGTCTACCTTTTGTGACAGGCCCATGTGACGTAAGTGTCCCGCGCGACCCCTCTTTCTTATCTACACCCCCCCCCCCCTCCCCCCCCCCCTCTCTCCTTTTCATTTCTCGACCAGCCGCAGCTTCAAACAGAAACCGATTAAGGCAGTTATCTCTTTGAAGCACGATCTATCTCTCCATCACAAGAAAGTGACAACCACGGTCGGCCCCTTTGAAACCTTCCTTTCCGAGCACGAGAAGGATTTGAATGTCAGCACGTGATAAGGATGTAACTGGCGCGTGATTATTCGGTACTAGTATGCATAAAATTATAGCATCATCTTGTGATGTGTCAATTGCTATAAACCAATGACAGGCTTTCATTGTTTGAAAGTGAAGGCTATAATTGGCGTAGTGAGAAAAAGTTTTTCACACAAGACGCTGAAACGTAGCTAGAGCAACACTCACAACCAGTCATAATAAGCCCACTAGTAAGTATTATTGATGGCAGGTGATTGAGATTTGGTTTGTTTGACCCTATTTTTGATCTAGATCCTATGTTCAATGATGAATAAGGAGTAGATAGATATGTTATTGAAAAGAAGTGGTAAACATTCTATTCTATTTATGTGCACTGATTATTTGTGTGTGTGTGTTTTTGACTTTAACACTTTTGGTACCAGAACCGGAGTTTATGCCTACTAACCCTTTTGTCTATTTTTAGTAGGAAACCTATGGGCCGCAATCTTGCACTTTATGATACCATTCCTTTCCAGGTGTTGGATGGAGAGTGATGTTGTCTTGTTCACCTTTTATGTTTTACTGATCTCAGTTTGTTAACTGAAATTCAGTTTATTTATTAACTAGTGCTATTGTACAAGGGAAGCCTTCTAGCCGGTTGGGATTCACTAATTCCCTGCCGACTGAAGCCCCTTGTCTCTAAGCCATAGAGATCTACATCCACCTTCTCCTGTGATTATCAGCAGGGCATCGTGGGCCGGACGATTATCCCGGACTCCACCAAGCACCAAGACGGGACTGCCGCCAAGACGACCCGCACCCAGAATCCGCGAGGAGACCACGCCTGAACCGTGCCATCCCGCGAAGCCGTAACCGGAACGACTGGGAGCTACTCTCACCTGATGAGCAAGCCCAGCCAACCCAGCACTCGCCGATCACTATGGAGGAACTCAACCACAGCTAAGTCCCCCGGACTGCGCCAATCATTTGAACTTTCCTCCGGACAATGAAGAGAATTAGTAACCCTTCCCGCTTGGGGCTAGCCTTCTAGAAAGACAAAAGTCTTGTAAATCCTTTCGGATTCCACTGTTTTTTTATTCATATTTTGTTTTGGCGCCATTGAGCTGCTTTATTATTATTGTTGCATAATCTCATGCAGATTTTGGGAGTAAATAAAATACAAGTGTCAAATAATCCTGAACCCTTTGGTCAGACTGATGAGAGTGGGAGTCTTGTAATTTCATGTCAAACCCTACTTCTCTCTGTCTGCCATTTAGAGCAATTCAACCACTTGTATTTCTTACAACCATACGAGCCAGAACCCGGGCACAAATATAAATTTATTAGATGAAAAGGGGCCGGGAAATTTGCTCATCTCCCATACCCTAGAGAAGTGGGCTAAAGGCAAATTTTCTAAAGTCTTCCCTAGGGACTTAGCCTTTTAACCCATTACCTCGTCACAGCCCATCACCTGTTGCTAATTTATGGTGGATTGTTCCCTGAAGAAAAAACAAAAAACAAATAACAAAATTAAGAGTATTGTTACAAGTTGACAATAACATTATCTGCAATATTCTCCCGTTGAAGTGAGTATCCCATGCAATGATTTGAGGGCGCATTCCAAATCACATTTTAACTCGCAGTCTCTCTTTTCAGTGATCAAATCAACACTTTTATGAAAGTTAAATATGAAAATTACCCTTTTGCAAGACGTTAGAGTTTTATTTGTAGAAATTCACTGATTTGGTAAAATATCATTTGTTGCGGAGATACACTTGCTATCAAAGTTTAGATATGACTAAACGCTTAGAAGGGTGAAAAACCTTGACTGGAATGATCATGTTGGTAAATGTAAAAAAAAAACACCAAACAATTCCAGCAATGGAAAAAATGAGCTACTGTACCAAGGTAAGGAATTGTTTGAAAAAACTGTGCGATGAGTATTTAAAACAAAGTAACAAAAAACAGTAATGATGTTTGTCTTTCTTAAAATGCTACAAACACGAATGGCTAAAAGTAAAATGTATCGTTCTGTCAAAGTTGGTCATACATAGGCACAATGGTTAGTTAATTTCCCCCCTAAAATCCAAAGGGTACATGACAATTGCACATATTAAGTAATCCATTCAACAAAAGGATACATACCAAATATAAAGACCCAATAGAAACACAACAGCAACATGCATTATATCTTATGCGGGCTTGTGCATCCCAGCAGACACATTCACGTGCACATACACATATACACAGAAATATGAAATTAAGTTAATGGTCAAATAGAGTGCAACCAACCTCCTGTTTGTGAAGTACCAAATACCATGTCATATTCTGGAGCTAACTGATTGTGTGTTATCCCATGGACATAACAGACACTGTGCCTTCTGCAAGAAAGTTCATAGTTAACCGTCTAGTAAGATTGTATAAATGTTATTGCAAATTACGGTCCATTCTCTTTGCTTTTGCCAGTTCCTTTCATGAACACAAAATTCGGAAAAAATAATATGTATAGCATAGGATCACAAGTACTAACTATACATTGGAAATCTTTTTATTTCACATTGAACCAAAAAATATGATTATGAAACATATACGAAATATTGTATGTAAGAATCAACGAAATACCACATTTGAAAAGTTGGTGTTTATTGTACCTTTAAAAGAGAAAATTATTTTCTTTTGTTGAAAAAACTGATTTCAAGATAATTTGTATTAGTTTCTTCAACCAGGCAATATTTTATTAATTGGTTTGAGTGTAGTTTTTATTGTGAGGGAGTCTGCATAATAAAAACGGATTAGTCTCTCGACAATAGTTTGTGATAATTACTTTTGACCAAGACTATTTTTAATATGTGATAATACTCGTAAACTACCTCGAGTTTCTAGATGACAGTAATTTTTAAGACGTGTCTTTCAAATTGAGGTAAGCTATTCACATGGGTTAAAATGCCCTGCTGTGATAATTTGATGAATTAGTTTTTAAGGCTAAATAAGTGTATTACACATACACATAATGTTTATGTAATTTTGCTTTCACCAGTGGTTTAAATGGTTCTTGACGTATTAAGAACGCCACGCGATTAAACAGTCTGAACGTGTTCTTGTTGGTTCAAGTATTTTGTTATTTTGTCATGATGAAGTCTTCCAACCATATACTCACTGTGACATACTTCAGCATAATAATTATTTGCAATCATGCACTACAATAAGAAAAAGTCAGATTCCAACTCCAATTCAGTCGTTGAAAATTACAAATGTTATTGTCCTCTAAAAAGCTGAACATTCTTCCAGAGGGCACCTACACACACCTATCTATGCACACATACACAGACAAACAGGCACACACAGAGGCACATACACAGACACACACACACACACACACACACACACACACACACACACACACACACACACACATACACACACAGAGGCACACACACACACACACACACACACACACACACACACACACACACACACACACACACACACACACACACACACACACACACACACACACACACACACACACACACAGGTACACAGAGAGAGGCACACACACACACAGGCACACACACAGACACACACACACACACACACACACACACACACACACACACACACACACACACACACACACACACACACACACACACACACACAGCACACACAGAGGCACACAAACACACACACACACACACACACACACACACACACACACACACACACACACACACACACACACACACACACACACACACACAGAGCACACACACACAGGCACACACACAGAGGCACACACACACACACACACCACACCACACACACATACACACACACACACACACACACACACACACACACACACACACACACACACACAGAGGTACACACACACACACACACACACACACACACACACACACAACACACACACACACACATAGAGGCACACACATAGAGGCACACACATAGAGGCACACACACACACATACACACACACACCACATACACACACACACACACACACACACACACACACACACACACACACACCACACACCACACACCACACACACCATACACACACACACACACACACACACACACACACACACACACACACACACACACACACACACACACACACACGCACGCACGCACAGAGGCACACACACACAGAGGCACACACAGAGACACACCCACACCCACCCACCCACAAAGAGGCACACACAGAGAGGCACACACACACACACACACACACACACACACACACACACACACACACACACACACACACACACACACACACACACACACACACACACACACACACACACACACACACACACACACACACACACCACACACACACACACACACACCACACACACACACACACACACACACACACACACACACACACACACACACACACACACACACACACATGAATCAAAGTTGCACAATAAAGCTTCACTATCAGATATAACAAATACAAAAAATGATGCACGAGGCTCTGACATAATTGTACACTGATGCTTGTTTGGGGCCTGTCCTGTTGCAAACAGAGCAGGGCTAACTGATTGAGGCATGCTGCTCCTGTCTACTGGCTTAGACTACAGCCACATTATGCTGCGCTCATTCACTGAAGTCACACTTCACATTGACCGTGTCGGATTATTATGCTGTCATGTATGGTATTGAACTGCATTTTTATTTTATTTTAAATTACCTTTTTATTACAGAAAACAATACTTGTGAAACTCGGACTGCCCTCATCTGAAGAGCGCTTTGTTGATAGCGCAGCATGACCTTTGTTTAGTATGTTGTTATTTTTTTAATGTGTGTAACTTTAAGCGGAGGAGAGGGAGCAAAGTTCGACAATCAAGAATTCCTTCGTTGTAACCTGGATCTTTAAACTGCTTGAAATGCGTGAGGTAAACACAAAACCAAACCAAACACATAAACAGAAACGTCTTTGTAGTCATATTATGGGAGGGGTGTAGGTGTGGGTGTGACTTATTATTTGAGGCACAAATAACATTCTACGATTTAATGAAATGTTAATGATGCCAAAGATGTTTTGGGCTTTGAGTCTACTCTAGTATATGCTATTTCATTCAATGTCATTTTCTAAAAGCTTGTTCACAAACAAAAGGTTGAGTATGGTGCAAACATATTAGCAGATCTGTGTATTATAATCTGGCTTGATACGGTCAATCAATATTTAGACCAGTTTGTGATTCCATCCATTTAATTAGTTTTGTTTCGGACGATTTTCTTCGTTTTTCAGCAAAGGTGTTTAGTGTGTACAGAAAGGGATTCAGGGCAGAGTTCAAAGGCAATACAAAGATGGCTAGAGCGACGTTAACCTCTTCTGGAATAGGGAAACCTGCAGCGGCTAAAAACCCGCACAGTCCTATGGGAAACCAGCATAGAAAATCGGTCACAGCCACAGTGATCAGCCGTTGAGCAATCGTGATATTCCTCAAAGTGTTGGCTGTTACAGTTTTTAAGGTGTTTTTCTGCACTGACCTATAGATACAGATTTGCCCGGCAGATATCATGACAAACAGAAGGAAATTGAACACTATCAAAATACTGAAAGAGTACACTCTTCCCTTAAACGCTTGACTGGAAGACACTGGCAATGGCATACAAATCCCTGTCTGACCGTAAAAGTTCCAGTGTCTCATCATAGGTAGCAACGGCAAAGAAACAAGAAGCAGACCCAGAAGCCAGACACATGAGCAAGCTATCGTAGCTGATGCTCTTTCCAAACGGAGAGTGCTGAACGGAAAGCAGATAACAGCAAAACGGTCCAGCGTGATGATCCAAATTATCAGAGCAGATACCTCACTGGACAACAAAGAATGAAAGCCAGCTATCTTGCAGGTTGCACTATCTTTCCAAGCGAGGTCGTTGTGGAGATATTTACCCCTAAACACCTCATCAGCTATGCCAATGACTGCCAGGTAGACACCCATCAGGAAATCAGATACATTGAGGTTGGCGACGAGCATGTTGAAAGCCTCTGAAGACACCACACGTTTTGTGGACAGCCTCACGGCCAGACAGAACGCATTACCGATGATTGACATGCAACAGTTGAGCCAGAGAAACACTCGGTACGTTTCTGACTGCAGGAGATCTTCACAAGTAGAAATCTGATCTGTGGGAGAAAGGCAAAAGTCTTGGTCAAAGTTGACAGGCAGTATTGCATCACAGCACAGTCTGTAATTGTCTGTTGAAATAAACTGTAGTTTGTAAAGCTCTTTGAATATATCTGCAGGAAAGGTTCTTAGAGGGCTTCCTTTTAAGTAAACTTCTCTAAGCTGTGGTAAAAACATGAAGCCATTTTGGTCGATTGTTTGTATTTCAGTAAATGTTAAATCTAGTTTGAACAGTTTGATAAAATTGGAGAGCACTTTGGCATCAAACACTTTGATGGTAGTGTATGAAAGATTTAGTAATGTCAGTTTGTTCTGGAGGACTTCAGTTAAATATTCCATGTGCACTGAAACAAGAGGATTGTGTGAGACATGCAATGTTTCTAAATTTCCTAAAATAGCGAAACTTGTCATGTTTAAATGATGTAACTTGTTCCTGGAAAGGTCTAAAAATTTCAGATTGAGCAGCTTAATATCAGGAACCGAAAACAAAGAACACTGTGCAAGACTCAGATGCACAAGATAGTGAAGACTTTTGACATCATCCAGGGTCATTCCAGAGCCTGTTGCATTCAAGGAACGAATCTGGGGGAAGAGTGGTGCACGAAATGTACTGAAACACAGAAAAACGTTCCCTTGACACAGACAGCTGTGAGGGCAGTGCACCCAACACGCCATCTCATCATCATGTTGTGGACAGTGAGACCAACCGTCACACAGGTGGTCACCATGGAGACAGATTGTAGAAGCCCTGCACCTGAAGTACCCTGGACAAGTCACTTGTTTACATCCATCCTCATCCTGGTGGCCCATGCAGTCGTACATTCCGTTACATCGGGTGAAGACAGGGAGACAGTCGTTGAACTCACCTGGACACCGATAATGAGTGCTGGGACATGATTCATTGCCGCTCATTGGTGTTGACGTGAACGCTCTCACACCATCGAACTCAATCAGAGCAGGCGATGGGAAAAAAGGTCGCTCTGCCTTCTGCAGCCTATTCCGAAAACATCCTACCTCATCCGATTTGTCATGACAGTGGAACAGCTGATCACATATGTTGTCGAAGGAAATACACTGGCCATTGGAACAAGTAAACATAGTAAGACAAGTCTGATGTACACAGAAACCTTCGTCACTTTGGTCTTGACAACCATTCATGAAATCGCATACAAGAGTATATGACAGAATATTAACCATACCATCACATTTGAATAAAGGTATTGAAAAATTGCTACGATTGTGCAAATTAGAAAGACTGTGTGTTTCAGTCGAATTAATGTAAAAGACACATGGTAATGTTTCTTGGCCACATATGTTTGACTGCAAACCACACAGTAGAAAAGTGTGAGTCAAATGACCACCCGTACAAATGATTAAGGAGTGCACTACTTTGGAAGACGACGGATCAATTCTGGCAAAAGTTATTGCAAGTGTTGATTCTGAAACTACTATACCTTCATTTTTCTTGATTTCACAAATCGCATTTACGTTTGGGCTTACTCTATGCCTGTTGCATGATATCATGCCAAAACAATTGCCCCAGATAACAGCGCACATATCATGACTTTCGTGGGAAGCGTCTTCAAAGGGTAGAGAATGATAAAGAACAGTTCTGTCTTCACGGACGATATTTCCTTTGTACATGTTGGGTAAGCCTTTATAACCAGTGTATAAACCGGTCCATATTCTGTTCCCAGTGTACACGTAAGGTTTGGTGAAAGCGTACACTGTCTCTTGCCAGTTGTACACACATATTGGCAATGTTGGTGACCCCTCTATGAATTCGCAATAATTCTTATACTTTTTGCGATCGTATTTTTCATTAGGGCTAAACCTATTCAGCGTGCTAGCACGTACAATTTTGTAACAGCGGTTGCATAGATCCAGCAAACCCTGGCAGTCAGCACTGCTAAAGGGGCAGTGCTCTGTTTCATCCCGTCCATCTTCACAGTCTGTCCTCAAATTGCAATTTAATTGATGCTGAAAATCGAAATAGTAATCCACAGAGCAGTTGAAAACTCCACCGTGCAGCTTTACTGGCAATTTACTGAAAGGATGAAACGAAAAGATAAGTTGAAAAAATCTTCTTTGTTTAAAGTACACCGAATACACAATGGCGGTAGCATTATGTACGTAAGAAATATCGTGACCATCAACATCGTCATGATCCCATGCCATATGTTCTGTTCCATTGATGTCAAATATGTTGACACACATACTAGTATCAAGCCAATAGCACGTTAGCTTCCTCACACTAAACATTATTCCAAAATCAGTCGGAACAGATATACGTTTTGTCAATCGGAGAGATATTGTAGTATCATTCAAGTGCGTTGTGACATACCCAGATCTGGCTGATGTCATAATTAATGTTAATTCTGTCTGTGATGTGTTGTTGAGATCAGACGAAGCCTTTCCTTAATTACACGAAAATAACGGCTAAATTAGAATACACCCATTATTTGCTGTCCCAAACCTGCTAGTGTTTCTTAAAGTCATATTTACTGGGGACTTTATCTAGAACGATAACAAAAACTAACAATTCAATTCAATTCAAAAATCTTTATTATCCATTAAAAAACAAGTTTAAAATGGAAAAGTTTCTTCCACAACATGTGCAGCAGATTGAACTAAAACAACTACATTAAATCAATTATTAAGAACACACACACACACACACACACACACACACACACACACACACACACACACACACACACACACACACACACTATGTACATAATTTGATAACCATACATAAATTAGAGAATTACAAATATTCAACAAATAATGATTGTTTTCAAGGCAATTACAAAAGATTACATTCACGACCACACAAAGTGAGAGAGAGAGAGAGAGAGAGAGAGAGAGAGAGAGAGAGAGAGAGAGAGAGAGAGAGAGAGAGAGAGAGAGAGAGAGAGAGAGAGAGAGAGAGAGAGAGAGAGAGAGAGAGAGCGAGAGAGCGAGAGAGAGAGAGAGAGAGAGAGAGAGAGAGAGAGAGAGAGAGAGAGAGAGAGAGAGAGAGAGAACAGTAATCAAGATTGATAAATCAATAGCAATATTACAGGAAATATATGATCTCTCACACATCCAATTACACCCACACTATGCAAAATATTTATCAAGCAGCAATTATGTCATTAAGTTATTTTAAAACATATCAATAAAGTAATTATCATTAAACATTATCACAGTCATCAATTGTGCCAATATTAAACATGTTAAGGGAATATTAATCACAGACAGGCAGACCCCCCCCCCCCCCCCCCCCCACACACACACAAAAAAAAATGAGTTACAGAGAAGTTTTGAGAGCAGTGTTGGAGTTGTTCAGGATTGCTATGGCGGATGGAATGAAGGAGTGCTTGTACTGGTTTTTATTTGCCAGAGGCGCCCGAAGGCGTCGCCCTGAAGGTAGTGTTTGAAAAGAGTCATGAAGGGGATGAGTGGGATCACGGAGGATCTTGCCAGCTTTACGTCTAGTGAAGTCTTTGTAAATGTTTGAGAGTTGTTTCTGTTCTTTACCAATGATTTTAGATGCTTGCTTGACAATGCGTGACAGTTGTGCTTTACATCTTACAGTTAGATTTCCGTACCAGGCAGTGATAGTGAAGGTAAGAATGCTTTCAATCAATGACATGTACACTAATTCCAAAATATTGCTGTTTACTTGAAAATATTTAAGCTTCATGAGAAGAAAAAGCCTTTGGTTTGCCTTTTTACACACACTATCAACATGGCTGCTGTAACTAAGCTTCTTATCTAAAAGAACACCAAGGTATTTAAAACTACTGACTTGTTCTACATTTTCACCCTTGATTTTACATGGCCTTGCCAGTGAGGCGTCCTGCACCCGATCCTCTCCAAAGCACAGCTCTTTGGTCTTTTGGACGTTAAGTTCAAGGAAACTTGAGTTAAACCAGGATGTTAGATGGTCTATGAACAGAAAATATTGTGAGAGTGATTCTTCATCCTTAAGACGAGCAACTAAAGCCATATCATCAGCAAATTTAAGTAAGGTGAGAGCGGAAGTATTACAAGTTAGTTCATTAGTGTAAATTGAGAAGAGAATCGGGGACAAGACACAACCCTGGGGTGCTCCGGTGTTCAAAACAAGCTCATGGGACAGATGACCACAGACACTGACCCTTTGTGATCGGTCACGCAAAAATGACCTGATCCACAGCACAATATCTGTATTGACCTGAAGGTCGAGTAGTCGCGAAATCAACAAATGGGGCTGCAGGGTATTAAAAGCAGAGCTACAATCCATGAAAAGTACACGAGAAAAAGTACCGGCCTTGTCAAGGTGACTTACGATGTGGTTCAGTAGGACAATGATTGCATCATCAACGCCTCTTTTTGCCCTGTAGGCAAATTGCAGTGGGTCCATGTAGTCGGCCACAGTGGCAGTCAGCTGATTGCAGACCACTCTCTCCATACACTTACACAGTATGGAGGTCAATGCCACTGGCCGAAAGTCATTTAACTCCTGTGCCTTGGCTTTTTTAGGCACCGGGACAATGGTGGATGATCTCCAAATGCGGGGAACAAAATGAGTGTCTAAAAGCAATTGAAACAGTCGTGTAAAAACAAGACTAAGCTGAGCTGAACATTGTTTTAAAACGTTCCAGTTAAACCATCAGGTCCAGGAGCTTTCCTTGGGTTAACATGCGAAAAACAAGAGCGAACCGCTGACTCTGAGACATTCACAGTGTTAGAAGTAGACATAAGTGGGTCACACAAATCATCACATTCTTGTTTAAAGTTATGAACATCAAATCGTGCATAAAATGTATTTAAATCATTGCTAAAAGTAACTGGGTCATCACACTGAATCTGCTGTTTATTCCCCCTCCCCATCATTGTATTCAAACCCTTCCATGCATCTCTCACATTCCCCCCCACAAACTTCTCCTCTACTTTACTCTTGTAATGCAGTTTTGCAGCCTTGGCTTTCCTGTTAAAGTCTTTCTCTAGTTCTTTTACTTTTTGTGCATCACCACTCAAGAAAGCTACCTTCTTCTCATTTAAGCACTGCTTGATTTCTTTACCAACCCATGGCTTATTGTTAGAGTAGATTAGAATGTTTTTTGTTGGCACAACAATGTCTATGTTAAACTGAACATAAGCAGTGATGGCGTCGGTCAGCCTGTCGTAGTCGGTCTCGCCCTGGAAGAACACGTCCCAGTCCGTCGCCTCGAAGCAGCCTCTCAGCGTCTCTATACTGTCGGCGTCCCAGCACTGCACAGAGCGTGAGCGCGGGGGTTCACGTTTGACAAGTTGCCGGTACGATGGGAGCAGGTGGACCACGTTATGGTCAGACCGTCCAAGGGGCGGCACCACACGGTCAACGTAGGCATCAGCGATATTAAGATAGCACTTGTCCAGAATTTTGTTTCTGCGTGTGGGGTGTGTGACATATTGGTGAAGGTTAGGCATGTGCTTTGACAAAACACAACTGTTAAAATCTCCCAGTAGAAACACAGGCTGGTCACTTTTCAATGCCTTATTATAGTACTCTGTAATGTGATCTGCAGCTGAAGTGAAGTTAGGACCAGGCACATAAACAAGAATCACAGTCAACTGATCAAACTCCCGAGGGAGGTAGTGAGGACGGAATGACACAATTAATAGCTCATAGTCTGGAGTGCTGACACGGTCACGCACTGTGTAGTTGGTAGCCCATTGTTTGTCAACAAACATCAACAACCCCCCACCCACAGTTTTCTCAGTCTTTTCTTTGTCCCTGTCAAAACGAATTGCACTATAGCCCTCTAGATCCCCAATGTCATCCCCCTCCGATAACCAGGTCTCGGTCACACAAAACAAATTGCATCGGCGATAATCGCCATCGTAACGCACGAGTGCTGTCAGTTCATCCATTTTATTCTTCAGTGAACGAGCATTTGTCAGTGACACAGTTGGCAGTGGAAACCTCCCTCCCCTTCTCTGAAGCCTATTTCTAATCCCTCCCCTTGGACCTCTGATGTATTTTGTAAGCGGCAAATGTAAAGATATGTGGTCAGAAATAGACATAGTTCATTTTGTTTTAAAAGAATGCGAGTTGCTGTTGAATGTTGTCTGACATTTCTTCTAGGATGGTTCAGCCACTTAAATGTGCTTCCTGAGCACGAGTTAAGATTCTCTTTCCAAATTACTAAAACCATATTGGGTTTATAATTTGGCTGATTCATTTCCTTAGTCTTGCTTTCTTCCGACACACTCTATATCAATCTTGCATAGCTTTGGTAGGAAGTATGATAGACTGTTATAAGCTGTGTGGCACAGTGCAGTCACCCAGGGGCTATTGCTTCAGCTTTCCTTCACTCTGTGGGCCTTCCAAAGGTCTGCTGCCACAGATTTCGTTGCTCTCCAAATGGGACGCTGAAGTTGGTATGTGCCTGAATGATGTTCGGGTTCTTCGTTGGAATGGACGAATCGAGTGGTGATGTTTCGCTTCCGCCACTCGAAGTGAACCACATGGATGCTGTTCAACCTGGGGTTGTCCCCTGCTCCTGGAACGACATCGGTGTCTTCATCTTCAGAGCAAAGACACTCAGTTATGTACTCTGTATGAAGCTGTGTGTTGAATGATAGATGCAAGAGCGTGCGTTTTTTCTTGTTCTCCTTTATCATTAGAGTTTCTTTTTGATTAATCATCTTTTTAAAGCACAGTGGAATAATTATTATTACATTTGAAACATCCAATATCAGCACATAGACATACATGTCAATTCACATGAGAAGAAACAATCATGATGTATCAAAGATGTATGGGGATGTCAACGAAACCATTTTTGTAAAAAAATCAAAGACTTATCATTAGACTTATTGGGATATTGTTGTTTTCCCCCTTTTGGTTTCCCATAGTGGGCTAGAGTCACTTTGGGGTTTTGGTTGGTGAGGGGATCTACGCGTTTCAAAATTGGGTTTAGCTAGGTCCTGTCATAATTATGTGCTGAGTGGGGGAATAAATGTGTTGTTTATGTATTAAATCTCTTAGGCTGTTGCGGGTGAGCCTTGGTGTGCTTGAGAGTTGTGCCTTTCGCATCTTTTGAATCCAACCTTAAAGTGAAAACGTTACACAGAGTCACAGTGCGGCTTCCGCCCTGACCCTAACACAGTCAACATGATTTTTGCAGTGAGACAGGTTCATAAAAAGTGCCTTGAGCAGAACATAGACCTCTTTGCTGTCTTCATCGACCTAACAAAGGCATTCGACACAGTCAACAGGGATGCACTGTGGATTAACCTGAAGAAACTTGGTTGTCTACCAAAGTTCACCATGCTGATACAACTGTTCCATGACAACATGACAGGAGAAGTGATGTCAAACGGTGTAACATCTGAGAGTTTTGACATCTCCAGTGGAGTGAAGCAAGGATGTGTACTTGTTGCTGTGCTTTTCAACCTCTTCCTCTCCCAAGTACTGCTTCGTGCTATCAGATAACCTTGATCTTGGCATCTACATCAAATACTGTTTGGATGGCTCACTGTGTGATCTGAGGCGAATCAGCAAAATCAAAGACCCTGGAGAGGCTAGTACTTGAAGCTCTCTTTGCTGATGACTGTGACTTGATGGCCCACAAGGAGAACCACCTACAGACTATAGTTCTCTGAGGCATTCAATATGTTTGGCCTGACCACCAGCTTAGGGAAAACAGAAGTCCTTCTCCAGCCCGCCCCAAACAGTGCTCCCCAGCAGCCAAGTATTTCCATTGATGGCACAGAGTGGAAGAATGTTGATGCCTTTAAATACCTGGGCAGCACTATCTCCAATGATAGCTCTCTGGATAAAGAGATTGCAGCCAGAATCCAGAAAGCCACCCAGGCACTCGACAGACTCTGCACCAAAAGAATGGAGCATAAGAACAATCGCCTCTCAACCAAGCTGAAGGCATACAATGCTGTCGTTCTCACATCATTGCTCTATGACTGCGAAACATGGACTCTGTACCGAAGTCAAATCAAGAAGCTTGAGCAATTCCACCAGCGCTCTCTGCAGTCAGTCATTCAGACACAGTAGCAGGACCACATTACCATTGAAGAGGTCCTTGACAGAGCCAGCACGACGAGTATCGAAGCGAAAATCCTCCAAGCTCAGCTACGTTGGACTGGCCATATCATCCGCACAGAGGAGTCCAGGATCCCTCGGCAGCTTCTCTACGGAGAGCTGACACAAGGCAGTCACAAGCAGGATCGCCCAAAGAAGAGATACAAGGATAATTTCAAGGCCAACCTCATGTGGGCAGGGCTTCAGCCTCGTCAGCTTGGAGTTGATGCAGCCAACAGAACCAGCTAGCATGCCCTGACCAGGAGAGCAGTGAAGAGTTTTGAAGATGAATGTCGGCAGCGCCTGGCAACAGCTTGATAGCGGCGTCACAGAGCTGCATCTGTCCTTGCACAGCTGGTGTTCCATGTCCCGCCTGCAATCGCATGTGTGCTTCTGAGTTTGGTCTCCAACATGTCATGCGCATCAACTGATGAAGGCACACTGAGAATGTCATCCTCGGACCCGAGAGACAACCATGATGACTAGGCAAAGTCTACAAAGTGTCAATATGATCAAGTTAAACAATCTACAATAAGAAATATCACACGTTGTTCGATTTCACATAGTTCAACTCACAAAGGGCTTAAACGCGATAAAAATCCACACCCATTATAAAAGAACACAACACATCTTACACTTGCATAAATATGTTCCTGTGAGATCTAAGATAAGTGTTTCAAATGAATTGTGAAATTAGGGCTGTCAGTTATTTCGGTGTTCCCTGATGAGTGTTTCAATTTCATAAAAAGTCACCAAATTAGTGGTACACTCATTCTGGGGTTTCTTGAATTATAAGACTTTCTTTTATAGAACGGCATTGCATCTTCTCTTGTGAAACATAATACACTAGTGAACAACCGTCACATTTTCATTGAATATTATCAACAAAAAACAGGGTTGGAGCTACGGTTAAGTTTAAACTTATATACACCTTTTTGCTTGGATAAGATATAAACACGTATTAAAAGAATCATGAAATCAGAATTAGAAGAAAATCATCTTGACAGTGAAAACTGAGACTGAATTGTGATGACATTTATGATAATGAATAAAAGGCAAACATACTTTTGACATCCCCCCACCTCCAGTCTTTGGCATTTCACGAAAAACATGTATGAATAAAATGCTTCTCCATGGCATAACTCATTTTAATTGAAAGTGAAGATAAGAGTCTATAAATCGACAAATGCAGCTAAAATGTTTCAAGATTAATCTGGCTCTAAATACCAGTGTTCTCTACTTCGCCACACTTATATCCTTTAAAAAAAAGTATTTACCACGCCAAAGCATGTTTTTTGTTGTAGCTGAATTGATAGATAACAATTTCTGGCTCTAGGAAGTTCACCAATCCCAATACGATGATTGTTTTCTTTCTTTTAAATTTCAGTATCATAAACATATCCAACATGTTACGTAGTTACCACATTTAGCAGGATTATAATACGGTTTTTTTAGTTTGGTTTAACAGGTATTAAGTTATGACTATAATTAAGTAATGCCTCTTTTTGTTACAAAAATTATACTATTTCTGCTGATTTTTTTGTTAGCTCATTTATTTTGTGAAAATGACATGCAACGTCCTTCGTTTCGGTATTACTATGTTTTACATAATTTTGCAATGCATTTTATTGAATCAAATACTGTTGCCATCACCTGGAAAAAAATGTATAATTCAAGATTCTGTATTTTTCCACTGAATATTTTTAGGGATTTAGGGGCCATAGGTCAAAGTAGTAGTAAATAAAGGGCAGGAGCTGTGCCGGTCGGGGTTTGGCCCTGGGGACCGCTACGGTATCCGGATTGGTCTTGCCTAGATACTGCGAAAAGCCTGTGGTTCACACTTTTTGGTTTTGTTTTGTTTTATGTTTTTTTTGTTTCTGTTTTTAAATTGGACTTAAATCTGCGTCACTAAACAACAAGAATGTGAATAACTTCAACACCCATAGGACAAGGAAGAGCTGAACTAAGATCTGCAGGCTCCTGAGGCATTTGTGTTTCATTTTTGCTTTGTTTCACCTCTCTGTTTCCGTCTTTCTTCTCCTTTTTTGGTCACATCCCTAAGTGCATACATTTACTTCTGTAAATAGAAGTTGTCGCCACCACAGAAGAAGAACTGGTTAACACAATAATGCAATCAAACAAATTATGTAGTCATTCCGGTTTGCGTGTCTTGAGTCTTGCTTTCAACGCCTGCAACAATCTGTTTTCTTGTTTCTTCTTTTGATGTTCAGTGGCACTTGTCCACAAATGTAAAACTGGGGTGAGTGCAGAACCGATTGGAAACAGGAACACAGTCATATGTAAGTAGAAATTGTCCAAGATACCCGCACCCTCACTTAAAACTGCAGAACATGAAACAACAAAAAATAATCGCGTTACAGAGTCCATCACAACCATCTTCGCCATAAAGTATACCGATGAATACACTTGCTTTGTATTGGAGTTAGCTAAGATTCTGTATTTTGGCGTTTGTCTGTAAATAATCACTTGACAAGTAATTGCAGCTGCATTGAAGAGAAAATTTAAACCAACCGTTAATATAAACCAGTTAAAATCATGTCTGGGGTTATGGCATTCTAAATGAGCAGGGCGGCATAAAGCAGAATGACCATAAAGTCCCCATCGTGACACCCTAGGTAGCAATGGTGTCACCGAACCTAAAATTCCGAACAGCCATGTTACTGCGCATATCGCAATTGTTTTGTTGTTGGTAAACACCCACTTCGTTGAAGGAAGGTAAAGATGAATGGTGTGATCAATAGTGATAAAACACAGGATAATTGCAGAGACCTCGTGGGACAAAAAGGAAAGAAAGCCAGCTAACTTGCAGAGTATGTTGCTTGGCCATGTCTGTTCAAAATGGAAGTAATCCTCACGTAGAATTTCATTAGTCAAAGTTACAATACTTGTGTGAATGCCCATGCAGACATTTACAACATACAGGTTAACGATAAAGATGTTTACATTGGTTTTGAACAGTTTTGTTCCCCTGCAGAGACGTATGAGGCAGCAGAAGTTGCCACAAATAGAAAGAATACTACACAGCCAAAAGAACAATCTGTGCAAGTTACTCGGTATAAGCATGTTACAAGATGGAATAACAGGTGGTGGTGCTAAACACCTTATCTTGTGGGATGTGTCTGGTAGTAGTTTTAAGCAACAAAAGACGTAGTTTGATGCAGATACAAACTTAATGGATCTTAACGTGGACAATAAGTTCAGAGGATATGCATTTATCAGATTTTTTGTCATATCTAATTCTTCTAATCCTGCTGCATTTCTAAAACCTATTGCTGCAATCTTTTCAATGTTGGAAAACGACACATTTAATGATTGTAAATGGGGATAATACACATGTAAAACCATATTTACGTCCACTAGTTGCGTGTTTGCCACATCCAGCTTTCTCAGCATATATGTTACAGATTTCTTTAAAGTACCTTCCAGGAACGATACAGGATTGTTTGATAGTTTTAGAATAATCAGGTTTGAAAATCTAAGGAAAACATTCAAGTCAAGAATTCTTAAATCATTATTGGTCAAGATAAGAACTTGTAAGTTGTTCAGATACACAACTGAAGCATTTGTCATTGAGCAATGAGAAAGATCCAGATGATTCAGGTAGGAATTATTTCTCATATCCTTCAGTGTCATTCCTGAACCAGCAGCATCCAGGAAACGTAACTGTGGAAACATGTGGACAGAGAATAATCGAAAACACCGAAAGGACTCTCCATGACATAGACAGCCTTCAGGACAAGTCCTGTCACACAACCACTCATCATCTCTCTGCAAACACTGACCCAAGCCATCACACAAATGGTCCACATGGAGACATGTCTTTGAACTCCGACATCGGTAGTAACCAGGACACGTCAGCGTGTCGCAGTCTTGCTCGTCCTCGCCATATACACAGTCAGAGAATCCATTGCACCTAGTGTAAACAGGGAGGCAGTACAACCGCTCAGTCGTGCAAGAGTAATGAGTATTTGGGCATAGCTCGGAATGTGTCATTGTTTGCTGTGTGAAATAACCCTTTCCATCAAGATGGATGACCAATCTTTGATTCTTGTCAGCTTCGCTTAAGATTCTGAAGTCATCAGTATCTAATATTTTGCATTCAACTTCGTCAGAATCATCCAGACAATCTGTATGTGAATTGCATCGTTGGTCTTCAAGTACATACTGGTCGTTTTTACAACGAAACCCTTTCCGTGGAGGATGTACACAGAACGACTCATCACTGGCGTCTGGACAATCTTGAATAAAATTACATACCTGGGAATAGAGCACTGAAATGGTACCTTCGTGACACTCGTACATTCTCTTTAAAAATGCATTGCTTTTATCATGAAGTAAATATACCGTACTTTCGTTTCCCCTAGTAGTGGTAGACGTGCCTTTCTGTAGTAATGGCACTTTGTTGCTAAAGATATCTAGATCACAAGAGAGAAAAGTGTGCGCCATATGCCCCTTTGTACAAAAAACAAAAACCTGTTTTGTCTGAGCATAACTAATGTGTTGAAGGTATTGCTTTGATAACTTTGCTGTCTGGAAAGTAATGAGGTGTTCTGATTGCCATGCTATTTCGCAAAGAATATTGTTTGTCATGATACTCGTAAATAACAATACTCTTCTAAAAACCATTGATTCAAGTTCTGAAGCCAGTCGATATTCCGAAGGTAAATATGATAATAGCGTGGTAAAATGGTCCATGCTGTAAATCATTGTAGAATTGGACCACTTCCGAAATTTTCTGTACATAAAAGGTACTTCACGCCAGCCTGAACTATAATCCACGGTAACTATAAAGTCTTCATAGTTTACGAAAACTGGGATAACGTCGTCTTGTTCTTTTCTTGTTAGTAAAGAAGCCAAGGTTCCCCCAATCGCCTGGCACTTGTATGATGCTATCAAGTGGGATACAGCCGCCTTCAAACCGATGTATCTAAAACATTTGTTCAGCGAAGAAACCAAACCTTGACAATGAACACTGCTAAAAGAGCAATGCTCAGTTTCGTCATTACCACTTTCACACTCTGCTTTCAGGTTGCAATGAAGATGGTGCCGAAAATATGGATAGCGTTCTGTACTACAATTGAATAAACCAATGCCAACCATTTGTGGGCTGATGGCCTTGGGATGATATGAAAATCGAATCTTCAGTCTGCTGCCATGACTTGAAGGGCTTAAAAACTCACGAGGTGTCTTGTGACGCATGTAAAATTTTAACGTGTGTAATAATGTTGCTGGGGAATCATGCTCATCACACATATAAAGCGTTCTGTCCTTTGTGGCACCTAATTCCTGATACTTCAGTTCTATGGGATGGCCACATTTCCTAATGGATGTTCCTTGAAAACTTAACATGATGACATAGAACATCGGTACATGCACTTCTTTCACGAAATCACCAGATTTCACAAAATTTTGAAGTGGTAAAAATATATCCACATAGTTTTCTGCTCTAGTCACAGCAATAAAAGTATGATTTGGAACTGTTTCGATATTCAGTCGTATCATGGGACTATTATAGTGCAAAATATACATATGCTGTGAAGATGAGTCAATAAACTTTTCTTGCCGGGAATGATGATTGCATTGAAGCCTGTAACTGAAAGACTTACCGTAGATATACATATACGAAGGCTCTCCATCAAAGAATATCAATGAATCCCAAGGTTTTGAGGCACACCAGTATGCTGTTCTTATAACATGAACGCGTAAAAGATATCTTCGTGGGGCCATAACATGCATGAGGCAATAAGTTGCATAATCCTCACAAATACCGTACAACACGCCTTGGTTTGCTGGAAACTTTGACATCTGTCTGCACCCTGTCAAGTTGGTCTGAACAAGTGTGATGTTAGAATATTTGTTATTGACGATATAGTCAGAACCTGGACAGAGGTCAGAGATTTCTGGCGAAATTCTTTCAGTGTTATCTTCATTGTAACGTGGCCTTACTGGGATAGTCGTCGTTTCAACATCAGCATCAACAGAACCTAGAATGTGGTAAATCACGAACGAAAGATGTGGAAACGTGAGGCATAGTTTATATTTTATAGCATCCATGCTTTTATTCACTTTCTGTTAAATTCAAATCCATGAGATTATATGGAACCATGCATATTGATTTTTGTGTCTCTTTCTTTCTCCGTCTCCCTCTTTTGTCAGTTTGCCTGTCTGGCTCTAACGCACATAATATTTGTAACACACAGGGACCCATACACACACAATTGTGTTTGTCAAGAATGTTGTTAATGATTATTGACTATCTTGATTTCTCAAATAAATCTCCTCTCACCTTTTGTACAGGAGATCATAGATGAATAAGTTTTAACATTTCAGAATAAAATATGGATTTCGTATAGACTATGTTAGCTTTTTGTAAGATAAAGAAGGCACTGTCTCACGTGGCAAGTGTTCCATCACTGTAGCGACAATGACACAAGGTCTTGAGTCGCGCAAACTAAACGACTAAATAGTGAAATGTATGCCTATGATCTATTTGTATATCTTTTGTTTTTGCAGTCAAAATTATTGTAATGGTAAAACGAAAGACACTCAAAGAAGGACTAGTATCATGTAAAGTCAGCGCTTCATGTCACGTATCGAAAGTAAAGCTCCGACTGTTGGCGACATAACTTCCGTTTCAGCTATGTGTTCAACTTGTGAACTGGATAGGTCTAACGTTTGTTGTTAAATCGTTGAGATATTTCCGTTGTAAACTTTTATCATGATGTCAGGAAAGCCTGTTGCTAGCGTGGGGTGTTGGGCAAGCAAATGTAGGTACATATGATTACATATTACTCAATGAAAAAAGCCACAAATCGAGTTGCTGTCAGCAGTTTGCATACAGAGAGAGAGAGAGAGAGAGAGAGAGAGAGAGAGAGAGAGAGAGAGAGAGAGAGAGAGAGAGAGAGAGAGAGAGAGAGAGAAGGTGTGTGAATACAGCCCGTGGATCAGCAACCTTCTATTCATTTGCTTTTCTTTCCTTCATTCCTTCTTATCTTTCTTTCTTTCTCCCCCCTTCCTTCTTTTTTTCTTTCATTTTCCTCCCTTCTTTTCTTTTTTCTTCCTTTTTTGTTTGTTTCTTTCTTTTTTTCCTTCCTTTCTTTTATTCTTTCTTTCTTTTTGCTTCCTTCCTTCCATCCTTCCTTTGTTTTCTTCCTTTCCTCCTTTCTTTTTTCCCTTTTATTTCTTTCCCTTTCATTTCTTTCCTTCTTCCTTCCTTCCTTTCTTTCTGCCTGTTCTTTTCTTTGTTCTTTCTTCTTCCTTCCTTCCTTCGTTTCTTTATTTCATTTATTTCTTCCCTTCTGTCTTTCTTTTTTTTCTTCATTTCGCCCTTTCTTTCTTTCCTTTCTTTTCCTTGTTCTTTCTTTCTTCCATTTCTTCCCTTCTTCTTTCTTTTTTTCTTTTTCGCCCTTTCTTTCTTTCCTTTCTTTTATTTGTTCTTTCTTTCTTCCATTCTTCTTTCTTTCTTCCTTCTTTTTTTCTTTCTTTTTCCTTCCTTCCTTTCTTCGTTCTTTCTTTCTTTCTTTCTTTCTTTGTTCCTTCCTTTCTTCCTATCTTTTTTTCTTTGGTACTTCCTTCCTTCCTTCCTTTCTTTCTTTTTCATTTTATTCTTCCTTCCTTCCTTCGTTCCTTCCTTCATTCCTTTCTTTCTTTCTCTCTTTTTTCCATTCTTTCAATTTCAGCGCTTTTGGCGAGTCAGTTTCCGGTTTCGGAAACTGTGAGTCATATTAAGAGTGGGCTATCACTGTGTTGCCATGGGGAAATAGAAATATCTCGTGAATAATGTTCACGTGTACACAGACCTTAAAGACCCCGCACGTCACGTGTCACATTCCCTCTTATACTAGGAAGATTTCTTAAGATTTCTTACCAGCTATAAGAGGGAAAAGACGTGAAAACCGTGATTTTGACACGTGACGTGCGGGGTCTTAAGAAATCTTCCTAGCATAAGAGGGAATGTCACACGTGACGGGGTGGGTGGGGGGGGGGGGGGGGGGGGGGGGTGTTCGTTAAGGTCCCCAGGTTAGCACTGGATTGGGGTAGTCATTGTCTGTGCCACTGACTGTTGCCTGCAAGATCTGCACGTGCAACTCAAGGAAAACCTGCATGACTCGCAGATATGCTGTAGGACGGAGATTAAATCACTAGGCAACTATCAAATATAACATTTTATAGATACGCTAGCAGCTTTGAAATTGACTCACAGTGGAGTTGTTGTAGTTATTCGTGTCGTTTGTCCGACATTAGTCGTTTGGGGCAGTTTCTGTTTTTTCCCTGTCTGTCCCAATGTTTGATTTGAATGTCCCAAGGATATCTTTTGCTTAATCAATTAGCAAATTTCGAAATTGATGTAAACCGTATTATGAATGTTAATGTTAGTAATTTGGTTTCAATAATAGCTTTTAACAATTTTCAAACGTTTGTCAGCCTTTTGTATTTCTGTTATGTTGTTGCGCCTGGCATGAATTTCTCTCTTTTGAGATAATAAACAACTATACTGGACTTGATTGGACTTGACTTAACCTGAAGGATTGGCAGAATCGCTTCAGATTTTGTGAGGTGGTGTATCATGTAGAGTAGTATACATTGGCATAGAAACGAAGACGGTTATGACATTGAACTCGAAATTTGACTTTGAAAACGTTAATTTTTTTGGGGGGACATATCCCCCTCCCATTACACACATTGCTAAGCCCATGTATGCATATAGGCACATAGCCTAAGACGCATCTATAGGCAAAAACACGCGTACATATACATGTGCACGTGCTTGCATGCCTTATGACCAGATCACATATCATAGGCAATACAGCACGCACACGCACACGGACACGCACGCACACGCACACGCACGCGCACGCACACACACACACACACACACACACGGACACTAGGCTACATTGCAATGTAATTTAGTATCCGAGGAGCTAAGCGTGACCCGTAAGAAAGAAAGCAAGCAAGCGAACGAACAAATAAACAAAAAGAAACTCGGGAAGAAAGGAGAAGAACCACGAACAGTCTCAAATCTCAATTCATCTCTTTGTTTACGATCTTTCTTTTTTCTTCAATT
>CM065700.1:31021460-31023960 GCA_017654935.2 Phymorhynchus buccinoides | reverse complement strand
CGCATCATATGAGCGCTGGTCCCGACCGTCCGTTTCCCGCCCACCCTTCCCGTCATCCTCAACGTGCGTCTACAGTGTTTCCAGGCCTGGAGTCACTTCCTGTCATGACGTGGAACAACCTTGAGGTCTGTCGCAGCACTCTGGCACCACGTTTGCCGCTGCTGGGCTCCAACTGCTGGACTTTTATTGTCGTGGTCAGACAGATTAAGTGAAGGTGGGTTGGGGGTAGCGTTTCGACGGTTAGATAATAAACTTATCATACAAGAAGATACTGGTAAACTTGTACTTTAGACACCCCCCCCCCCCCCTCATGTTTACGACCCCGAATCTCAAAGTCTGCTTCTGTCAGTTTTATGAACATAATCCTAAGCTGATCCTGACTCTATCACTTTCCCGAGAATGGCAGCATGTTGCTTCTCAATGAAAAGATTCAATGCCAAACTTTGAGAGAGAAGGAGGGTGTGTGTGTATGTGTGTGTGTGTGTGTGTGTGTGTGTGTGTGTGTGTGTGTGTGTGTGTGTGTGTGTGTGTGTGTGTGTGTGTGTGTGTGTGTGTGTGTGTGTGTGTGTGTGTGAGAGAGAGAGAGAGAGAGAGAGTGTGTGTGTATATGTTTGTGTGTGTGTGAGAGAGAGAGAGAAGTGTGTGTGTGTGTGTGTGTGTGTGTGTGTGTGTGTGTGTGTGTGTGTGTGTGTGTGTGTGTGTGTGAGAGAGAGAGAGAGAGAGAGAGAGAGAGAGAGAGAGAGAGAGAGAGAGAGAGAGTGTGTGTGTGTGTGTGTGTGAGAGAGAGAGAGAGAGAGAGAGAGAGAGAGAGAGAGTGAGAGAGAGAGAGAGAGAGAGAGTATATATATATATATATATATATATATATATATATGTGTGTGTGTGTGTGTGTGTGTGTGTGTGTGTGTGTGTGTGTGTGTGTGTGTGTGTGTGTGTGAGAGAGAGAGAGAGAGAGAGAGAGAGAGAGAGAGAGAGAGAGAGAGAGAGAGAGAGAGAGAGAGAGAGAGTGTGTGAGTCGTTAACACCCCCGTTTCACATAGGCCACGTTCCCACTACGTTCCCCACGTTCTGGAAAAAAACGTCCACAACGTAGCAGGGTCTTGGCGTACGTACTGGTGACGTGCTGGAAAAAAACGTAAGCGCGTAGCAGGGTCTTGGCGTAGCGTACTGGTGACGTGCGTAACGTAGTAAGCGCGTAGCGGGGACTTGGCGGGTGCGTGGAACATGTGGCAGGCCAGGTTCTCTGTACGCGCATTTTGAACATGCTCAAAACACACACGTAGGAAGGACGTGGTGGGAACAGGACACCTGGTGGGAACCTACTGAGAACGGGGACAACGTATACGTAGTAGCAGCCTAGTGGCTGCGTAGTAAGAACGGGGTGAAGCGTAGTGGCAACGTAGTGCCCGCGCAATGAGCACTGCTTGATTCGGCAAGAAATTGACCACGCTGTCACACGCGAGCCATACTAAGTCTTCAAATGGATAAAAACAACAACCGTGCTGCACTCATTTAGTCCTCGGTTTGCATTTTGATTTCAAGCAGGCAACACAGACAGGCAGACAGGCAGGCAGACGGACAGACAGACAGGCATATTAAGATGCAGCAATAGTGACGCAAGACTGAGAGATAGATAGGACAAACAGCATGATTGAAGAAAAGTAGCCTATTATTAAAAAGTTCTTTTGGAAATAAAGTAGTACAATCAAACCACAATATATCACACCATAATAAGGAAAACAAATGCACACCCACAAAGAATATTTCTGACCACAAAATTCCCCCAAAGAACAATTTTATTTCACAAGTGCACATTGCTACAGCAAAGCATTTTTTCTTAGTCCCTAAACTGTTCAGACATGCTTTTCCAACATTGTAACTTCTTTTTTGCTTTTCTTAGCCCTGCAGCATCCCTGCCTTTATTTTTGTTTAAAATTATTTTTTGTTTCTTTTCCTTGTGATTTAAACAAATTGTTTTGTTTATTTCGTTTTTGCTTTTCTTCTTCTTTTTCTTCTTTAGACAGCCCTGTCTATTTTTACAACTTTTTTTGTCTTCAAACTCCTCCTCCTCTTCTTCTTCTTCTTTTTCTTCTTCTTCTGCCAATAATGTCCACCTGCCGTAATAGTCAAGAAGCAATCTTCCTAAAAGGGAAACAACCTAAACGTTCTTGGTTAGAAGCAATTATCCATCTGGGATATAATGTATGGATATAGAGTAATGTATTCCACATGGATGTTGCTTCTGTACTCATAAAGTGAGTGTGTGTGTGGGGGGGTCTATTTATACAACTTTTTTGGGGGGCCCTGTCTACAACTTTTCTTGGCTGAGATGAAGATGCTCCCAGTGACAGCCCTGTCTATTTATACAACTTTTTTGTCTTCAAAACTCCTCCTCTTCTTCTTCTTCCCAGAGAAGCATTAATGATGTGCACAACAAGGTGAGTTGTCACAAAAGAGACGAAGCAGTTGTTCAATCAAATCCCACATTATCAGGCTAATG
>CM065700.1:30993960-31016460 GCA_017654935.2 Phymorhynchus buccinoides | reverse complement strand
TTTTAAAGGGGCACCCTGACGGATGAGCTTTTGCAAGAAACATGTCGAGATCACAAGAAAGACAGCCTTTTCAAGGATCGGAACACTCACTTTGCTCTGGTTTCCTAGAAATCAAACCGTCAAAAACGGCGATTCCTCCTTGGCGGAGATGCCGGAGAGAGAAGCCATTTTGGATGGGGTGGGTGGAGGCCACTCATTGTGGTTGAAGCTTTTTTTCTTTTTTGTAGTGCAGTAAAAAACAAATTGGAGCTATTTTCTTTGTTATGAGCGAACCTCCTTTAGGTAAACTTTAAAAAGAAAAGAAAAAAGGGCCTGTATTGTGAAAATGTCATGCGAACGATTTGGTCTAAGCTCAGGCGAAGGCACATGGCTTCTCTTGCAATGGAATAATTTGACTTCCAGCACCTCCGCCAAGGAGGAATCGCCGATTTGACGGTTTGATTTCTGGGAAACCAGAGCAGCGTGAGTGTTGCGATCTCTGTAAAGGGTGTTTACCTGGTACGTGATCTCGACGTGTTTCTTGCAAAACACGCATCCGTCAGGGTGCCCCTTTATGCAAAATGACAGACGTGACTGTGCAATATTATGAGCTATAAGGTTTGGTATGAAAAGCTTGACATTATACTGATTAACAAAGAAACAAAGTGGAGTGAAGGAATGAAACAAGATGTCGAGTCGTTCAAATGCACATTCTATGCATATTGAGCCTGTTAACCCCTTGACTGCCACCAACGTATCACATACTGACCTGATGACATCACTGATGATGTCATCAGATGAAGATGAATAACTCTGATATGCTGGCTTTTGCTATAAAACAGTCAAGAGAGTCATATCCCCAGACCATTTTGCCAGATTGGCTCTATCAGTTGTCTTTTTCATGGCATGATTTGCCCAATGACTTTTTCTTTCATTTTCTCTGGCAGTCAAGGGGTTAAGATAAATAAATAGATACATACTGAGAGAGAGCTTGGAAAAGGAGGGAGGAAAGAGATCAAGAGAGAGAGAGAGATAGATAGAGAGAGAGAGAGAGAGAGAGAGAGAGAGAGAGAGAGAGAGAGAGAGAGAGAGAGAGAGACACGTTACTGGATTTTAAAAAAATTCCGTCAATGTTTACTATAAGGTAAAGTAGAGAATGGACATTCCATATCAGGAATCATTCTGTGATTTTTTTTATATATCATGTTATCTTAAATATTAGTCTGCATCGTCTTGTTAGTAGTATACAGTGTTTGCAAATCACTGAAAATAAATTTAATGTTTTCGTTTCGTGTATCTGTTTTATGTATATCACAAAGTTTTGAATGTTGGTTTCACGAAGGATTCAAAATGCATATCCTTATTTTCTCTAATTGTTTTAAATATCCTTTTGTGCTTACCAGCCGCCATGCTAAAATTTATATGAAGTAAAGTGGCACAGTATAAGCTTTAAGCTTGTTGCTGCCGCTATGTTTGCTTAATATTTGTTTAATGTGCATTTGAAAAATAAAAAAATCATTTAAACCAAAATAAATTAAAAAAATTGTTTCAGATATCCACACCTAAAAATCGCCCACTCACACACTAACACTCATTATATAGCCTACACGATTCATTAATAAGACAATGATAAACAGTCATCCAATCATCTATAAACGTTTCTTGTGAACAGTTGCTAAAACAAGCGTGAAATCGCAATAGTTTGTGGCACGCGGTCTATTTTTACCACTCCAATCATGAGTTACCTCCCCTGGATTTTCAATAATTTTAATCTGTAAACCAGAATGTTATCTCTGCACCATTTCGTAACTTTTTATATCTTTTGGAAAACATTTAAAACTATGTATCCTACTTATACTCATCGAAAGAAGCACCGCATACTCGTCGTGTCTGTTGTAGTGTCTGTATTACGTATGTTTATTATTTTGTACGCTTTTAAAATACATCATTTTAAAGAGCGGCCTCAATTAATTTTGAAGTGTAGCCTCGATTTGAAGTGCGACAATTTTGTCAAAATGTGCGAGAATTTTGGAACGACAGACAGACAAAGTGAGTTATAGGTTTGTGGCTTGAGCCACAAACAATAAACATAACAAATCAAATATAGTCAAATCTACATGGGGAAATGAAAATAAACGAGGAAAAATAAGAACCCTGGGCAGATGGAAGGGTAGATAAACAAGGATGAATAGAAAACACAAAAGATAGGAGATGAACAAAGGGTAGAGAACTCTCTTTCTAATTAACTCCCCTCCACCAAAGTTGATTACGATACCAATCATCTAGCAATGAGTGGATCAGAGCCAAAGGGAAGCAAACAAAGAATCATTCTCAATAAAGATGAAATTCTGCTTAACGTCCTCCGGTCTGGAACAGACACATATGGGACATTAGTATATCTATATAAAGATCATGGGAACTATCCTGGAGGCAATACCCGGAGGCATTGCAACACCAGGAAAGTCCCAAATTTGTATCAATATAGATATATAAATTATATATGTGCTCAATAAAGAATGTGCCAAATTCGCCTTTATGACCCTTCACACACACAGTACACATCAACAATGGTGGAGAGGACAACATACAAACAAATCAACATATTACACATAAACAACACACAACACAGAACAAACTGGCCATGGTAAGCCTCTAAAGGAATGTTGGTTAATCAAAGAATGAAATAGTGAGGCCAAGAGAGGAGATAACGAAATTGAACAAAGGGGGAGAACTGAATAAAAATCACGATATACCATTATTTCATTTTGTATGACTCAATTTGAAGTTTGAGTGTCTAAAAGTTTTGGGAAAAGTTTTTTCTTGAATAACAATTCTGAAATAATAACATTGAATTCACTTGCAATATTTCTCAATTAAAGAAAAAAAATAAACAAAAGTTTTAAAGGATATAACCAGGAAGATCTGAGGTATTTGTTGTGGGTTTTGTTGAACAACGAAAAACAAAACAAAAACTGCACCAATGTATGATCGATCATCAACAAGTTGGCAATTATTATCGGTTTTTTTTTTAGTTCTTTCATTTTTAAGAAGGATGTACAGAGCACAATTAACGATTTTAGTTATTCCTCCAAAATAAAATGTCAAAGGCACAACAGGATCATTGGCCTAAGTCAAGTCAAGTCAAGAAATCTTTATTATATATTATACTTGTGGCGGTGCCATAGCCGATGAGGTTTAACCGAGGCGTGGTCACCACCACAGCTATCTGTATTAATAAAAAATCGGGACTTTACTGGTTTCGTACTGCCCCTGGGCATTGCCTCCAGTATTGTTCCCACCATATATTTGTATTCACAAATGTCCCATATGTGTCTGATTCAGACCAAGAGGACGTCGAAATCTTTATTATACAGAGAAATTACACTCGGGTGCAAACACAGAATTACAAAAATAGAACACTATATTATTTAAGGGTTTAAAAACAGTCTAGTCACAATAACCAATACGTCAACCATATTGCACCCACAAAGATAACAAAATCATATACTAGGATATACACATTGCACCAGCAAACACTCGAACCATAATGAGAACACCAAATGGCTTATATACTAGGTAAGAACATACATTAAATATTAAATCATTTTTTAATAAGATTTAGATTTGTGCGTGTGTGTGTGTGTGTGTGTGTGTGTGCGTGTGTGTGCGTGTGCGTGCGTGCGTGTGTGCGCGTGTGCGTGCGTGCGTGTGCGCGCGCATGTGTGTGTGTGTGTGTGTGTGTATGCGCGCACTAGTGCGCACGTGCACGCACGCGATTTTCTTTACATCTCTCTTTTCCA
This sequence comes from Phymorhynchus buccinoides, assembly GCA_017654935.2. Lineage (NCBI taxonomy): Eukaryota > Metazoa > Mollusca > Gastropoda > Neogastropoda > Raphitomidae > Phymorhynchus > Phymorhynchus buccinoides. The sequence goes on along the minus strand of CM065700.1, from coordinate 31,012,681 downwards.
ACATAGTATTCTCTAATTGCCACCCCCTACACCATTAAATTACCTTTTGTTTTCACCCCCCCCCCACCCCCCTTCAATCCCCGCTCCCTTCTTGCTCATCCCCATGACATGCAATGTCTGCATTCCTCCACTTCTTCCTCCATTCCTGCCCCCCTTCCTTCTCTTCGCCTAGCTTCTTCAGCCCCTGAGTTCCTGTTTTTAGTCCCCGAGCCGAAGGTTCGGGGAGCTATTGCTTTTGTCTGGTCCGTCCGGCGTGCCTCCGTCCGTCCGTCCGTCCGGCTATTCGTCCGTTTTTCTAAAAAAACCTATTCAGTCTATCATCATCAAATTTGGTATACTAGTTTGCCAAGATGCAAGCTATCCACTGATGTATTTAGTTTTACATTAAGGTCAAGGTCGCGTCAGTTACGGGTTTCAAACCCCGAAACACATAATCGCTAATATCTCGCGAAGTTTTGCATGTATTTTAATGCAGTTTTTCCCCACAACATTTCTTGATGAATGGTCTATAACACAGTTGTCATGAATCAGTTTTTCTGTGCGCACGTGTGCGCATGATCGCGCGCACTCAAATCACGGGTCCGAACCCCAAGGCTATATTTATAAAAACCCTATTCAGTTACGTGCTGTTTTGATGCGTTTTTATGTAGTTACGTGCTGTTTTGGTGCGTTTTTAGGTATGTGTACAGCCGACACATTCCGATTTCGGAGTAGCTCGGCGATGCTGCGAGGGGACTTTGCAGCCGCTCAGCGTTGCACTCGTTTGCCTTGCTGTTCACCTGGGGTTTTTTTCTTCCGAGTTACGCTTCCCCAAATTCCTTCTGGAACCCTTGCGGGGTTCTAAAGACTTTGAGATCAGAGAGATAAAAGAGTCAACGGCCCCGTTTACCCTTGAATTTTAGTACAGTGGATCGCGTACTCTACTACCTTTCTCTTGGTCTCTGTTCCTCTCTTTCTTTGTTTGTCTGTCTGTCTTCTGTCACTTTTTGTTTCTGTCTGTCTGTCTTTTGCTTCTCTCTGTCCGTCTTAATGTTGTTATGCCCTGCATAGTCATGCGGAGATTGTCTTTAGCCATGGCAAGCTCCTAGCTGTAACATCAGTCCAAAACATCCTCCGAAGTCGGAGTGTGGCTGCCCATGTGGCGGGGTAATCAAAAACAGGTCACACACGTAATGTTCTCACCCTTAGCCTGTTGCATTTGTACCGTAGTGTTCAAGTGCCTCGGCTGTTGGGATGATCCCTGGAGTCTTTAAGCCAGGGTACGACAGCAGACAGCAAGCAAGCAAGCAAGCATCTCTCTGTCTGTCTCTCTTTGGGCTCCGTTTTGTTTGACTGTCTATGTCTCTGTCTGCCTGTCTGTTTGTTCAGTCTGAACCGAAGACGTATGCACTATGCAGTGCTCTCTCTCTCTCTCTCTCTCTCTCTCTCTCTCTCTCTCTCTCTCTCTCTCTCTCTCTCTCTCTCTCTCTCTCTCTCTCTCTCTCTCTCTCTCTCTCTCTCTCTCTCTCGGCGTTGCCTAAAATCTTTATCCTTGAAAAATAAAATTAAAGTTTTCAAAAGTGTAAAAGTTTTCAAAGCTCTCTCTCTCTCTCTCTCTCTCTCGTATTGAACTGTTATTTATCATGATGCCTACATGTGTTTACTTGTTAACTCATGAATATTTTGCGCATCTAACATTACCTTGTTTTGATCTGTCATGTATAAAGGTATGCATGTTAAAATTGGCTATGTTAAACACAATTAAGTTTGATTTAATAATGTGTATGTGTTTTATTCTATTTTTTGCATTTTACAGACAAGTGTGTAATGTTGGCTTAGGCTTGATTTTCTCATGATATATATAAAAATATTAGTGTCGTTTTTTATATTTGTTAAAAATTAAGATGATATGTAGGATTTATTTTGCTGTTGACATGTGCACATGCTTACTTTTAAATTTGTTTTGTTAGTTGAGTGTATATTTGAAACTTGAGTGCATAAGGTAGGATTAGGTTTGATTTTATCGAGTGTGCATGCTAATTTACAAATTTGTGCATGCTAAAAATAAATAAATAATTACTTATATAAAGTAAGATTAAGTTTGATGATGTTATGGATATGTATTTACTATACTTTTTATAACGTGTGTGTGTGTGCTTACTTTTAAGTTTATTTTTTAGTTGAATATGCGAAGTAGGCCTACAAGTAACTAGGCTCGACTTTGTCATGTATCGGTGTTTATCGGCTGTGTTTATAATGTTATGATTGTTAAAGATGAGTGTGTTAGATATGCTTCTCTCTCTCTCACTCAGTCTATCTATCTCTGTCTCTGTCTGTCTGTCTGTCTGTCGCTCTCTCTCTCTCTCTCTCTCTCTCTCTCTCTCTCTCTCTCTCTCTCTCTCTCTCTCTCTCTCTCTCTCTGTGCGCATGCATGCGCGCGCGTGTATGTGTGTGTGTGTGCGCGCGCGCGAGTGTGTGCTTAGTGTCATAAAATAATTATTTAGAATACACTGTTTTTTTCTCTGTTTTTTTTTTTTTTTTTTTTTTCTTCTTTTTTCTTCTTTAGGCTTATATTGTTTTATTTTGTTTAGTGTGATTTAGCCAGAATGTTTATATTTATGTAACGAAAAGTGTCTCTTTGATATATTGTATTGGGGATCCTGTATAATGAGAGAGAGGGAAAGAGAGAGAGAGGGGGGGAGAGAGAGAGGGGGGGGGGAGAGGGGGGGGGGGAGGGAGAGAGGGAGAGGAAGAGAGAGGGAGAAAAGGGAGAAAGGGGGAGGGAGAGAGAGAGAGAGGGGGTGAGGGGGGGGAGAGAGAGAGAGAGAGAGAGAGAGAGGGGGGGGAGAGGGTGAGAGAGAGAGAGAGAGAGAGAGAGAGAGAGAGAGAGAGAGAGAGAGAGAGAGAGAGAGAGAGAGAGAGAGAGAGAGAGAGTATGGGCCGTGTGTACGCACGTATTAATTGGTGCATTCCTTCCGGTTACTTGTTTACATTTTTATTAGTTTTTGTGAGTGTGGTGTGTAATGAGAGAGTGACAGTGCTTGGTGAACGAGGGTGGATGTCTTTGTGAGTGAAAATCATGTTATTTCGTTACTTTATTTCTTTGTATTCAAATGTTGGTGGTATGACTTTCTTGCTGATTTTAATTAATGTTTTCCATCTTTCATTGTTGCTTTTGTAACGTGCAACGAGCATACTACTATATGGAGTTTTAGCACTATATGAATTATTATTATTTTGATTATTATTATTATTATTATTATATTATTATTATTGCTACTATTATTATTATAGGATTGGGTTTCATCTTGTTATGCATAAGTGTTTACTCCAAAATGCGTGCATGTTAAAGATGAGTATGTAGAATAGGATTTGGTTTTATTCTGTCATGTGTATGGCTTACATTTAAGCTTGATGTATTTTTAAGATTAGTATGTAAAATGGGCTTAGGCTTGATTTTATTATGTGTATCGGCTTTAAATTTAAAATCTGTACATGTTACGAGTATGTAAAATAAGGATTAGTTTTAATTTTGTGATGAGTTAAGTTTTACTTATGTGCGTGTTAAAGATGAGGACTAGAAAGTAGGTTCAGGCTTGATTTCGTTATGAGCAGTATTTACTTTTTAATATGTGTATTCGCTTGCAAATAATATGACTAGGTTTGCTTTTGTTATGAGTGTGTGTTTACTTTTTAATATGTTCATGCTAAAAATGAATAATGGAATGTAGGAATAGGTTTCATGTTGCCATGGGTACATGTATTTACATTTTAAATTGTGCATGCTAAGATGAGTAGGTAAAGTAATACTATGTTTGACTTATTATATGCATGGGTTTCTTCAAATAAGTACATTTTAATGATGAAGTATGATTGAGGTATTTTTTATTTTTTATGTTTGTGCACTTCTCTATTTTGAATGTTTAAAGATGAGTGTGAAAAGTAGGATTGGGTTTTATTTTCCCGTGCGTATGCGCTTACTTCACACATTTTGAATGTTAATAATTAGTATAGTTAATAATAATAGGTTTGATTTTGTTATTGATGTGTTACAATATAGGGATGTTTTTTTGCATGCTTTATATTACTTTGTATGTGTTTATTTTCGTTTTTCATTTTCTACTTTTAAATATGTATTTTGTCCAGAGGGCTGGATGTAAAAAAACATGTTATTGCTTACTCTATTACCCTCTATAAATAAAAGTCAATCAATCAATCAATCAATCTCTCTCTCTCTCTCTCTCTCTCTCTCTCTCTCTCTCTCTCTCTCTCTCTCTCTCTCTCTCTCTCTCTCTCTCTCGGCGTTGCCTGAAATCTTTATCCTTGAAAAATAAAGTTATAGTTTTCAAAAGTGTAAAAGTTTTCAAATCTCTCTCTCTCTCTCTCTCTCTCTCTGTCTCTCTCTCTCTCTCTCTCTCTCTCTCTCTCTCTCTCTCTCTCTCTCTCTCTCTCTCTCTCTCTCTCTCTCTCTCTCTCTCTCTCTCTCTCTCTCTCTCTCTCTCTCTCTCTCTCTCTCTCTCTCTCGGCGTTGCCTGAAATCTTTATCCTTGAAAAATAAAGTTATAGTTTTCAAAAGTGTAAAAGTTTTCAAATCTCTCTCTCTCTCTCTGTCTCTCTCTCTCTCTCTCTCTCTCTCTCTCTCTCTCTCTCTCTCTCTCTCTCTCTCTCTCGCCTAATGGTGCCAGAACAGCGGTGTCAGCACCCTAAACACATATGAAAGATGAGCAGTTCAGTGACCGACCCATGGGGTGAACGCGAGTGCACGGTGCAGGAAAAGGTCACACCGAAGAAGGATGGCGGTGCCAGTGTTAAATAATAGAAAAAACAATCTCTTCAACGTCTTCCGGTCTGGAACAGACACATAATTTATGGGACATTAGTATATCTATTTAAAGATGATGGGAACGATCCTGGAGGCAATGCAACACCAGGAAAGTCCCGAATGTCTAACAATACAGATGTGAACCCATTTATTTATTATAATTATAGAAGAAAATCTGTGTAACGTCCTCCGGTCTGGAACAGACACATTATGGGACATTAGTATATCTATATAAAGATGATGGGAACGATCCTGGAGGCAATGCCCGGAGGCAGTGCGACACCAGGAAAGTCCCGAATATCTAACAATACAGATGTGAACCCATTTATTTCGCATATAATTATAGAAGAAAATCTGTTTAACGTCCTCCGGTCTGGAACAGACACATTATGGGACATTAGTATATCTATTTAAAGATGATGGGAACGATCCTGGAGGCAATGCCCGGAGGCAGTGCGACACCAGGGAAGTCCCGAATTTCTAACAATACAGATGCGAACCCATTTATTGTGTGTTAAATTATAATAGACTTAGCTTTACAATATTATGTTGCGGTTATTTTTTGTTGTTGCAAAAAGTGTTTTTTTTTATATAAATAAAAAATCTTAAATCTGAAGTATTTCTGATTATAGTATTCTTAAAAAAGAGCTAAATAATAGACTAGCCTTACATTAGGTTGTTGTTGGCGGTGGTGGTGTTGTTTCCGTTCGCTTCGTGTCAAGTAAACCCGAGTTCGAACCTGGGTACAGGGGATTTGTTCCTCTCATTCTGCACTAGGCCTTAACGGTCTGAACGTGGAGTCTTTCGGATGAGACGATAAACCGAGGTCCCGTGTGCCCATGCACTTAGCATACGTTAAACCCAGTGGCAACGAAAAAGTTGTTATTTGGTCAAAATCCCCCCCCCCCCCCCCCTCCCTCATCAGTGACAAAAATAGCATGCCAAAAAAAAAAAAAAAAAAATGGGTGGCGCGCCTCTGGCTGCGACGCGCTCTCCAGGTGGGAGCAACCCGAATTTCACAGAGACGCCTCTGTGACTATAAAGTACCTAATACCTAAATTGCTTTTGTTTTCAATCTTAAGTTTAATTTGTGATTGCAATACTGCCCAACTGTCAATGTTTGTTGGCGTTAGCTTGGGGCCGATAGTTGACTAGTAACTTAGTTGAGGCTGAACTTAAAGGTGGACCCTGACGGATGAGCTTTTGCAAGAAACACGCCGAGATCACAAGAAAGACAGCCTTTTCAAGGATCGGAACACTCACGTTGCTCTGGTTTTCCTAGAAATCAAACCGTCAAAAACGTCGATTCCTCCTTGGCGGAGATGCTGGAGAGAGAAGCCATTTTGGATGGGGTGGGTGGAGGTCACTCATTGTGGTTGAAGCTTTTTATTTTTTGTAGTGCAGTAAAAAAAAAAAAGGAGCTATTTTCTTTGTTGTGAGCGAAACTCCTTTAGGTGAATTGCATAAAATTATTTTTTAAAAACGATAATAATAATTTAGAGATATTACTGATCGCTTCTCGGCCTTTTGGCTTATACAGTGATTCAGGAACATAAATTTTTGTTTACACCCTGGTTGGTTTGTTCAGCCCGTCGTACATGGCGAAAGCCGATACGCGACGCTAAACTGAACTTCCATCCATAATAATAAAAAGGCTTGTATTGTGAAAATTTCGTTCAAACGATTTGGTCTAAACTCAGGCGGCCATTAGAAAAGAGAAGACACATGCCTTCTCTTTCAATGAAAGAATTTGACTTCCAGCACCTCCGCCAAGAAGGAATCGCCGATTTGACGGTTTGATTTCTGGGGAAGCAGAGCAAAGTGAGTGTTGCGATCTCTGTAAAGGGTGTGTGTGTGTGTGTGTGTGTGTGTGTGTGTGTGTGTGTGTGTGTGTGTGTGTGTGTGTGTGTGTGTGTGTGTTGTTGTTATTGTGATTTTCTTTCATCGGAACATTGAGGGAGGTTGTCCAGCAGCTCCTCCAGCCGGTCCTTGACTTAAACTGTGTTGTTAGTGTTCATTGAGTGATGTGTTAATAGTGAAAGAGTAAACTGTGTTGTTAGTGTTCATCGAGTGATGTGTTAATAGTGAAAGAGTAAACTGTGTTGTTAGTGTTCATTGAGTGATGTGTTAATAGTGAAAGAGTAAACTGTGTTGTTAGTGTTCATTGAGTGATGTGTGTTAATAGTGACAGAGTAAACTGTGTTGTTAGTGTTCATCGAGTGATGTGTTAATAGTGAAAGAGTAAACTGTGTTGTTAGTGTTCATTGAGTGATTTGTGTTAATAGTGAAAGAGTAAACTGTGTTGTTAGTGTTCATTGAGTGATGTGTTAATAGTGAAAGAGTAAACTGTGTTGTTAGTGTTCATCGAGTGATGTGTTAATAGTGAAAGAGTAAACTGTGTTGTTAGTGTTCATCGAGTGATGTGTTAATAGTGAAAGAGTAAACTGTGTTGTTAGTGTTCATCGAGTGATGTGTTAATAGTGAAAGAGTAAACTGTGTTGTTAGTGTTCATTGAGTGATGTGTTAATAGTGAAAGAGTAAACTGTGTTGTTAGTGTTCATTGAGTGATGTGTTAATAGTGAAAGAGTAAACTGTGTTGTTAGTGTTCATCGAGTGATGTGTTAATAGTGAAAGAGTAAACTGTGTTGTTAGTGTTCATTGAGTGATGTGTTAATAGTGAAAGAGTAAACTGTGTTGTTAGTGTTCATCGAGTGATGTGTTAATAGTGAAAGAGTAAACTGTGTTGTTAGTGTTCATTGAGTGATGTGTTAATAGTGAAAGAGTAAACTGTGTTGTTAGTGTTCATTGAGTGATGTGTTAATAGTGAAAGAGTAAACTGTGTTGTTAGTGTTCATCGAGTGATGTGTTAATAGTGAAAGAGTAAACTGTGTTGTTAGTGTTCATCGAGTGATGTGTTAATAGTGAAAGAGTAAACTGTGTTGTTAGTGTTCATTGAGTGATGTGTTAATAGTGAAAGAGTAAACTGTGTTGTTAGTGTTCATCGAGTGATGTGTTAATAGTGAAAGAGTAAACTGTGTTGTTAGTGTTCATCGAGTGATGTGTTAATAGTGAAAGAGTAAACTGTGTTGTTAGTGTTCATCGAGTGATGTGTTAATAGTGAAAGAGTAAACTGTGTTGTTAGTGTTCATCGAGTGATGTGTTAATAGTGAAAGAGTAAACTGTGTTGTTAGTGTTCATTGAAAGAAAGAAAAAAGAAGAAAAAAAAAAAAAAAAAAAAAAAGGGTGTTTTCCTGGTGATCTCCACGTGTTTCTGGCAAACAAACCTCATCCGTCAGGGTGGGATGGGCCTTTCTCTGTACAGAATCGAAGATCTCTTCGTGCACATGTCAAAATCGGATCGTGGTGAATCGAATCGTATGCTATGCAGTGTGGATGGGCCTTTCTCTGTACAGAATTAAAAATCGAAGATCTCTTCGTGCAAATGCCAAAATCGGATCGTAGTGAATCGAATCTTATGCAGTGTGGTTGCATGGCCTTTATCTGTACAGAATCGCGTGTGTGTATGCGCGTGCGTCAGTGTGTGTGTGTGCGCGTTCCTGCGTGTGTGCATGTGGTGTGTGTGTTTGTGTGTTTGTGTGTGTGTGTTTGTGTGTGTGTGTGTGTGTGTGTGTGTGTGTGTGTGTGTGTGTATGCGCGCGCGCGCGCGCGTGTGTGTCTCTGTGTATTTCTTCAGATAAGATATCTCTCTCTCTCTCTCTCTCTCTCTCTCTCTCTCTCTCTCTCTCTCTCTCTCTCTCTCTCTCTCTCTCTCTGCCCCTCCCCCATCATCTGCCATACCATAGGAATCTCTGGGTATCACACAATAATCATTGACCTCTTTTCAACTGAATGGACGCTTAATACCTGCCATCCTCTCCCATTTGGAATTTGACCTCTTTTCAACTGAATGGACGCTTAATACCTGCCATCCTCTCCTATCTCACACCTCTCTCCAAGGGAAGACGGGGTAAAAAGCGCATGGGCGGGTAAGAAGCCCACCCCAATTATCTCATGAAATGAAGCAAATTTCAGTCTCATTTTGGCCATGAGACGAGCGTTAATGTCTAGCATTCGTCTCATGGGCAAATTTGACTGAAATTTTCTTTATTTCATGAGATAATTGGGGTGGGCTTCTTACCCGCCCATGCGGTTTTTACCCCGTCTTCCCCTACTACCTATCTTTGGTTGTTTTTTTCTGCGTCATATTTTGGTTTCTTTTTGGTTTTATTTATTATCTCGATCAAACAGCGAGGTAAACCTTTTTGGCCACAGCGTGTGCACAATGCAAAAAGGATTCCCCCCCCCCCCCCCAGGCACGCAAAACGTCAGCATTCTTATACACTTCTTTCTTCGTTATTCAAAGCATGCAAGCAGGCTCCGTTTTAGATACGTGAGGTTAGCTAATTTAGGGAGACTCATTAGAGACACTTAAGATTCTTTCGGTGAGGTTTTAAGATTCTTTCGGTGAGGTTTTAAGATTCTTTCGGTGAGGTTTTAAGATTCTTTCGGTGAGGTTTTAAGATTCTTTCGGTGAGGTTTCAAGATTCTTTCGGTGATTCTTTCGGTGAGGTTTTAAGATTCTTTCGGTGAGGTTTTAAGATTCTTTCGGTGAGGTTTTAAGATTCTTTCGGTGAGGTTTTAAGATTCTTTCGGTGAGGTTTTAAGATTCTTTCGGTGAGGTTTTAAGATTCTTTCGGTGAGGTTTTAAGATTCTTTCGGTGAGGTTTTAAGATTCTTTCGGTGAGGTTTCAAGATTCTTTCGGTGAGGTTTTAAGATTCTTTCGGTGAGGTTTTAAGATTCTTCTTCTCTGTAGTTTCCAGTCTATGCTATAAGAATCGTCTCTGCATATTTTTTGCAATCTAAGATTCTTCTCTCTGTCTGCCTGCCTGCCTGTTTGTTTGTCTGTCTGTCTGTCTGTTTGTCTGTCTCTGAAAATAAAGGTTCATTTCTTTTACATTTTTTCTCTCTCTCTCCCTCTGTCTTTCTGTCTGCTTCTTGGACTCTCTGTCTGTCTGTCTGTGTGTGTCTCTCTCTCTCTCTCACTCTCTCTCTCTCTCTCTCTCTCTCTCTCTCTCTCTCTCCCTCTCTCTCTCTCCCCCCCCTCTCTCTCTCTCTCTGTCTCTCTCTGTCTCTCTCTCTCTCTCTCTCTCTCTCTCTCTCTCTCTCTCTCTCTCTCTCTCTCTCTCTCTCTCTCTCTCTCTCTCTCTCTCTCTCTCTCTCTCTCTCTCTCCAAACCCTTTAATCAATATTTTTCTCTCCAAATGTTTGTCACTCATACTTTTCTCTCACACGACACTGGGCAGTCCAACGAAAACAATTTGGTATTTGGTACATTCTAGTCACAGAGACTTATCTCTGTGAAATTCGGGCTGCTCGCCGCCGGAGAGCGCGTCGCCGCAAGTGCAGCGCCTACCCAATTTAAATTTTTCTTTTTTTTTGGGGGGGGGGCACAGTGTGAGGAGGGGGTGTGGGCCCACTTGGAAAACCTAGCTATCAATTTGGCCATACCAGGCAGCGGGATTTCTCCCTGCTCTTACCGACTTTCAACTGCTGTAGGATTTTTACGTGTGTAAAGCGCACGGGCCAGTCTAGCTTTAAGTCCCCATCCGAAGGACTCGACGTTCAGTTCGATTTTTCTGTCAAACTAGAAAGAAAGGGCGAGGCCGGGATTCGAACCCGGGTCACTCACGCTGCAGTCACGCATTACATTTGGCAGGCGAACGTCTCAACCACTCTGCCACCTTTCTCGATAGAAAGTGTGTATATGTACATGTACATGGGTGTGTGTATGTGTGTGTGTGTGTGTGTGTGTGTGTGTGTGTGTGTGTGTGTGTGTGTGTGTGTGTGTGTGTGTGTGAGTGCGTGTGTGGGGGGGGGGAAAGGGGGGAGGGAAGGGTTTGTGTGTGTGTGTGTGTGGGGGGGGGGGGGGGGGGTGCAGGTGCATGATAAAGGAATGTTTGATTGACGCTGCCGGTGCTGTGGGAAAGTTCAGTAATTGAATGTCACTCACTTGAGAGAGAGAGAGAGAGAAAGTGAGAGAGAGAGAGAGAGAGAGAGAGAGAGAGAGAGAGAGAGAGAGAGAGAGAGAGAGAGAGAGAGAGAGACAGAGACAGAGAGAGAGACACAGAGAGAGACACAGAGATCGAGAGAGAGAGAGAGAGAGAGAGAGAGAGAGAGAGAGAGAGAGAGAGAGAGAGAGAGAGAGAGACAGACACAGAGAGAGACAGAGAGACAGAGATAGAGAGAGAGAGACTGAGAGAGAGAGAGAAAGAGAGAGAGGGGGAGATACTGAGAGAGAGAGACAGAGACATAGATAGATAGAGAGACAGACAGAGAGAGAGAGAGAGAGAGAGAGAGAGAGAGAGAGAGAGAGAGAGAGAGACAGAGAGAGAGAGAGAGAGAGAGAAGGGGGGGGGGGGGGCAAACGAAGTACAGTGAGTGTGAAATGATAAATGATGAAAAATAAGCACCACACACACACACTGAGACAACTTCATATAAACAGTTTCAACTAGTAAACAAGGCAAGGATGGCAAAATATATTTATACCAGCCAACCCCTATCTGATCTATCCACCTCCGTATACCCTTGCGCTCATCGCCCCCACCCCCACCCCCCACCCCCACCCCCCCCCACGCCCGCTTCACCATTTCCCAACATTTCCCCGTTTTCCATTTTTAAAAAAAAGAAGAAGAAAATATATTGGTTGACAAAAGATGCGATGCAATATTAATATACAAGTACTGAGACACCTTTTGGAAGTGATGCTCCCCAGATGAGGAGGGACCAATCTATCTTGTCACTGCAGTCCAAGTCAGCACATTCAAGTTCATCATTATATCGCTATTCTCACTCTCTCATAATCTCTCTCTCTCTCTCTCTCTCTCTCTCTCTCTCTCTCTCTCTCTCTCTCTCTCTCTCTCTCTCTCTCTCTCTCTCTCTCTCTCTCTCTCTCTCTCTCTCTCTCTCTCTCTCTTAAACGGTGATCAGAGACGAAAGTGGTTCTCAAGAAAAAACAGTCCGAAAGTTGATCTTTTTGTCCTTTGTCCTTTGCCGATCTACGATCGCAAAGGAGTATGCTTTCGTTCGAGTTTGTAACTTTTTTTCTTCTTTTTCCCCCTTCTGTCTTTCCCAAGGATATCTCCCGAACCGCTTGTCCGAATCGCTTCAAATTTTGTGTGGTGGTGTGTCACCCTGAGAGACAGGCATCCGCGCAAGCATTTCGCCGTCCTGACCTTGACCTTGGCGTATGAACTTGAAAACCAAAAATATTTAAGGGGCCATAACTTCCACACCGTTGGTCTTAAGAGTCTTCAAATTTGGCATGTAGGTACTTTGGCTTATGCCCGTTCTGATGATGGCATACCGATCAAGGTCAAGGTCAAGGTCGGGGAGATCGGTTGGCCTTGAAAGTGGTAGGGGTCTAAAAATTGGGTTTTAAGCCATATTTTCCACATGCGTACTTCACAGAAGCGCTTCAGATTGTGTGTGGCACTGTATAATCTAGAGTAGAAAACATGCGAGCATAAATTATCGCCATACTGATCTTGACCTTGAAGTGTGACCTTGAAAACCGAAATTTCCTTCTTTGCACTATATATTTATTGTCTAAGCTGTATCTCGTGAACTAGAAGACAGAATCCCTTCAAATTTTGTGTGATGATGTGGCACTAAGAGTATAACACATTCGCATATAAATTATCCCTCGGAAATACAATGTCGCCGAGCGGCAGACATGTTTCCGTTTTTCTTCACCATCCTATATCTCGTGAAATACTGTATAGAATCACTCTAAATTTTGTGTGGGTGTGTAAAAAGAAGAGTAGAAGACATTGCAGTACAAATTATGCCACGTGGGATTTCAATGTCGCCGAGCGGCAGACATGTCTCCGAGTTAAGGGTGTACACCCCATTAAGGGTGTACACCCCCCACTAATTAAGGGTGTTCATCCCGGTAAAGGAGGGGGTCTATTACTAAAAGTAAAAGACATCCTAGCACAAAATGTGCCACGTGGGCCTTAAATGTCGCCGAGCGGCAGACATGTCTCAGTGTCAAGGGTGTGCACACCACCAATTAAGGGTGTGCATTCTGGAAACGATTTGCACCCAGTCAAGGGTGTGTAGGTGCATCACCCAAAGGTCACAAGGAGAACGAGGACCTAAGATGTGACGGGGAAGGGACGTACAGGGCGGGAGCTCACGTGAGGAGGCATGCAGCATAGATCAAAGAAAGGGCGAGATAAGAAAGGGCCAATCGGGACCTACCTACCCAAGAAGCATGCAGCATAGATCAAAGAAAGGGCGAGATGAGAAAGGGCCAATCGGGACCTACCTACCCAAGAAGGATAGATCAAAGAAAGGGCGAGATGGGACAGGGCCAATCGGGACCTACCTACCCAAGAAGCATAGATCAAAGAAAGGGCGAGATGGGACAGGGCCAATCGGGACCTACCTACCCAAGAAGCATAGATCAAAGAAAGGGCGAGATGGGACAGGGCCAATCGGGACCTACCTACCCAAGAAGCATAGATCAAAGAAAGGGCGAGATGGGACAGGGCCAATCGGGACCTACCTACCCAAGAAGCATAGATCAAAGAAAGGGCGAGATGGGAAAGGGCCAATCGGGACCTACCTACCCAAGAAGCATAGATCAAAGAAAGGGAGAGATGGGAAAGGGCCAATCGGGACCCACCTACCCAAGAAGCATGCGGCATAGATCAAAGAAAGGGCGAGATGGGAAAGGGCGAATCGGGATCTACCTACCCAAGAAGCAGGCATAGATCAAAGAAAGGGCGAAATGGGGAAGGGCCAATCAGGACCTACCTACCCAAGAAGCATGCCGCATAGATCAAAGAAAGGGCGAAATGGGAAAGGGCCAATCGGAACCTACCTACCCAAGAAGCATGAGGCAAGGATCAAAGAAAGGGCGAGATGGGAAAGGGCCAATCGGGACCTACCTACCCAAGAAGCATAGATCAAAGAAAGGGCGAGATGGGACAGGGCCAATCGGGACCTACCTACCCAAGAAGCATAGATCAAAGACAGGGCGAGATGGGAAAGGGCCAATCAGGACCTACCTACCCAAGAAGCATGCGGCATAGATCAAAGAAAGGGCGAATCGGGACCTACCTACCCAAGAAGCATGCGCATAGATCAAAGAAAGGGCGAGATGGGACAGGGCCAATCGGGACCTACCTACCCAAAGAAGCATGCGACAAGGATCAAAGAAAGGGCGAGATGGGAAAGGGCCAATCAGGACCTACCTATCCAAAGAAGCATGCGACAAGGATCAAAGAAAGGGCGAGATGGGAAAGGGCCAATCGGGACCTACCTACCCAAAGAAGCATGGGCATATAGATCAAAGAAAGGGCGAGATGGGAAAGGGCGAATCGGGACTTACCCGGTAATACCGTCCTTGAGGCAGTAGATGAGCACTTCTCCACCATAATTTCCGGCAGTGTTTCTGCTGAATCGTCAGTATACCAGCGCGCGCGCTCACATACGCGGCCACACACTCACACCCACACACAAACACGCACAGCGATTCACACACAGTTAATAAACGCTTGAGATTTATGTTAAAGCTAAAGGGCCACCCTGACGGATGAGTTTTTGTAAGAAACACGTCCAGAGCACCAGGAAAACACAATTTACAGAGATTACAGAATTACAGAGACTACAACACTCACTTTGCTCTGGTTTCCTATAAATCAAACCGTCAAATCGGCGATTCCTCCTTGGCGGAGGTGCTGAAAGTCAAATTATTTCACCCAAAGAGAAGGCGTGTGTCGTCTCTTTTCTAATGGCCGCCTGCGTTTAGACCAAATCGTTTGCACGAAAGTTTGGCAATACAAGCCTTTTTATTTTATCTTTTTTACAATTTGTTTTACAGATTATCTAAAGGAGTTTCGCTCACAACAAAGGAAACAGTTCCAATTTGTTTAACTGCACTACAAAAAAAGAAAACGCTTCAACCACATGAGTGACCTTCACCCACCCCATCCAAAATGGCTACTCTCTCCGGCATCTCCGCCAAGGAGGAATCGCCGCTTTGATGGTTTAATGTCTAGCAAATCAGAGCAAAGTGAGTGTTCCGATCCTTGAAAAGGCTGTCTTTTTGGTGATCTCGACGTGTTTCTTGAACAAAACTCATCCGTCAGGGTGCCCCTTTAAGAGAACATTGTATCTACAGAGGACAATTAATGCTACTTAGGGTAGAATACGTTTTGTTTAAAAAGGAGATCGGAGTTCATCCTATGTTGGCCACATCGTGAGAGAAAATGCAAAGTGTAGTCATCGCACTGAGGGATAGAATGATTTACAACAGAAGCTTGTCGCGTGCAAATTTGCCGCTCGCTACTATGAGAGTGTGTATCAAAACACTATCTGAACGATCTTACACGGAAAAAGTGCTGTCTCTATAGGGGATTTGAAGAATGAAAATATCACTTTTTCCGTAAAAAAATTAACTAATATTTTCTGTCCCGGATAGTACACTTGACACTTGGAGCGCAAAACTGAAACGGAATTTTAAAGTGCTTTTCAATGTAAAGAAACCCATCACCTTTTAAAACGACTATATGTATAATTAAGCAGGCATGTTTAATTTGACAGAACCATTTCCGGATTTGAACGAGCAGGCAATTTACAATCAACCAGCTAGATTGTCTTTAAATATATTAAAAGGGTTCAGTCACAAATTCTAAAAAACGATTCAAATTAATGGACAGTCTCTGTCTCCTCTAGTATATTCAGTGACAACAAGAAAAAATATTCTGACATTATCTTCCTGCTATTGAAGAAAACAAAACAAACACTATGAATATGTGAATTGATAACACACACACACACACACACACACACACACACACACACACACACACACACACACACACACACAGACACACACACAGAGACACAGACACAGACACAGACACACACACACACAGAGACACAGACACAGACACAGAGACACACACACACACACACACACACACACACACACACACACACACACACACACACACACACACACACACACACACACAAATATTTTGTTTTCGATGAGAGGCTTTATTGATTAATTTTGATGGCTTCGAAAATGTAAGTTGAATGACTGAAAAACGCTTTTTGTTTATATATTTTATTTATAATCTTATTTAGATATATATAACAATTGTTTATATATAACAATCTTTACTGTGTCTGGGGAGTGGATTGGGGGTGGGGGTGGGTGACTGGGTGGTGGGTGGGAGGGGGGTGGGGAGTACAAAGGCTGAAACAAGGCGTTGAGCATGCCTTCTAATATCGAATGCTAGTTTCTTAAAAAGCAACCTATAATGTGTATGCAAATCCTCAAGGTGTGTGAAAATGTATGATGTCCTGTCATCTTCATTGTTTCACAATAATCATTTGGTGTGATCTAGGTAGGGAATATAAGGCCCCCCCCCCCCCCCCCGCCCCCCTTGTCATATGCACGTCTAAAGCTATCGTCTCCTTCACGGGGTGGTTACGTTACGTTAATCCTCTTCCCTCCCGGTGGAGCATAAGACCGGGTTTACATTAGACGCGTAAGTTCCGTACGGAAAACCCTAAACAAGTGGAAGAAAGAAGGATAAAAGTTTACGCATATAGGGGGAAATCGGACACGTGCGCATATCTTTTCCCTTCTTTGTGTCACTTATTTTTGGATTGCGCACGGGTTTCCGCATGGGATATTCGCTTATGTGTGTACACGGCCTTAGTCGCCAACAAAGGTCCTCCAACCGTGATGGTCTTGAGCGAGCCAGCCAAAGCTCATTCCAGGTCTTTCCCGCTGCCTTCACCTCCTCCTCCACAGTTCTCCCCCAGGTGCCCAGAGGCCCGCCTCTTTCCCGCTTTCCAGGTGGAGCCCATCTCAGCGCAATGTGTGGATGTCTGGTCTTGCTCATCCTCAGGAGATGGCCCAGCCACCTCCAGCGCCTTTGCTTCACCTCCTCTGTGATGCCTTTGATGCCCGTACGCCTGCTGACCTCTCTGTTGGTGACATGCTGTTCCTTTGCTTCACCTCCTCTGTGATGCCTTTGATGTCCGTACGCCTGCTGACCTCTCTGTTGGTGACGTGCTGTTCCTTTGCTTCACCTCCTCTGTGATGCCTTTGATGTCCGTACGCCTGCTGACCTCTCTGTTGGTGACGTTGCTGTTCCTTTGCTTCACCTCCTCTGTGATGCCTTTGATGCCCGTACGCCTGCTGACCTCTCTGTTGGTGACATGCTGTTCCTTTGCTTCACCTCCTCTGTGATGCCTTTGATGCCCGTACGCCTGCTGACCTCTCTGTTGGTGACGTGCTGTTCCTTTGCTTCACCTCCTCTGTGATGCCTTTGATGCCCGTACGCCTGCTGACCTCTCTGTTGGTGACGTTGGTGCTGTTCCTTTGCTTCACCTCCTCTGTGATGCCTTTGATGCCCGTACGCCTGCTGACCTCTCTGTTGGTGACGTTGCTGTTCCTTTGCTTCACCTCCTCTGTGATGCCTTTGACGCCCGTACGCCTGCTGACCTCTCTGTTGGTGACATGCTGTTCCTTTGCTTCACCTCCTCTGTGATGCCTTTGATGCCCGTACGCCTGCTGACCCCTCTTTTGGTGACACACTGTTCCCAGTGGATTTTAACCACGGGGTGTTGCGTTGGTATTAAATTAACAGATATTCTGTGTTAAATAGGACGCGAATCAGGAGGATGTAGTGCCTAGACCTCACATTTCGCGTGAATATCAACATTACTTAACCCTTTCACCGCCAGCCATATTTCAGCCCCAAAATGTCCATAAAATGTACCTGGATAGAGAACACAATCCATCTGCAGTATTGGGGATTCTTCTGTGACATATATTATATGAAATAAGGTGTATCCTTACTTCCCAAATCTAAGACAATAGGGTCTCTGGATAATAGACCCCAATTTGATGCCTTTTAGTGACATAGGTGTTAAATCACTGTGGTGTTAAAATGCAACTTTGACGGCGAAAGGGTTAAAATATATCCCTCATTCTCAAAATAGTTTCGTTCAGTGACATTTGAATGCAATGATTGTCATCGGTATGGACTTTGTTTTGGTCATCCCCTAATAGGTCATACTGGGGAGAAGTGATAATAACTGATAATGGTATGTTAAGTGACTGAGTAAGTTCATGGTTGCCATAGGTATCATCACCATCCCCGTAATTACTGATGGATTTTTTCCTTTTTTTGGTGGAAGAGTGAAAAACTTTATTTTGCCAGGATTAAGATTTAATGTTGTTGTTGTTGTTGGCATTTGGTACATTCTAGTCACAGAGACTTATCTCTGTAAAATTCAGGCTGTTCTCCCCCGGAGAGCGCGTAGCCGCAAGTGCAGCGCCTACCCTAGCCTTGTCTTACAATACGTTTTTTGTAATTGCATGGCTGTAGACCAAAATAATACACGCAAAATGTAGGGGAAGACGGGGTAAAAAGCCCATGGGCGGGTAAGAAGCCCATGCCAATTATCTATTAAAAAATAAAGAACATTTCAGTCAAATTCGCCCATGAGACAAATGCTAAACATTAACACTTGTCTCATGGTCAAAATGTCCCGTCTTCCCCTACTCTCATGATTACCAAAACTATTTCTACTTCTATAGCCGGAAACATCATAATTATCTGCCATCATTATCGATGCTTATTTTTTGTCAAATCTCTATTAAAAAAGAAAAAAGAAAAAGAAAACCCACAACAAGATAATAATTAGTCTACAGAAAAAACCCAATGACTAATTCACGAAGAAACGTTGACAATGTATACACCCAATCGATCACACAGTATTATTATTATTATTATTGTTATTATTATCATCCATGATTTTATTTTTAGGTTAGGTTAGGTTAGGTTAGGTTAGGTTAGGTACATTATAGTCACAGGGGCGTA
>CM065700.1:30978960-30983960 GCA_017654935.2 Phymorhynchus buccinoides | reverse complement strand
AAACATTTCTAACAGACTGGTTCACGTATCCTCACCATACATCTCTATGAAAATGAATACATTAGAGAATGCATTGCATATAATCATAACACAACACACTAACACACACCCCCCCCACCCCCACCCCCCACCACCACCCCCCACCCCCACCCACCCCACCCCACCCCACCCATTCCCTCGCCACCCTACTCCCCACCCCCACCCCATACACACACGCGCACGCATCAACGTCAATGAGTTGGAAGACAAGAGTGGGGAAAGGATCATAGACTTTACAGAGAGAAACCTTTCCTGAAGAAGTGGGTTTTTAGCTGGGACTTGAATGAAGGAAGAGTGAACTGGTTACGGGTGTGGTCAGGGAGAGAATTCCAAACATTTGGTGCAACGAAACTAAACGCCCTCTCACCCGAAGATTTCAAGGACCGCTTAGGAACTTTAAGAAGTTTCTGGGAAGAAGAACGAAGAGTGCGAGAGCTTTGGTAGGTGCAGAGAGAAGAAGAGAGGTACTGAGGAAGAGTTTTGTCAAAATGACGAAAAGCGAAAGCAGCCATCTTGAACTGCCAGCGGAATTTGACAGGAAGCCAGTGGAGCTCAGCCAAAAGAGGTGTGGTGTGATCACGCTTTTTTTCTCCTTCCAAGAACAAGCCGAGCAGCACTGTTCTGCACTCTTTGTAAGCGCGACATCTGTTCTGCTGGAAGCCCAGCATTCACCGAATTACAGTAGTCCAATCTGGACAACACAAAGGCAGAAATCAGTCTAACAGCAGCATCTCTGGACAGGAAGGGTCTGATGGAGGCTTAACTCTAAGAAAGATGCACGACAAACACTAGATATTTGCTCCTGCATCGACATGGTTTGATCGAGGGAGACACCGAGGTACTTTACAGTCTTCCGAAATGGCAATTCAGATCCAACAATAGTCATGGAATCTGTCTCAACCTTCTTCAGGGAAGAGGAGGCAGGTGCCAACAGCCATCACCTCGTGTCTTTTCACCGTTCAGTTTCAGCTTGTTGCTGGTCATACTACCACTGCTTACATGAATCTGGTGAAAGTCCTCCGAGTTTCGTTCGCTGTGCATCGTCGTGTGGATCACAATGTACGAGTCTGATGGCCAGATTCGCGTGATTATACAGATAATTTATATTTTAAAAAATCAGATTCGTGTGTGTGTATATAATATGTTTTTGTCGTTTATTTATTTATATTGCTTGCTGGTTTATTCATTTATTATTGTAAGCGCTTATGGCTTTTTATATAAGAGTAGTCGCTTTAAATGCTAATTATTATTATTATTTTATTATTATTATGTATTATTATTATTATTATTAATATTATTATTATTATTATTGTTATTGTTATTGTTGTTATTATTATTATTGTTGTAATTATTATTGTTATTATTATTGCTATTATTATTATTATTATTATTGTATTATCATTATTATCATTATCATTATCATTATTATTATTATTATTATTATTATTATTATTATTATTGTTATTGTTTTTATAATTATTATTATCATCATCATCATCATCATCATCATTATTATTATTATCATTATCATTATCATTTTATCATTATCATTATTATCATTATCATTATCATTATCATCATCATCATCATCATCATCATCATCATCATCATCATCATCATTGTGACGTAAGTGTCCCGCGCGACCCCTCTTTCTTATCTACACCCCCCCCCCCCCCCCCCCCCTCTCCTTTTCTTTTCTCTGTCCGGCCGCCACTTTAATTGCCATCCACCATCAAAAGAACGCCGATTAAGGCATTTGTCTCTTTGAAGCCCGATTTACCTCCCCTGTCAGCATGTACCACCTACAGAGGTTATCTCCCTTTACCCCCCCCCCCCTTTATCTCCGTTCCCCATCACGAGATAGTGATATCAACAGTCGGCTCCCTTTGAAGACAACTATTCCTTCCCTATCACGAGCAAGATAGGAATGTCGGCGCGTGATTGTTCTGTATCCCTATGCATAAGACTAGGACCTCATCTTGTGACGTGTCGACTGCTATAAACCAATGACAGGCTTTCATTGTTTGAAAGTGAAGGCTATAATTGGAGTAGTGAGAAAAAGTTTTCACACAAGACGCTGAAACGTAGCTAGAGCAACACTCACAACCAGTCATAATAAGCCCACTAGTAAGTATTATTGATGGCTGGTGATTGAGATCTGGTTTGTTTGACCCTAGTTTTGATCTAGATCCTATGTTCAATGATGAATAAGGAGTAGATAGATATGTTATTGAAAAGAAGTGGTAAACATTCTGTTCTATTTATGTGCACTGATTATTTGTGTGTGTGTGTGTTTTTGACTTGAACACTTTTGGTACCAGAACCGGAGTTTATGCCTACTAACCCTTTTGTCTATTTTTAGTAGGAAACCTATGGGTCGCAATCTTGCACTTTATGATACCATTCCTTTCCAGGTGTTGGATGGAGAGTGATGTTGGCTTAATCACCTTTTATGTTTTACTGATCTCAGTTTGTTAACTGAAATTCAGATTATGTGTTCTTAGTGCTATTGTACAAGGGAAGCCTTCTAGCCGGTTGGGATTCACTAATTCCCTGCCGACTGAAGCCCCTTGTCTCTAAGCCATAGAGAACTACATCCACCTTCTCCTGTGATTATCAGCAGGGCATCGTGGGCCGGACGATTATCCCGGACTCACAAGCACCAAGACGGGACCGCCGCCAAGACGCCCCGCACCCAGAATCCGCGAGGAGACCACGCCTGAACCGTGCCATCCCGCGAAGCCGTAACCGGAATGACTGGGAGCTACTCTCACCTGACGAGCAAGCCCAGCCAACCCAGCACTCGCCGATCACTACGGAGGAACTTAACAGCTAAGTCCAGCGGACCGTGCCAATCACTTGAACTTTCCTCCGGACAATGAAGATTAGTGACCCTTCTCGCCTGGGGCTAACCTTCTAGAAAGACAAAAGTCTTGTAAATCCTTTCGGATTCCATTGTTTTTCATTCACATTTTGTTTTGGCGCCATTGAGCTGCTTTATTATTATTGTTGCATAATCTTATGCAGATTTTGGGAGTAAATAAAATACAAGTGTCAAATAATCCTGAACCCTTTGGTCAGACTGATGAGAGTGGGAGTCTTGTAATTTCATGTAAAACCCTACTTCTCTCTGTCTGCCATTTAGAGCAATTCAACCACTTGTATTTCTTACAACCATACGAGCCAGAACCCGGGCACAAATATAAATTTATTAGATGAAAAGGGGCCGGGAAAGTTGCTCATCTCCCATACCCTAGAGAAGTGGGTTAAAGGCAAATTTTCTACTTTCTAAATTTAACACACTAAAAGTCTTCCCTAGAGGCTTAGCCTTTTAACCCATTACCTCGTCACAATCATCATTATCATCGTCATCATCATCATCATCATTATTATTATTATTATTATTATTATATTAATCATTATCATTATCATTATCATTATCATTATTATTATTATTATCATCATTATCATCATTATTATCATTATTATTATTATTATTAGGGGAGTTTATTTGAATCTAGTGAAGGGAAGTAGGAGGATGTCTTCAAATTCATGTAGACAGCAGTATTTAATCACCCGCCGTGGGGATACCGGGGGGGGGGGGGGGGCGTCTTTTGTATAAAGAGTTTCCCCACCTTCTGGAAGCTCTGCGCTTGTAACTTCCTCGAATCTGTCACTCTCTTTGACTCTGCCTTTTCCCTTTGTTTGCTGTCATCTACTATCTTTCTGCCTTAATTACCGGTCCATTCTCCTGCCCTTTTTTTCAAGAAACACCGTCTTTCAAAACGAGTTCCTCCTCCAGCCGAAGTCGGACTCTCTGGGCCTAATTATTTCTTAGTTAGGCGCATAACGGCAGCACGACGCATCTGCACTCATAACTGACAGGCCGGAAACTGTCTGAGCAATCGAAGAAGAAGAAGAAGAAGAAGAAGAAGTAGTAGTGGTAGTAGGAGGAGCAGGAGGAGGAGGAGGAGGAGGAGGAGGAGGAGGAGGAGGAGGAGGAGGAGAAGAAGAAGAAGAAGAAGAAGAAGTAGTAGTAGAAAGAGGAGGAGGAGGAGGAGGAGGAGAAGAAGAGGAAGAAGAAGAAGGAAGAAGAAGAAAGAAGAAGAAGAAGAAGAAGTAGTAGTGGTAGTAGAAAGAGGAGGAGGAGGAGAAGAAGAAGAAGAAAAAGAAGAACAAGAACAAGAAGAAGAAGAAGAAGAAAAGTATTTAATCAGATTCATAATTACGCCTCACAAAAGATGGATAGCCGTACCACTGAAACTGGAGGCGTAGAGCGCCACCCTTTACTCCGAGGTTGCTGATCTGCGATGCGATGTTCCTTCCTGAGTGCCTAAGACAGTTTAAAACTGGAGGCGTAGAGCGCCACCCTTTACTCCGAGGTTGCTGATCTGCGATGCGATGTTCCTTCCTGAGTGCCTAAGACAGTTTAAAACTGGAGGCGTAGAGCGCCACCCTTTACTCCGAGGTTGCTGATCTGCGATGCGATGTTCCTTCCTGAGTGCCTAAGACAGTTTAAAACTGGAGGCGTAGAGCGCCACCCTTTACTCCGAGGTTGCTGATCTGCGATGCGATGTTCCTTCCTGAGTGCCTAAGACAGTTTAAAACTGGAGGCGTAGAGCGCCACCCTTTACTCCGAGGTTGCTGATCTGCGATGCGATGTTCCTTCCTGAGTGCATAAGACAGTTTAAAACTGGAGGCGTAGAGCGCCACCCTTTACTCCGAGGTTGCTGATCTGCGATGCGATGTTCCTTCCTGAGTGCCTAAGACAGTTTAAAACTGGAGGCGTAGAGCGCCACCCTTTACTCCGAGGTTGCTGATCTGCGATGCGATGTTCCTTCCTGAGTGCATAAGACAGTTTAAAACTGGAGGCGTAGAGCGCCACCCTTTACTCCGAGGTTGCTGATCTGCGATGCGATGTTCCTTCCTGAGTGCATAAGACAGTTTAAAACTGGAGGCGT
>CM065700.1:30958960-30968960 GCA_017654935.2 Phymorhynchus buccinoides | reverse complement strand
TATTAGGTTTGATTTTGTTATTGTCGTGCTACTATATAGGGTTGCATTTTGCATGCTTTATATTGCTTTGTCTGTGCTCATTTTCCTTTTCCATTTCTACTTTTATATTTGTAACTTTTCCCCAGAGGGCTGGATGTAAAAAAGCATGTTATTGCTTATTCTGTTACCCTCTATAAATAAAATTCATCTCTCTCTCTCTCTCTCATCTCTCTCTCTCTCTCTCTCTCTCTCTCTCTCTCTCTCTCTCTCTCTCTCTCTCTCTCTCTCTCTCTCTCTCTCTCTCTCTCTCTCTCTCTCTCTCTCTCTGCTTCCTTCTATCTTTGCATGTCCCGTATCGTGTTTCTTTTCCCTCTCCGTCTCTCCATATCCCTCGCTCACTCATTCACTCACTCACTCACTCACTCACTCACTCACTCATCCACTCACTCACTCACTCACTCACTCACTCACAAGGTCTCCTTATAATGTCATTAGGCGGTTTTGTTTCTCGAAATGTCACAAGAAAGGTAATATAATACCTTTTCTACAGTTAGAAAACAAACTGTCAAAGAAAATGGTCTACACAATAGGCTTTTGCAGAGTCCCCATCATCTCTTTCTCTAGCTCCATTTTTCTCTCTCTGTACCTCCCTCTCTCTCTCTCTCTCTCTCTCTGTACCTCTCTCTCTCTCTCTGTACCTCCCCCCTCTCTCTCTGTACCTCTCTCTCT
Source organism: Phymorhynchus buccinoides (assembly GCA_017654935.2). Classification (NCBI taxonomy): domain Eukaryota; kingdom Metazoa; phylum Mollusca; class Gastropoda; order Neogastropoda; family Raphitomidae; genus Phymorhynchus; species Phymorhynchus buccinoides. Next base: position 30,968,252 of record CM065700.1, on the reverse strand, counting down.
CTCTATATACCTCTCTCTCTCTCTCTCTCTCTCTCTCTCTCTCTCTCTCTCTCTCTCTCTCTCTCTCTCTCTCTCTCTCTCTCTCTCTCCTCTCTCTCTCTCTCTCTCTCTCGCTCTCCTTTCTCTCTATCAACACGCTCTAGCTCCCTTATTAGTTTGCTCTAAACCATTATTGTTAATTGTTATTGTACAACTAAAGACAATCTGATAGGAAATGTTCCTGCGGTACATTCTCTATCTATGCCCCTGTCTCTGCGTCTTTCTGCCAGTCTGTCCATCTGTCCGTCTGTCTGTCTGCTTGTCTCTCCAATCAAATACAAAGCAAAACAAAACAATGTCCCTGAGGTACTCTCTCTGTCTCTCCTTCCTTTTCTCTCTGTCTTCCTCTCTCTCTCCACCCCCACCTCCTATCTCTCTCTAGTTCGCTCTCTTTCATATTCTTAAATCCGCAATTCCATATGCGCGATTTTAAAGGCGAAAATCGACGGCAATAATCGCCCGCGATAAAATTTTACCGCCACCAACTTGCAGTAAAGTCATTCTGTACACCCATAGGCGCGATAATCGCGAGCAGTCAATCGAAAATCGCTCGCGAATTTTATTTTATCGCCTGGTGGAGCGAACACATTTTTTTGTCGCCGTCGAAAATAGTCTGAAAGTGGGCGGAACTAAAATATCACGCCATTTTCCCCAGCGAGCATGGCTTCCAAAAGCGTGGAGAAACTTGCAGCACTGTTGATAAACGTTGCTTGTAGGGGAAGACGGGGTAAAAAGCGCATGGGCGGGTAAGAAGCCCACCCCGATTATCTCATGAAATGAAGCTAATTTCAGTCTCATTTTGCCCATGAGACGAGTGTTAATGTCTAGCATTCGTCTCATGGGCAAATTTGACTGAAATTTTCTTTATTTCATAAAATAATTGGGGTGGGCGTCTTACCCGCCCATGCGCTTTTTACCCCGTCTTCCCCTAGTACAGTATGCGCGATCGGTTTTTTTTAATTTTTTTTTTTAAAGCGCGATGTATCAAAAGCGCCATCGAAAATCGCCTGCGATTGTTAGCGTCAATGGAAATTACAAGCAACTTTCTTAGTCGCTGTCGGAAGTCGCGGGCGATTTAAGTTAAGCCAGCGAAAATAGCGCTTATGGAATTCCAGCTTTAAGTCCGCGTGGAAAAAATCACTTCTGACTGGAAATATTCGTAGAAGAAACAAGAAAACAAGATGTAAAATGAGATGCCCCCTAAGGAGCTTGGGAATAAATGGATAGACACGCAGGAACAACGGGGGGGGGGGGGGGGGGGGGGGGGGGGGGGGGGGGGGGAAAAAGAGAAAAAACAGGGGGGGGGGGGGGGGTAGAAAAAAAAAACCCCACGGCAAATGCTAAGAAAAGCCCCCTCCTCCATTCGTTTCAGGCTGTTCCCTCGACCGCTGTCGCATTCTCAGATTACCGCTGACACTAAGCCTAAACCCTAAACCTATCCATAACCCTATTGCAAACCCTATTCCTAACTAGAGGTGGGGGAAAAAACCGGTTTGAACCGAAAAACCGGTGCTAAACTTTCGCGGTTCGAAAAAACCGGTTCGAGTTGCTGTGAACCGGTTTTTTTAACTGCAAACTGAAAGTAAGTTTTTTTTTTTAGAATAACGCATTCTTTTCGAAAAACAACACTAATTCTCAGCGCAGATTGGGTGTTTGTAAACCAAGAGTAGCTGTTTCTAGTTTGTGGTGGTCTATGGCTTTGACTTTGTATTGACTGAGTGTTGATCGAGTTGATTGTGTGTGTCATAAGTCATAAGTTTCTTTATTGTGTGTGTGTATGTGTGCGCGTGCGTGCGTGTGTGTGCGAATATTCTGACAAATAAATATGTGTTTGCATAGGTGAAACTAGTGATGTGAGTACTGGTTAAAAAAACCGGTTCGACAACACCGGTTCGAAGAGGGAAAACCGGTTTTTAAACCGGTTCGGATTTTTGAACCGGTTCTCAACTCTATTCCTAACCCTAACCCTAACCCTAAACCGCTGTCGCACTCCCTTAGGGTTAGGGTTAGAAATAGGGTTGGGGATAGGCTTAGGGTCAGTTTAGTGTCAACTACACAAAGTACACAAAACACACAAAACAATAAAAGTTAAAGACGCAAACGGAGTAGAAATGAGTATGTGTTTGAAAGCGCAGCTGCTAACCTAGTTTTGCTGCGCAGTTTTGCGCTCAATATTGTTTATTAATTCATGTTTTGCTTCTTCATTCTTAAAGCTGTTTGATATATCGCTTTAAAAAAAACCTTTAAAGTAATTGAATTCGATTCAGTTTTCAAAGTGTCGCATTGTATTTTGCGTACAAGATTTTTTCCACACACAAAAAAATCCAACTAAGTTTGATTTATATTTTCTATTTGAATAACATTGCCAACGCAATAAGAAGGTCAAGCGTATTTGATTTCACTTTCATTTCTGGGTCGTCAATCAATACGCTGCGAACGTGCTACCGTACACACAACACACACACACACATATACACACACGCACCCACACACACAGCATGCATGTATATACATGTTGTGCATGCACACACACACACGCATACACAGACACACACACACGCATGCACGCACATACGCGCACGCACAATATCACATATCAAGGAACGTAAATTGCAATACAATGCAACCCAATACAAGACACACAATACAATGCAATACAATACACACAATTGAATGCAATACACTAGAAGAATGAGAAGAAGAAGAAGAAGAAGCAGCAGAAGAAGAAGAAGAAGAAGAAGAAGAAGAAGAAGAAGAAGGAGGAGGACGAGGAGAAGAAGAAAGAGAAGAGGAAGAAGAAGAATAAGTATGAGAAGAAGAAGAAGAAGAAGAAGAAGAAGAAGAAGAAGAAGAAGAATGAGAAGAAGAATGAGAAGAAGAAGAAGAAGAAGACATGGTGTTGAAGCAAACACCAGGTCGGTTATTGGCTGGCGGTGACAAACACTTCCAAGAAAAGCAATTCAGTTAAACACACAAATGAAAAGGAGAAGAGTGTGACGAGGTAATGGGGTAAAAGGCTAAGTCCCTAGGGAAGACTTTAGATAATTTGCCTTTAGCCCACTTCTCTAGGGTATGGGAGATGAGCAACTTTCCCGGCCCCTTTTCATCTAATAAATTTATATTTGAGCCCGGGTTCTGGCTCGTCAGATGGTTGTAAGAAATACAAGTGGTTGAATTGCTCTAAATGGCAGACAGAGAGAAGTAAGGTTTTACATGAAATTACAAGACTCCCACTCTCATCAGTCTGACCAAAGGGTTCAGGATTATTTGACACTTGTATTTTATTTACTCCCAAAATCTGCATAAGATTATGCAACAATAATAATAAAGCAGCTCAATGGCGCCAAAACAAAATATGGATAAAACACAATGAAATCCGAAAGGATTCACAAGACTTTTGTCTTTCTATAAGGTTCGCCCCATGCCGGAAGGGTTACTAATTATCTTCGGTGTCCGTAGGAAAGTTCAAATGATTGGCGCAGTCAGGTGGACTTAGCTGTTTGAAGTTCTGGGCTTGCTCGTCAGGTGAGAGTAGCTCCCAGTCGTTCCGATTACGGCTTCGCGGGATGGCACGGTTCAGGCGTGGTCTCCTCGCGGATTCTGGGTGCGGGTCGTCTTGGCGACAGTCCCGTCTTGGTGCTTGGTGGAGTCCGGGATGATCTTCCGGCCCACGATGCCCTGCTGATAATCACAGGAGAAGGTGGATGTAGATCTCTATGGCTTAGAGACAAGGGGCTTCAGTCGGCAGGGAATTAGTGAATCCCAACCGGCTAGAAGGCTTCCCTTGTACAATAGCACTACATGTAGTAAATAAATAAACTGAATTTCAGTTAACAAACTGAGATCAGTAAAACATAAAAGGTGATCAATCCATCATCACTCTCCATCCAACACCTGGAAAGGAATGCATAAAGTGCAAGATTGCGGCCCATAGGTTTCCTACTAAAAATAGTGCAAGATTGCGGCCCATAGGTTTCCTACTAAAAAGTAGCAAGATTGCGGCCCATAGGTTTCCTACTAAAAATAGACAAAAGGGTTAGTAGGCATAAACTCCGGTTCTGGTACCAAAAGTGTTCAAGTCAAAAACACACACACACACAAATAATCAGTGCACATAAATAGAATAGAATGTTTACCACTTCTTTTCTATAACATATCTATCTACTCCTTATTCATCATTGAACATAGGATCTAGATCAAAACTAGAGTCAAACAAACCAGATCTCAATCACCTGCCATCAATAATACTTACTAGTGGGCTTATGATGACTGGTTGTGAGTGTTGCTCTAGCTACGTTTCAGCATCTTGTGTGACAACTTTTTCTCACCACTCCAATTATAGCCTTCACTTTCAAACAATGAAAGCCTGCTATTGGTGTATTACAGTCCACACGTCACAATTTTGCTGTTCTAAATGTACTGAACAATCACGCGCCTATTCCATCCTTAGCACATTCCTGACATTCCTAACCTTGTGATTGAAAAGGAAAAACCGTGTTCAAAGGGAAATAACCTCGGTTGTCACTTTCTTGTGATGAGCCGGTAGAAAGGGGGGGGGGGGGGTGAAGGGAGATAACCTCGGTAGTTGGTACGTGCCGACCAGGGAGAAAGAGATAACGCCCTTCCGCGGCGTTCGTTTGAAGCAGCGGGGCAATTAACTTGGCGGCTGGACAGAGAAATGAAAAGGCGAGGGGGGGGGAGGGGAGAAAGGGGGGGGGGGGGTGTAGATAAGAAATAAAGAAAGTGGGTCGCGCGGGACACTTACGTCACAGAGGCCCCCCGAAGAAAAGATTCTGGTACCGGAATCTTCCTGTGGAACGCCGACTCCACTTTCGACTTGGGCGACAGGGACAAATTAGTGGGGAGACTGGGTCGGCTGGAATGGTGGAACATCTGGTCGCAACACAGAGTTCAAAGGAGCAGGTGGGTTAGAGATCAGTGGAATGGATTCCGACTGAGGTTGGTGCGGCAATCCTGTGTTGAGTTGTCCCAAGGTTGATTGCAGAATAGCAAACACCTCTTGCCTGAGTTTCCCCTTTAGCCTGGATTCATCATTGCTGATGATGTGGTTTGGTAGGCCGATTCGGGCGAAAATGGCTTTGAGTGCCGCGGCTATCTGACTAGCATCAAGTGAGGAGATTGGGGCGGCATCGCACTGCATGGTACATATGTCGACCACGGTGACTATATACCGGAATTTCTTCTTCCGTTTAGGTAGGGGCCCGACCAAGTCGACTGCCACTCGCTGAAAGGGAGGGGTAGGTGACGGCTGTACGTGCGGCGGCCTGTCCCGATAGTACCTTCGGTGGGTGTTTGCGGGTACAGTGCTGCCTTTCACCTGAGGTACCTGTGGTCTTGGGTCGTTAGGCGGACATTCCTTGGGAAGGATTTTCCAAGTTGTGGCGGACTTGGGGACTTGGGACAATCTGGATTGGCTCGCGCGGCAATTTGACTTGACGGTTGAGAGGTTTCTTCCCTGCTGACACTGTGCTGGGAAGGAGGGGGGAGTTGGTTTGTGCAGTTCTGCGAAGTCGAGACGACTTGCATAGTTGCAACATTTTGCCGCTTGTAAGCAAGTTTCCTGCAGTCATCCCGATTGTGGGTGTTCGACTTGCAGTATGAACAGAACAAGGGTTGTCCCAGTGGTTGTCGTTCATGGGTAGAACTGTTTGACCCACTGTTGGAGTTGGGGTTAAACCTGCTCTGCTGTGAAGCAGTGGACCCAACAACTTGCTGTAGTTTTGGCCTTTTAGGGGCGCTAGGTTCATCATGGGCTAGAGTGTACCTATCACTTAGCTGGATGAGGTCAGCCAGAGTTGTGGCACCTTGTTCGGCAGTAAAGGTGCGTAACTCTGGGGACATGGTTTCGCGCAGTTGCTCGCCAACCATCAGTTCCCGTAGATCCTCATAGGACTCTGATTTGGCAGAAAGGGACACCCATTTTGTCAGATAGTTCCCCAGTCTATCTGAAAATTGGGCATAGGACTCTCCCCTACCTTTTCTGGTTGACCGGAACTTTTTCCGGTAGGCGTCAGCTGTCAACTCGTATCTGTTGAGCAGGGCTTCTTTCAAAGCTGGGTAGTCAGTAATTTGGCTTGACGGAAGTTTACTGTATACCTCATAAGCCACACCCCTGAGACTTTGGGCAAGCTTGAGGTTGAACTTTTCCGGAGCAAGCTCAAATTCCTGGGCCAGTCTTTCAAATCTATCGAGGAATGCATCGATAGACTCTGTTGCCTCATTGAATGCCTCCAATGTGAAGGTCATGGCTGAGGTATGAATGGGAGGGGGAAAATTTTGAGGGGCAGCAGTCTCAGAGTCTGCTGAGTTTTCAAGCTGCTTCATAGCTAGCTCATGGTCTCGCGCTTTTTCTCGCTCAGTGGCCTCAAGTTCGAGTTCTTTATTTTTGGCATCCTGCACTAGTTGTCTCTGCCTTAACTCATGAGTACGGATTTGCTCTTGCTCCTGAGCAGCGATCTTTATCTGCCTCTTGCGCCTCATGAGCTCTCTGAGCCTTGGGCTCTTTCTCAGCCTCCTCGCGAGCTTTATCAGCCTCTTGAGCCTCATGAGCTCTCTCAGCCTCTTGAGCCTCATGAGCTCTCTGTTTGTCTTTCTCAGCCTCCTCGCGAGTTTTCTCTTTGTCATATTCAGATATGACAAAATTTGCTAACTCTTGGCCTGACATTCCTAGAGACTCTCCCCATTCTTTAAGTTCCCTCCTAAGTTTAACAATCTCAGCCATGGTTGTAAATACAACTATTCAAAATAAAAACAAAGCTGCTGAGTTGAATGTATCAAACAACACTTAACTATTTCAGCATAAACAGAAATAGCATGCACATCAAAATAAAGTCATAAATAGCATTCAAACAAATCAAATCAAAACACAGTGAACCAAATCACAATAACTTTCCCAGTGGACACAAGATAAGTTTTGAAAAGGAACTACCGTTTGAATTGAAATTTGTTAGACTTTATGAAAAAAAATATCCCGGACGCGAGCCCCCAATTAGATGTGACGAGGTAATGGGTTAAAAGGCCAAGTCCCTAGGGAAGACTTTAGAAAAATTTGCCTTTAGCCCACTTCTCTAAGGTATGGGAGATGAGCAACTTTCCCGGCCCCTTTTCATCTAATAAATTTATATTTGTGCCCGGGTTCTGGCTCGTCAGATGGTTGTAAGAAATACAAGTGGTTGAATTGCTCTAAATGGCAGACAGAGAGAAGTAGGGTTTTACATGAAATTACAAGACTCCCACTCTCATCAGTCTGACCATATTTTGTTCAGGATTATTTGACACTTGTATTTTATTTACTCCCAAAATCTTATAAGATTATGCAACAATAATAATAAAGCAGCTCAATGGCGCCAAAACAAAATATGGTCAAAACACAATGAAATCCGAAAGGATTCACAAGACTTTTGTCTTTCTATAAGGTTCGCCCCATGCCGGAAGGGTTACTAATTATCTTACGGTGTCCGTAGGAAAGTTCAAATGATTGGCGCAGTCAGGTAGACTTAGCTGTTTGAAGTTCTGGGCTTGCTCGTCAGGTGAGAGTAGCTCCCAGTCGTTCCTATTACGGCTTCGCGGGATGGCACGGTTCAGGCGTGGTCTCCTCGCGGATTCTGGGTGCGGGTTGTCTTGGCGACGTCCCCGTCTTGGTGCTTGGTGGAGTCCGGGATGATCGTCCGGCCCACGATGCCCTGCTGATAATCACAGGAGAAGGTGGATGTAGATCTCTATGGCTTAGAGACAAGGGGCTTCAGTCGGCAGGGAATTAGTGAATCCCAACCGGCTTGAAGGCTTCCCTTGTACAATAGCACTACATGTAGTTAATAAATAAACTGAATTTCAGTTAACAAACTGAGATCAGTAAAACATAAAAGGTGATCAATCCATCATCACTCTCCATCCAACACCTGGAAAGGAATGGTATCATAAAGTGCAAGATTGCGGCCCATAGGTTTCCTACTAAAAATAGTGCAAGATTGCGGCCCATAGGTTTCCTACTAAAAATAGTGCAAGATTGCGGCCCATAGGTTTCCTACTAAAAATAGACAAAAGGGTTAGTAGGCATAAACTCCGGTTCTGGTACCAAAAGTGTTCAAGTCAAAAACACACACACACAAATAATCAGTGCACATAAATAGAATAGAATGTTTACCACTTCTTTTCTATAACATATCTATCTACTCCTTATTCATCATTGAACATAGGATCTAGATCAAAACTAGAGTCAAACACACAAGATCTCAATCACCTGCCATCAATAATACTTACTAGTGGGCTTATGATGACTGGTTGTGAGTGTTGCTCTAGCTACGTTTCAGCATCTTGTGTGACAACTTTTTCTCACCACTCCAATTATAGCCTTCACTTTCAAACAATGAAAGCCTGCTATTGGTGTATTACAGTCCACACGTCACAATTTGCTGTTCTAAATGTACTGAACAATCACGCGCCTATTCCATCCTTAGCACATTCCTGACATTCCTAACCTTGTGATTGAAAAGGAAAAACCGTGTTCAAAGGGAGATAACCTCGGTTGTCACTTTCTTGTGATGAGCCGGTAGAAAGGGGGGGGGGGGGTGAAGGGAGATAACCTCGGTAGGTGGTACGTGCCGACCGGGGAGAAAGAGATAACGCCCTTCCGCGGCGTTCGTTTGAAGCAGCGGGGCAATTAACGTGGCGGCTGGACAGAGAAATGAAAAGGCGAGAGGGGGGGGAGGGGAGAAGGGGGGGGGGGGGGTGTAGATAAGAAATAAAGAAAGTGGGTCGCGCGGGACACTTACGTCACAACGAGAGTAGTAGTATTAGTAGTAGTAGTAAGTAGTAGTAGTAGAAGAAGAAGAAGGCGAAGAAGAAGAAGAAAGCGAAGGAGAAGGTGGGGTGAGAGAAGAATTAGAAAGGTGGTATTTATGATTCTAGCAATAACGAATCAATAAAAAAATTCACTGACGTTAGCACTATTGGCCAAGGAATTTGGCTGTGGACACTGTGACACACACACACACACACACACCACACACACACACACACACACACACACACACACACACACGCACGCATGAACACACACACACACCACACGCACGCACGAACACACAGACAAACACGCGCGCGCGCGTGCACACACACACAAACACACACACACACTTACACACGCACACACACGCACGCACGCATGCACACACACACACACGCACGCACGCATGCACACACAACACACAGTGACGCACGCACGCACACGCGC
>CM065700.1:30948960-30951460 GCA_017654935.2 Phymorhynchus buccinoides | reverse complement strand
GCTTGGGCGAAGGGAGTTAATTACAGAGAGTTACCTTTCTTTACTTTACCATTATCCTCTCTCCTTGCGTCACTATTTCTGTCTTTGTCACATAAACACGGAACGTGAAAAGCTTAATCCATCATGGGGAGGGAGAGAGACAAGAGAGAGAAGTTCGAAGTCGGAGGTTTACTGAATAAGGCCAACAGCCCCTTTCAGGGGAGGGGGGGGGGGGGCAAACACTTAATACATTCACAATAATATGAAGAAAAGAAAATAGATATATATACAGAAGCGAAGCAAGCATGCAGAACTACAACACAAAATAAGTATATAGGCTAGAAAGTCAACGCATTATACGTGGTCTGTATTTGCCTGACTGTATACAGAATAATCTAAGAGCAACATTCTTGACTTATATTATTATTCACATATTTAAATCACCAATAAACGATTGTCGTAACTTGAAGGCACAGACAACAAATGTAGCCAATTTCACTATTTCTGCTCTGGATTCACTCCTCAAAACGTTAGTAAGTCTTATATCTAAGTCATCATCTTCATTTACACGAACATTAGACAGGTTTCTGATCCGATTATACAATGGACAATATTAATATTAATTAAACATAAAGTGACTTTCGTTCTCTTGTGTATTTAAACAGACTGGGCGTGCTGTGTTAGCTGTAGTTGGTACAAAGCGGTGTTTATGTACATTTAAAGGAGACACACCCATTCTGAACTGAGACAATATATTTATGTATCCCTCAACATAAAGTACACTGATATATTTATCTCTCGAAAATACATGTTTTGATTTACCATACACAGATAGCCTTGAACCATTGTCTAAATGGCTACGCCACTGATGACAAAAGTTACTAAATAACCTATCTTTCAATTCTTTTATAAAATGTGATTCATCCCAACATCCAAAACCCCAAACTTCCTCAAAGCCATTTTCACACAATGATTTCTTTATCCGAGTAGCCCAGGTTATATTTCCATGTTCATGGAGAATCTTGGAGAATCTGCTGTCTGGTTGTTTCAAAAGCCTTAACCAGTATTTAATGCACCTAGTAACTGCTGTTATTGAAATAACTATAAACAACATAATTTGCCGATTTATTTCTAACGTGAATAAATCTTTTACACGCATGCAAATGCACTTGCTCAATCTGATGGTATGGTCTATAAACCAAATTGCAGCCCCATACATAAGCATAGGAACTACGTGTGCATCGAAGAGTTTGAAGAAAACATCTGGCGAGTTACACCCTATTCTCTTCAAACTACACAATATTTCATTTGTACATCTTTTACCTTTGAGTTTTGCCTGATCCATTGCATAAGTAAAAGTGTGTCTGATGGAGAAAACGAGACCTAAATATACATGCGCATTTACTATCTCTACTTGTTTACCATTCAAAAACCACTTTTTACTAGAACGAAGGAGAGACAGCGAGAGAGAGAGAGAGAGAGAGAGAGAGAGAGAGAGAGAGAGAGAGAGAGAGAGAGAGAGAGAGAGAGAGAGAGAGAGAGAGAGAGAGAGATGAGGAACATAAAGATAGAGAGGTGAGAGAGAGAGAGAGAGAGAGAGAGAAGAGAGAGAGAGAGAGAGAGAGAGATGGGAGAGAGAGAGAGAGAGAGAGAGAGAGAGAGAGAGATGAGAAACAGAAAGATAGAGAGGTGAGAGAGAGAGAGAGAGAGAGAGAGAGAGAGAGAGAGAGAGAGAGAGAGAGAGAGAGAGAGAGAGAGAGAGAGAGAGATGAGAAACATAAAGATAGAGAGGTGAGAGAGAGAGAGAGAGAGAGAGAGAGAGAGAGAGAGAGAGAGAGAGAGAGAGAGAGAGAGAGAGAGAGAGAGAGAGAGAGAGAGAGAGAGAGAGAGACAGAGAGAGAGAGAGAGAGAGAGAGAGAGAGAGAGAGAGAGAGAGAGAGAGAGAGAGAGAGAGAGAGAGAGAGAGAGAGAGAGAGAGAGAGAGAGAGAGAGAGAGAGAGAGAGAGAGAGAGAGAGAGAGAGAGAGAGAGAGAGAGAGAGAGAGAGAGAGAGAGAGAGAGAGAGAGAGAACGCAAACGCAAATATTTTTTATTGGCAATAGCTTACATAGCTCTTCTGCCAAGGAAGTGCATTGGTACCGAAAGTACTTCTAAATTAATGGCGACAAAACAACGGAAAGTTACGATACCCTTTTCGCATATATAAGGAACACATTCAGTAACAACTAAGATAATATTGCCTATTCCCTATAAACAAGTAAACTATAATATGAAATTGTAATAAGGTGGTAACCAAAGCATAGCTATTGCAAAATCGAAAGTAAATTAAGATACATATAAACATGCAACCACCCGACAAATCAAAATAATCAGTTAGTAGGAATAGGCTTTGCGCAAGCTTGTGTGCTACTTTCTCAATATGGGTCTGCCACTTCAATTCTTCGTCTATCAGTCTCTGCTGTACTAGGTTGTCTCCAGCGTATTCAAAGAGACAAAGAGAGAGACAGAGAGGGAGAGAGGGA
>CM065700.1:30936460-30943960 GCA_017654935.2 Phymorhynchus buccinoides | reverse complement strand
GGATTGTGTCTTGTGCAAAACCAAAATGATTTCCTTTGTATTACGATGCATTGGCTGATTAAAGAATCTTGAATCATGAAGCTTTCGTGTTTTACATAGTTTTAATTTATGCTAATTAAAAAGGCATTACATTCCACATCTACGTTATTACTATTAATAATAATAATAATTTTCAACGCAATAGATCTACAGTGTTGTGTTGGAGGCAATATTAACATTTCTTCCCCTCACAACACTATCTGAACCATCTTAGACGGAAAAAGTGCTGTCTCTATAGGGGATTTGAAGAATGAAAATATCACTTTTTCCGTCAAAAAATTCACCAATATTTTCTGTCCCGGATAGTACACTTGACACTTGGAGCGCAAGTGAAGTTATAGTGCGCGTGCACTACAACTGCACTTGTACCGTTTTGGGTTGCACTTGTACCGTTTTGGGTTGAGGGGAAGAAATGTTAATATTGCCGTGTTGGATTATTATTTTCAATAGATTTTATTTGAGAGTGTTAAAATCCAGGGGACTTAATTCACAAAGTCTTGCAACGTTTCATTTTCCCCCCAAGAACTTTGCTGTTGCTTAATTTTCTTTTCTTTTCCATCTCCTTGAACAAATGAATCAGCAACCCATGTGCGACAATCACATTGCCGGATGTTTACAATATTTATACTTCACAGTTGCATTGTGGTACATTTGCACATGCGCAGTATGGGTGTTTTCCTATCAGGTCAACAGTAGATAAAAAATAGACGGGTTAAAGTTAGTAGGAAGAGCCAAAGCGCGATGTGAATACCAAGTTAGCAGAGCATCCGCGGAGATGCTAAGTGCAATGATAACTCGCTATGCTAAGTTATGAGAGCTGCTAAGTTAGCACCTTTGACGTGAATACCGCTCCTGGATAATGATGAGGAAGTAAAAGTAAAGCAAGAAGAAGAAGAAGAAGAAGAAGAAGAAGAAGAAGAAGAAGACGACGAACGACAACAACAAGAGGAAGAGAATGAAGAAGAAGAAGAAGAAGAAGAAGAAGAAGAAGAAGAAGAAGAAGAAGAAGAAGAAGAAGAAGAAGAAGAAGAAGACAACAACAACAAGAGGAGGAGAAAGAAGAAGAAGAAGAAGAAGAAGAAGAAGAAGAAGAAGAAGAAGAGAAGAAGAAGAAGAAGAACGACAACAACAACAACAACAACAACAACAACAACAACAACAACAACAACAACAACAACAACAACAAGAAGAGGAGAGAGAAGAAGAAGAAGAAGAAGAAGACGAAGAAGAAGAAGAAGAAGAAGAAGAAGAAGAAGAAGAAGAAGAAGAAGAAGAAGGAAGAAGAAGAAGAAGAAGAAGAAGAAGAAGAAGAAGAAGGAGAAGAAGAAGAAGAAGAAGAAGAAGAAGAAGAAGAAGAAGAAGAAGAAAGAAGAAGAAGAAGAAGAAGAAGAAGAAGAAGAAGAAGAACAACAACAACAACAACAACAACAACAACAACAACAACAACAAGAGAAGAAGAAGAAGAAGAAGAAGAAGAAGAAGAAGAAGAAGAAGAAGAAGAAGAAGAAGAAAAAGAAAAAGAAGAACAACAACAACAACAACAACAAGAGGAGGAGAATGAAGAAGACGAAGAAGAAGAACGACAACAACAACAACAAGAACAACAACAACAACAACAACAACAACAACAACAACAACAACAACAACAACAACAACAACAACAACAACAACAACAACAACAAGAGGAGGAGAATGAAGAAGACGAAGAGCAACAGCAACAGCTGCAACAATGGCAACAGAAAGAAAAATAACCACACAAAAAGCACATACTAATAACAATAACAGCAGCAACAGAAATATAAAAACAAATAAGAAAAAGACAACGATCACAACGGATTGGAGAGAGAGAGAGAGAGAGAGAGAGAGAGAGAGAGAGAGAGAGAGAGAGAGAGAGAGAGAGAGAGAGAGAGAGAGAGAGAGAGAGAGAGAGAGAGAGAGAGAGAGAGAGAGATGAATTTACTCTGACCCGTTATCCCGGTTGGGCTGGCTTTAGAAGGTCGATTTGATCAACTTGTCCTCTTGTGCAGAAACGTTGTGCTGTGATGAGCTACAAGTCCTTTGTTCATCTTGCACTTTTTTCCAGCAGGCAGTTCTCACAAAGACAGAGGTAGAGCTTGATTTGGGTCTCTCGCGACATTGACATACGTTTTGAATAGTTCTTTTTCCTATTCTTTTTTTCACCATCGTGTCCACACGCGATAATAATATACACTTTTCGAATGGCATAAAACTAACCCCCAAAAGAGAACGTAGAACTGAAGCCGGTCTTTGTCTCCTGACCTTTCCACACTTTTTCACATATCCCGGTTCCACAACGTCGTACCGATTAAAAAGTCATATTCATCAGGCCTCTGTTTCTTCTTCTTCCTCTTCCTCTTCTTTTTCTTCTCCTCCTCCTCCTCCTCCTCCTCCTCCTCCTCCTCCTCCCTCCTCCTCCTCCTCGTCCTCCTCCTCCTCCTCCTCTCCTCCTTCTCCTTCTTTCCTTCTTCTTCTCCTCCTTCTTCTTCTTCTCTCTCCTCTTCTTCTTCTTCTTCTTCTTCTTCTTCTTCTTCTTCTTCTTCTTCTTCTTCTTCTTCTTCTTCTTCTTCTTCTTCTTCTTCTTCTTCTTCTTCTTCTTCTTCGCCTCAGGCAGCCAACTTCGTGAGGCTGAAGATTCTGCTGCACTTTGGGTGGTAGTAAAAAGACCAGAAATCAGAAAGCTGAAAAACAAAAACGCAGAACGCAGAACCTTTTCAGTTTTGTTTCTTCTGTGAACCACTGTATTCTGTCACCCATGGATTGCTAACAACACAACTATAGCTTACAGCTATGCTTTTTTTTGCTTTTCCGCAGATGTCCATTTTAAGCCTATCTACTACTACTCCTCTCTGTGGCAATAGTCAGGTATGCAAACTGTGATAGCAACACATGAGAAATAGAAACCAGTTGATGAAAAACTCAGGTCGTCGTGCTGAGAGGAACTCACAAAAGACCCCCCCCCCCCCCCCCCCGCCCCCACGTGATAAACGGTCATCTTTGTCAGCTTCACGATTCTAGTCTGAGGCTTTGCTCACTCCGTATTACACTACATACGATTAGCTGTCAATGCGATGCGATTGTGACGATGCGAGTCATGCATGATTCACGTGAAAAACTTCCGTCTAAACATAATGACGAAAGTTAGGTTTTACGTCCACTCGGCTGCAAAACAGCACACATGAGACGAGCCATCAACCAACCATGCCAATAAACCGTTTAAAACTAATTCGATTACTTTCGCTCTATAATAATTATAATCAAGTAGACCCCATACGTGAAATTCCCCGTGGGAATACCGGTGGGGGTCTTTTGCATAAATAGTTCCCCCACCTTCTGGAAGTTCTGTGCTTGTATCTTTCTCTAACCCGTCACTCTCTTTGACTCTGCCTTTTCCCTTTGCTTACTGTCATCTACTATCTTTCTGCCTTACCCCGGTCCCATTCTCCTGTCTTTTTTTGAATAAACATTTTCAAAAAAAAGATTTCCTCCAGCACGAAGTCGGACATGCTGGGCCTAATTATTTCTTACTTAGGCGCATGACAGCAGCATGACGCATCTGCGCTCATAATTGACAGGCAACTGCATGTCTGAGCAATCGAAGAAGAAGAATGAAATTCACACGAATCATGACTTACATCGTCACAATCGCGTCGCATTGACAGCGAATGATATGTAGTGTAGCAGGCCTTTAAGGTGCACCCTGATGGATGAGTTTTTGCAAGAAACACATCGAGATCACCATGAAAACACCATTTACAGAGATTGCAACATTCACTTTGCTCTGGTTTCCTAGAAATCAATCCGTCAAATCGGCGATTCCTCCTTGGCGGATGTGCTGGAAGTCAAATTATTTTACTGAAAGAGAAGGCGTGTGACGTCTCTTTTGAAACGGCGACCAAGTTGTTTGCACGGTGTTTTCCCAATACAAACCTTTTTATTTGTATTTGTTAAATTTTATGCAGTTTATCTAAAAGAGTTTCGCTCACAACAAAGGAAATAGCTTGAATTTGTTGTTGCTGCATTACAAGAAAGAAAAAGCTTATCTCACAATATGCTGACGATACGGAATTATTGCAAGAAAGTGACAGACAATCCTTTGAACAATCTATCAAAACTCTTGACATTTTGGGCAATGTGTCAGGTTTAACATTAAATGCGGATAAATGCTATGCAGTTTGGCTGGGAAAACAGAAAAAAATCAAAAGTAAAATATATGCCTCATTTAAACATGCAATGGAACCCAGAGCAGTTTAAAATACTAGGCATTTGGCTGACAAATGATTTAAAAGATTGTATAAAAATACATTTTGAGGAGAAATTCAGAGAAATCAAAGCACTATTTAAAGCTTGGCTTAAGAGACAGTTAACACCCCTCGGACGCATCGTCATTTTATAATCCCTGATTTTTATCAACAATTATCTTTCTGTGGTTATTGCTGCCTAATCCCCCAGATGACATTGTAAACTGTCTGCAGAAAAGTATATATCAATTTGTATGGGATAAAAAGAACGACAAAATAAGTAGGAAAATTTCACACAAAAATATTGAACAGGGTGGTTTAGGGATCCCAGATGTTGGTAAATATATGAGTGCACTTAAAGTTACATGGATACAAAGGTTATGTTCGAGCAATCATAAATGGACTCATATTGTACAAGAGTTAAAACCCTTTCATCGTCACTGTCGCCTCTTGGCACTACAATGATTGAACACCCATGTCACTGAAAGGCATCAAATGAGGGTCTGCTGACCAGTGACCTTATGTTCTTAATTTTGGCAGGTAAGGACAGGCCCTATTTTCTGCATGTCACAGAGGAATCCCCAGTATTCCAGACGTAATCTTTTCTCTACCAGCGTAAGTTTAATGGTAAATTTTGGCTGAGGAATGGATAGCGAGCCGCATTTCTAGAAAAAAATAGGCACTGTAAAAAGAAAAAGCTTAAACCACAATGGGACTGGCCCACACTGGCCCACCCACCCCATCCAAAATGGCTTATCTCTCCAGCACCTCCGCCAAGGAGGAATCGCCGTTTTGACGGTTTGATTTCTAGGAAACCAGAGCAAAGCGAGTGCTCCGATCTCTGAAAAGGCTGTCTTTCTGGTGATCGCAACGTGTTCCTTGCAAAGACTCATCTGTCAGGGTTCACCTTTAAGGGTTAATGTGCAGACCATTACTGTTGCGCATTAAACTTAATGTGCATAGCATTGCTCATTAGGCTTATTGAGCAGGTAATCATACCCATTAAGCCTGTTGAGCAAAGTCTTGCTCATTAAGCTTAATGCGCAGGTTAAGCCTATTGGACAAGACATGTATATCGCATTACGTAGTTCACCCATACTGGCCATAATGATTTGAGAACAAAGAAGAAGAAGAAGAAGAAGAAGAAGAAGAAGAAGAAGAAGAAGAAGAAGAAGAAGAAGAAGAAGAAGAAGAAGAACAACAACAACAACAACAACAACAACAACAACACACAACAACAACAACAACAACAACAAGAAGGAGGAGGAGGAGGAGGAGGAAGGAGGAGGAGGAGGAGGAGGAGGAGGAGGAGGAGGAGGAGAAGAAGAAGAAGAAGAAGAAGAAGAAGAAGAAGAAGAAGAAGAGAAGAAGAAGAAGAAGAAGAAGAAGAAGAAGAAGAAGAGAAAGGAGGAGAAGAGGAAGAAGAAGAAGAAGAAAAGAGAAGAAGAAAGAAGAAGAAGAAGAAAGAAGAAGAAGAAGAAGAAGAAGAAGAAGAAGAAGAAGAAGAAGAAGAAGAAGAAGAAGAAGGGGAGGAGGAGGAGGAGGAGGAGAAGAAGAAGAAGAAGAAGAAGAAGAAGAAGAAGAAGAAGAAGAAGAAGAAGAAGAAGAAGAAGAAGAAGAAGAAGACGAAGAAGAAGAAGAAGAAGAAGAAGAAGACGAAGAGGAGGAGGAGGAGGAAGAGGAGAAGCAGAAGGAAAAGAAGAAGAAGAAGAACAACAACGACAACAACAACATGTAGACGAAACGCCACTTCATGCAACAGCTATGCAGAAAACAAAATGAAGGTACAAGTAAAATCCATTGTTTGTTAGCATTCTATTTTTGAAACGGTTGCTGAAATCGCAGGCAGCATGATCAGCACATCGGCAATTATCGTCTCCCCCCCCCCCTCTCCCCCTAAAATATTGAACGAGACTACATAAGTGTAGAGCGGCACAGTCGTGTCAAGTAAACCCGAGTTCGAACCTGGGTACAGGGGATTTTTTTCTCTCACTTTGCACTAGGCCTTGCGGTGTGAACGTGGAGTCTTTCGGATGAGACGATAAACCGAGGTCCCTTGTGCCCATGCACTTAGCACACGTTAAGCCCAGTGGCCACTAAAAAGTTGTCATTTGGTCAAAATTTACTCCCCTCCCTTCCTTCCTCATCAGTCACACAAAAATCGCATGCAAAATGTTTTTTTTTTTTAATTGGGTGGCGCGCCTCTGGCTGCGACGCGCTCTCCAGGCGGGAGCAACCCGAATTTCACAGAGACGCCTCTGTGACTAACCTAACCTAACCATATCGATCCTGACTATTTCGTTGTGAACAAGTCTGTAGTCGAGAGACATCGCCCATCAACGCCCGTGTCTTTAATTTTGTAGCCGATAAATTATAAAACGCCAGTTCTGTTCAGTGTTTCGTAAGATAATGTTCTGACAGACAAGCAAACAAACAGGCAACAACAACAACAACAACAGAACAAACGCAGCAGAAACACAACAACAACAAGAACGACAACAGTTTAACCCTTTCACCGCCAGCCATATTGCAGCCAAATATTCCATCAAATTTACCTGGGTAGAGAACAACATCCATCTGCAGTATTGGGGATTCTTCTGTGACAGATATAAAATAAGGTCTACCCTTACTTCCCAAAACTAAGACAATAGGGTCTTTGGATAATAGACCCCAATTGGATGCCTTTTAGTGACATAGGTGTTAAATCACTGTGGTGCTAAAATGTTACTTTGGCGGTGAAAGGGTTAAATGGCCCGCCACACTACACACCATTCGATCGCAATGCGGTAGTCACGATTGTGGCGATGTCTGAGAGTCCATGAATCACGTGAAATACTGCCATCTAAAAAAATACTTCTACTATTTTCGCTATTTCGTGCTCAAGGTAGACCCCACTACATGAAACAAATAAAAGGTCTGATACTCTTATTAGTTCTTATTTCATCGTTCCTCCTTCACTCTCTTCTGCTCTGTTTAACTTCATCAAAGACTCTAAAAGGGTAAGATGGACTACTTATTAAGAGTTACGGCAAGCCGGGCGGATAGAGAAAAAAAAAAAAAAAAAAAATCCTGTTCGCTTTTCGGCCTTTTGGCTAAGACAGTGATTCAGGGACATAAATTTTTGTTTATACCGTGGTTGGTTTGTTCAGCCCGTCGTACATGGCGAAAGCCGATACGCGACGTTAAACTGAACTTCCATCCG
>CM065700.1:30903960-30918960 GCA_017654935.2 Phymorhynchus buccinoides | reverse complement strand
GTGACTGCCTCATGTGACTCGATCAGGTCGTGACGTTTCACCTCATTTGCATGCCATCCTTCTCGATCAGTCTGACTCAGTCGGGCCCAGTCAGGTGACAGAGCCGAATAGGTGAGGGTTCTAAATTTCACTGATCGCGTCTGATCGAGTCAGATGGCTTGTGACCTCTTCTGTGCGGGAAACAACATTTGATCTACGTCACGACCTGATCGAGTCATATGAGGCAGTTGCATAGTCTGTCGCCGGCTTTAGTGACATAGGTGTTAAATCACTGTGGTGCTAAAATGCGACTTTGGCGGTGAAAGGGTTAATTGATTCACATATTGGGGTGGACTTCAGGAGTAGGGGCATAGCGAGCGAAACTAGTAGAATTACGTATTCCTAGACGGAAGGATTTCACGTGAGTATCGACTCACCAGACATCGTCGCACAATCGGATCGCGTCGTATTCCTAGACGGAAGGATACCAGACATCGTCGCACAGTCGGATCGCGTCGTATTCCTAGACGGAAGGATACCAGACATCGTCGCACAATCGGATCGCGTCGTATTCCTAGACGGAAGGATACCAGACATCGTCGCACAGTCGGATCGCGTCGTATTCCTAGACGGAAGGATACCAGACATCGTCGCACAATCGGATCGCGTCGTATTCCTAGACGGAAGGATACCAGACATCGTCGCACAGTCGGATCGCGTCGTATTCCTAGACGGAAGGATACCAGACATCGTCGCACAGTCGGATCGCGTCGTATTCCTAGACGGAAGGATACCAGACATCGTCGCACAATCGGATCGCGTCGTATTCCTAGACGGAAGGATACCAGACATCGTCGCACAATCGGATCGCGTCGTATTCCTAGACGGAAGGATACCAGACATCGTCGCACAGTCGGATCGCGTCGTATTCCTAGACGGAAGGATACCAGACATCGTCGCACAATCGGATCGCGTCGTATTCCTAGACGGAAGGATACCAGACATCGTCGCACAATCGGATCGCGTCGTATTCCTAGACGGAAGGATACCAGACATCGTCGCACAGTCGGATCGCGTCGTATTCCTAGACGGAAGGATACCAGACATCGTCGCACAGTCGGATCGCGTCGTATTCCTAGACGGAAGGATTTCACGTGAGTATCGACTCACCAGACATCGTCGCACAATCGGATCGCATCGCATGCAGCGTGGCTGACCCTTCAACGGTGCTTTAAAGACCCCCCACGTCACGTGTCACATTCATTCCCTCGTACGCTACAGGAAGATTTCTTAGAAGACCCACTGACCCGCCGCGATTAAGTCCCTTGCTTGTCTTCTGGGGTAACTGTGACCCACATAGAAATTCCCCAAACTTCAAATTGAGGCAGCTCTTTAAAAGGTTAGAGAGATGCTGCGTTTTCAAAGTGGGGACATTTGTATGGGAGTCAAAGCTGGTCGAAACAAAATTTCTTATCAGCTCTTATAGCCCGGTAAGAAATCTTGATTTTTGGTTTGACTCCCATACAAATGCCCCCAAATTGAAAACGAAACATCGTTTTAAAGAGCAGCCTCAATTTGAAGTTGGGGCATTTGTATGTGGGTCACAGCTACCCAGAAAAAAGCCCAAGGGATTTAATCGTGGTGGGTCAGTGGGTCTTTAAAGACCCACCAGATCACGTGTCAAAATCACGGGTTTCACGTGTTTTCCCTCTTATAGCTGGTAAGAAATCTTGCTTTGACCAGGTCTGACTCCTATGCAAATGCCCCCAAAATTGAAAACGAAACATCATTTTAAAGAGCAGCCTCAATTTGAAAGTTGGGGGCATTTGTATGTTGGTCACAGCTACCCAGAAAAAAAACCAAGGGACTTACTCGTGGTGAGTCAGTGTGTCTTTAAGACTTCTTACTAGCTATAACAGGGAAAACACGTGAAGACCGTGATTTTGACACGTGAAGTAGTGGATTAAAAAAAAAGAAAAGACCACAACATAAATAAATGTAAAGTACCCTACGTTCATGCCGACAACTCACGTGCCAGGAGAGATAGAAAAATTGAGAGAGAGGAGAGAGAGAGAGAGGATAGAGATAGAGAGGAGAGAGAGGAGAGAGAGAGAGAGGAGGAGAGACGAGAGATAGAGAGAGAGAGAGAGAGAGAGGAGAGAGAGAGGGGAGAGAGAGAGTTGATGGAAGAGGTGGGAGATGGAGGTAGAGAGAGTGGAACGAGGAGATTCGAGAGAGAGAGGGAAGGAGAGTGAGAGAGCAGAAAAAAGACAGAGAGAGGAGAGAGAGAGAGAGGACAGGGAGAGGAGATGAGAGAGAGCGAGGAGAGAGGGAGATTGGAGAAGAGATACCACACAGAGAGAGGAGAGAGGAGAGAGAGACGATGAGAGAGAGAAATAAAGCGAGAGGCAGATGCCGAGGGAAGATGGAGAGAGAGAGAGGGAGGGGGAGAGAGGAGAGAGAGAGAGAAAAAGAGAGATGGAGAAACAGAGAGACAGAGAACGAGATGAGGAGACTGAGATACAGAGAGAGATAGAGATGGAGAGTTTGATGGAGAGAGGGAGATGGAGAGAGATAGAGAGAGAGAAAGAGAAAGAAAGAGAGAGAGAGAGAGGAAGAGAGAGAGAGAGAGAGAGGAGAGGAAGGAGAGAGAGACAGACAGACAGAGAGAGATAGATGAGAGAGAGAGAGAGAGAGAGGATAGGAGGAGAGAGAGAGAGAGAGAGGGGAGAGAGACGAGACAGAGATAGAGAGAGAGAAGATGGACAGAGAGGAGAGAGAGAGAGGATGAGAGGAGAAGAGGAGAGAGAGAGCGGAGCAGAGAGAGAGAGAGAGAGAGAAGGAATAGGGGGAGAGAGAGAGATGGAGAGAGAGAGAGAGAAGACGGCGAGATTTGAGAGGAGGAGATGAAGGGAGAAGAGAGAGAGACGATGGATGAGATGATGAGAGAGAGAGGAGAGAGGGAGAGCGACTGGAGGAGAGAGAGTGACGGGAGACCGGATCGCAGAGACCGAGAGAGAGAGAGACGGAGATGAGAGGATGGACAGAGAGAGAGAGGAGGGAGAGAGACCGATGGGCTGGGAGAGAGGGAAGAACGAGAGAGAGAGACGAGAGAGATGAGAGAGAGAGGAGGAGAGAGGCTTAGTCGAGAGAGAGACAGAGAGATCGGAGAGATGACGAGAGAGAGAGAGAGAGAAGTTACAGAGATGAGAGAGAGAGAGAGAGGAGAGAGGAGTGGCAGAAAGAGATGAGGGAGAAGAGTATGAAGAGATGCGAGAGAGAGGGAGAGAGCAGAGAGAGAGAGAGGAAGTGAGGGATAAAGAAGGAGAGGAGCTGATGGGAGAGTGGATGAGAGACTACGAGAGGACGAGGGAGGTGAAGAGAGACGGAGAGAGAGATCACGAAGCAGCAGTTAGAGAGAGGGAAGGATAGACGATCGAGAGGAGGACCCCGGCGAGATTGGAGAGACGACGGAGAGAGCGAGGATGAGAGAAGAGCGAGGAGAGGAAGCACTAGAATAGTGAGGGAGACCGGACTTGGAGAGAGGAAAGAAGAGGGCGAGAGGATAGGGGGTGAGAGAGAGAGAGAAGAGATAGAGGATGGAGAGAGAGAGAGAGAGAGAAGAGGGGGGGGGGGAGAGAAGAGGGTGAGAGAGGAGAGTGTGGTGATAAATATAGAGAGAGTTGGGAGAAGAAGATAGAGAGTTAGAGAGAAGGAAAGAATAGAGTTTTTGGAGTGGTCGTATGGGAGTGAGGATTGTGGCCGGAGAGAGAGAGAGAGACATAAAGGGCAGAGAGAGAGAGACCAGAGGTAGTGGAGAGAGGTGGAGAGGGATAGATATAGAGAGAGAGATGGACAGCGAGAGGGGGGACAGACAGATAGAGACGGAGAGAGAGAGAGTTGAGAGCGAACGGCGAGATGAGGGAGAGGAGAGAGAGACGACTGAGAGAGAGGGGGGAGATTTGTTGAGGATGAGCGGGACGGGGGGAGGGCGAGGGAGGGGGGTGAGGGAGGCGCTGTGTGCCGGACGGGGGGGGGGAGAGGGGAGGAGAGGAGAGGGGGATAGAGAGGGATCGGCGGGAAGGATGAGAGGAGAGAGGGGACGATAGGGGGGGTGAGAGTGGGCGCGAGAGCGGGGACAGGGCGATAGCTGGGGGGGGGGCAAGAGAGATAGAGGGGAGGGAGAGGGATGCGGTGCGAGAGCAGCGAGAGGAGAGCGAGGGAGAAGGGAGAGAGGAGAGAGATGGAGAGGAGCGGGAGGGAGAGAGAGAGAGAGGAGGAGGAGAGAGAGAGTAGAGGAGAGAGAGGGAGAGGAGAGGAGGGAGGCAGGAGAGAGAGGAGAGAGAGAGACAGAGGAGAGGGACGAGAGAGGAGATGAGGAGAGAGGAGAAGAGAGAGGAGGAGGAGGAGGGAGAGAGGAGGAGAGGAGGGAGGGGGAGAGGAGAGAGGGAGAGCGTGGGTGAAGACGGGAGAGCGAAGAGATGAGGATGAGAGAGAGAGGGGAGTGGGAACAGAGGAGGAGAGGAGGGAGAGGAGAGGAAGGGAGAGATTAGGAAGAGGTCGAGACGGGAGAGATGGTGACCCTGAGGAGAGGAGGAGAGGGAGAGAGAGTGATTGAGAGAGACGAGGGAGAGAGAGGAGGAAGTGATGTGAGATGCTGGACGTGAGAGTGAGGGCTATGAGAGGAGGAGAGAGAGACAGGAGAGGAGAGAGAAGAGGAGACAGCGAGAAGAGGAGAGAAGAACTGAGGGAGAGGGGAGAGAGAGACAGAGAGAGAGGAGGAGAGAGAGGGAGAGGGGAGAAAGGAGTCAGAGTGAGCGGCGAGAGAGAGATAGAGAAGAGGAGAGAAGATACAACTGGAGTGAGTGAGAAAGATGGGAGAGACAAGAGAGAAGACGGGAGAGGGAGAGATAGCGCTTGAGAGAGAGAGGGGGATCAGAGGAGAGCGCGAGGGACAAGATGTGTTGCAGATGTGGAGAGATGAAGACATGAGAGATGATTAGGGTGCGATTTTTTTGAGAGACGAGACGAAGAGTAAGGAGAGACAGGTGATCATATAGAGGAGATTTATAATACTCTTGCTGAGAGAAGAGGAGCGAGAGGAGAGAGACAAGGAGAGAGGAATGAGAGAGAGAGCGAGGGAGAGTGTGGAAGCGACGAAGGACAGAGAGAGAGTTCGAGGATTGAGATGAGAGACCAGAAGACGAAGATGAGAGAGAGAAGAGGGAGAGAGTGAGGAGGGGAGAGAGAGAGGAGAGGGAGTGAGACTGAGAGAATGAGAGAGAAAGAGAGAGGCAGGGAGGGAGAGAGAGACACAGAGGGAGAGAGAGAGAGGGAGGAGAGAAAGAGACAGGACCCAGAGGACAGAGACAGAGACATGAGGAGACCGAGAGGAGAGGACAGAGAAGAGTGGAGAGAAGAAGTGAGAGAGAGACAGAGGAAGAGAGACCAGGCGGAAGATGAGGACGCAGAGACAGAGAATAAGAGAAAGAGGGAGACAGGAGACGAGAGAGTTCGGAGAGTGCAGAATAGAGGATGATATGGGGAGATGACAAAGAGGGAGGAGAGGAGAGAGAAGC
This sequence comes from Phymorhynchus buccinoides, assembly GCA_017654935.2. Classification (NCBI taxonomy): domain Eukaryota; kingdom Metazoa; phylum Mollusca; class Gastropoda; order Neogastropoda; family Raphitomidae; genus Phymorhynchus; species Phymorhynchus buccinoides. The sequence goes on along the minus strand of CM065700.1, from coordinate 30,913,402 downwards.
GAGAGAGAGATGAGAGAGAGAGGGAGACGAGAGAGAGAGAGAGAGAGAGAAGATGAGGAGGAAGAGACGGAGAGAGAGAGCGAGAGGAGAGAGAGACAGAGAGAGAGAATGAGAGTGAGGAGACCCAGAGCCGAGAGGAGAGACGGGAGACGAGGGGGTTTTGTTGTTGAGAGAAAGAGAGAGGAGAGAGAGGAGGAGAGACAGTGAGGACAGAAATCGAGGAGGCAAGAGAGACAGATCGAGAGAGAGAGAGAACAGAAGAAGGAGAGAGACGGCGACGCGAGAGAGAGCGACAGAGACAGAGAAGAGAGCACAGAGAGAGAGGGAGAGACCGAGAGAGAGACAGAGACAGATGAGCAGAGACCAGAGACAGAGACACGGAGGGAGAGAGATTGGAGGAGAGGAGAGGAGAGCGCCTGAGATGAGGATGAGGAGAGAGAGTGAGAGAGAGGAGACAGAGAGACAGAGACAGAAGAGAGAGAAACAGAGACAGAAAGAGAAAGAGTCACGGAGAGAGAGAGGGGGGAGGAGAGGAACAGAAGGGAGACAGAGGGACCAGAGGAAGAGAGGACCCCAGGGTTGAGGGCACCGGGTGGGGAGACAGAGACACAGAAGAGGAGAGAGCAGAGGGAGAAGAGGGGGGGGAGGAGGAGAAGAGGAGGAGAGGGAGAGGAGAGAGGACCGAGAGAGGAGAGGTGAGAGATTGATGGAGAAGGTCCGAGAGATGAGAGAGACAACCAGAGAAGAGGATGAACCATGAGGAGAGAGAGACGGACAGAGCCTAAGAGGAGCGCAGGGAGAGAGGGAGAGAGTATGAGACCGAGAGGGAGAGAGGACGTAGAGGAAGGAGAGCAGAGACAGGGAGGGACGAGAGGAGACAGAGACAGAGACAGAAGAACGAAACCGGAGAGGAGGAGGGAGAGACCTGAGGAAGAGGATTGAGATGGATTTTGTTCGGATGGAGGGGGAGATGAGAAGAGAAGAAAGCTGATGAGACAGAGAGTCGAGCAGGTGAGAGAGTGAGAGAGGGAGAGAGCACCCCGACTGAGGGCCCGAGAGAGAGCAAGAGGAGAGAAGGACAGACAGGGACAGAGAGATAGAGAGAGAGAGAGAGAAGAGAGGGAGGGGAGAGAGACAGAGGGGAGAGAGAGAGAGAGATGATGAGAGAGATGAGAGAGGGTCCGAGTTTTCTTGTAGAAGGGAGGTCGGAGAGAGAGTGAGAGGAGAGAGAGAGAGAGAGAGAGAGAGAGGAGAAAGAGGAGAGACGGAGCGAGCAGTAGAGAGAAAGGACGCAGAAGAGACAGACAGAGAGAGGATACAGAGGGGAGAATCACTTTTTAGAGAACATGAAGAGAGAGGAGGGAAGGGAGGGAGAGAGAGAGAGAGAGAGACATTGTCTTGGTTTTGCTTTGCCTTATGAGTTGGCAGAGAGAAAATGAGGGGAGAGAGAGATTAAGTTTCCTTTATTGAGACTACTAGACTCTAGAAAGCTAGACCTTGACATTAGAGAGAGACAGACAGAGACCGTCGAGACTAGATCTTAGAGTACAGAGAGGAGAGACGTTCAACTAGGAAGAGAGAGACAGACCCACCAAGGAGTGAGAGACGGAGAGAAGAGGAGAGACGGATGGAGGAGAGTTGAGAGGAGAAGCGGAGAGAGACTATCTTTTAGATAGAGTCCATAGATTTATTATTGAAGTTAGAGCAAGAGACTAGGGAGAGAGAGACGGAGACAACGAGAGAGGGAGAGATGTAGGAGGGGATTATGAGAGAGATTATATTTCTGCAGACCCAGAGAGAGAGAGGGAGAGAGAGAGTGATATAATTTTCAGAGAGATGATATAGACATACGTCAATGAGACTATGTCTAGAGATAGAGAGTTTGAGACTAGAGAGAGATCGAGATTACTGGAGAGGAGACGAGAAGAGTGAGAGAGGGAGACAGGGCATTGAGAGAGATGGATTCCGGAGAGAGGGATCAGAGGAGAGGGACAGAGAGGAGAGAGAGGAGAGAGGATTAGAGGACAGAGACCAGAGACAAGGAGGAGAGACAGAGAGAGGAGAGAGGTAGGTATTAGAAGACAGTAGACAGAGGTACCTTATAGAGGACAGAGGACGTCTCTGCGAAGAGAGAGGAGTTTCTCCCATGAGGAGAGACAGGAGCAGAGAGACCGAGGAGACGAGCCAGCAGACAAGGAAGAGACCCGGATTGTAGAGATAGGGAGGGAGAGTGAGGGTTGAGAGAGAGGGAGAGGAGAGGAGAGAGGTTTTTTTTTTTGCAGAGAGACAGAGAGAGGAGACAGAGAAGGACAGGGAGGAGGAGGGAGTGTGAGGGTTGAGGAGGGTGAGAGTGAGAGTGTGTGAGTTTGATGAGAGGAGATAGCAGAGGGGAGAGTGAGATGAAGAGGGTGAGGTGTGAGTGAGAGGTGTGTGTTGGAGAGTGAGAGACCCGCAGACGGAGAGAGAGAGATTTAGAGAGAGTGTGTTGAGAGAGAGAGACGCTAATAACATTTTGACCAGAATGAGAAACTTCTTTCGTTGCACTGCTGGGTTTTAACGTCTTATGCTTTAAGAGTGCGACGGGCAGACTGGGGCATCGGCGGTAACGAGAGAGAGTTGAGAGGGGGGAGAGAAGGAGACGCGAGAGCATACCAGGAGACGGCCGAGACAGGGGCTTATTGGAAGGAGGGAGAGAGAGTGAGCATAGAACTGTGGGACTCTACAGAGAACGAGAGGAGGGAGAGAAAGAGAGAGAGATTAGAGAAGATTAGAGGTTTATATGGAGAGAGAGGAGATAGAGAGAGAGTGCTATGAGAGAGGAGAGGGAGAGTTTATTACAGGGGAGGGATTAGAGAGAGAGGCGTGAGGCCGACAAGAGACGGGAGAGGGGGAAGGAGAGGGAGAGAGAGTGAGAGAGGGGTAGAGAGAGAGAGAGAGAGGCGGGAGGAGAGAAGAAATATCCGAGAGTGAGAGAGAGAGACAGAAGAGACAGTTTCAGAGACAGAGAAAATGTTCTGTAGAGAGGCAGAGACAGCGATGTTTTAGAGAGGAAGAGACGCACCAGGAGGAAGGACAGAGCTGGACAAACGGAGGAGATGACAGAGAGAGAGGAGACGCACGGAGAAGATGAGGACCAGAGACAGGACAGAGAGCCAGACAGAAGAGCCAAGACAGAGGTTTGAGACGAGAGCGAGAGGAGGACCCGAGTCATAAAGGGAGAGAGACGAGAGAGAGAGGAAGCTATAAAAGAGAGAACCAGGGTTGGAGAGAGATGAGTGATTTTTGAGAGGTGATCTGGAGGATCTGGGAGGGAGGAAGGGAGGGAGGAGAGAGAGAGAGAGAGAGATGATTAGAGGGGAGAGATTTCAGAGAGGAGGGAGGGAGAGGAGGAGACGAGAGGGAGAGGGATTGCAGAGAGGGGGGGATGAGGGAGGAGAGAGATGCTGAGGAGAGATTGCAGAGAGAATGTATTGACAGACTTTTTGAACAGGGAGGCATTGAGACGCAGGGGATGGAGAGAGACAAGAGAGAGGGAGAGACAGAGAGAGAAGGAGAAATTAAGAGACAGACAGACAGACAAAAAAAAAGAGAGAGAGAGAGAGAAGAGCAGAAGGTAGAGAGAGAGATTAGAGACAGACAGACAGAGACAGAGAAGATTTTCGAAGACGGAGGGGGAGAGAGAGAGAGGGGGGGGGGGGGGGAGAAGAGAGAAGGAGTGAGGGAGAGAGGAAAAGAGAGAGAGACCGAGAGAGAGTGTGAGAGACGCGCGAGAGAGGGACAAGACAGAGGAGACGGACACAGAAGAGACAGGAGACCAGAGGAGAGATGGAGAGGAGACCGGATGTACCAAGAGAGAGGGGAGGAGAGGGAGAGGACGATGAAGGCGGAGAGAGGAGACAGAAGAGGACAGAGGAAGAGACAGAGAAAGATGACAAGAGAGAGAGAGAGACAGAGACACAGAAGAGACAGAGACAAAGACAGACAGACAAACCGACAGACAGACAAAAAGAGAGAGAGAGAGAGAGAGCGAAGATGGAGAGGAAGACAGAGTGGCGAGAGATGCAGAGAGAGAGGAGAGAGAGAGAAGCTTCACGAAGCCTTTTCTATGAGAGAGAGAGGAGGAGGATGCGAGAGGAGGAGAGAGAGAGAGGATGACGACGATCCTAGAAACAGGGAGACGAGAAGAGAGAGAGAGAGAGAGGAAAACACAATAATTGCTAATATACCTCTGTAGAGTTACCATTCTCTATGGTCTCTGTACACGTTAATAATGTTCACAAACATATCACTATTTCCCCCGGGATGGCAACCGTGAGTTGTAAGTTATATTATGAGTGACCTAACACTGTGTAGCCATGGGGAAATATAGATATTTTGTGAATAATACAGAGACCCATTATTAACAGTTTTATATAAGCTTCAAGTTTGCAACGAAGGTAAGGGATAATATAAACCGGTCACTGGGACGTGATAGCTTTTAATAATTGACTTTGATTAAATTACGCAAAACTCGATAAGACGGTGGTCTTTTGCTTCCTGAGTCAGTAAGTAACCTGGAGCCGATCTATGGGGTCCTGGGTTTCTGGAAACCCACTACTACCCCAAGATGTACCTTATAAAAAGGTGAATTAACGATGAAAAGTAGAAAAGGACTCGATTTTTTAGTCCCCGAGCCGAAGGTTCGGGTATCTATTGTTTTTGTCTGGGCCGTCCGTCCGTCCGGTGTCCGTCCGCGTTATTTTCCCCGCGGCTTTCTTTTAATCCCCCCCGGTTTATTTGAGGGGTGTGCTTTCTCTCTCGTTCGTCCGTCCGCCCGGCCCCCGCCGTTTTCCGTCCGTCGCCTCTCCCGACTCGTACCTCCTCCCTTCCGTCCGGGCTCTATTTCGTTCAGTTTTTGTTCCTAAAAAAAAAAAACTATTCAGTCGTCTATCCGGGTTCTTCTTTTCCCCCTCATCAATCCAATTTTGGCATTCACCCATCCATACACCATATAGTTTGCCAAGAATTTGTTTTTTTTTGCCAAAAAGCAGCCATTTTGATGTATTTAGTTTACAGTAAGGTCAAGGGGTCGCCCAGTTACGGGGTTTCAACCCCCGAACACATAATCGCAGAATATCTCGCGAAAGTTTCTGCATGTATTTTGTCAATGCAGTTTGTTCACAACATTGCTTGATGAATGGTCTATAAACGGGGGTTGTTCATCAATTGTAGCTTCGTGCGGAGCGGCGCGTGTGCGCCCCATCGCGTGCGCTAAAATCACGGGTCCCCGAAACCCAAAGGCTACAGGGCTGAAAAACTATTCAGTCAAAAACTATTTGATGCGTTTGTTACGTAGGTACGTGCTGTTTTGATGCGTTTTTATGTTATGTGTACAGCCCGACACATTCCGATATCCGAGTAGCTCGGCGATGCTGCGAGGAGGGGACATTGCAGCCGCTCAGCGTTGCACTTGTTATTATTATTATTCACTCAAAGTTTAACCCGGAACCATATGCAGCTCCCTGGAAACCCCGGTGGACCCCCCTCCCCCCTCCCCCTTAAGAATCGTTTGGTCCGCCCCCTGGGGTTAATCCATTGATTACCTCTGCAAGTTGGCGAGGGTCATGGTCATGTACTGTCGGTCGATTTTTTATTACCTCCAAGTAATACTGAATGGAATTCAATCGAAAATGTGTAGCAAGGGTAGCCACCCCCCCCCCCAACCCCCCCCCCCCCCCTCCCCCCCCCCCCCCCCCCCACCCCCCCCCCCCTCCCCCCCCCCACCCCCCCCCCCCCCCCCCCCCCCGCGGCCTTTAAAAAGTTATCACTGGCAATTTTGGAGTGTATCAGTATCGTTATTCGAATATGACATTTCTTTGTATTGAAAAAAAAAACCACCTACCTATATTCAAACGGAACGTTTGTTCATTTTTCTCCATTACAAAAAGAACCCCAATGCATATGCAGGAGTGTGTGCGCAGTGCGCGCACCTGCGTTGTGTGAGTGTGTGTGTGTGTAGTGTGTGATGTGTGTGTGTGTTTGTGTGTGTGTGTGTGTGTGTTGTGTGTGTGTGTGTGTGTGTGTTTTGGTGTGTGTGTTTGTGTGTGTGTGTGTGTATGTGTATGTGGTGTGTGTGTGGTTGTGTGCGCATGATCGTGTGGGTAGGCGGGGAGGGGGGTGCGGGGCGGGGGGGGTTTGGGGGGGGGTATATAGGTGGTGTGTATGTATGTGTTAGGTGCGCATGCATGCACATGTTTGTGTGTTTGAGGGAGAGAGAAGAGAGGGAGAGACAAGAGGAGGAGAGTACATCTGAGAGAGAGAGAGTAGAGGAGAGAGGAGAGAGAGAGAGAGGAGAGATGAGGGAGAGAGAGAGATTGATTGAATTGAATTTTATTTATAGAGGGTAATACTGAGAATAAGCAATAACATGCTTTTTTTTTTTTTTCTTTTTTTTTTTTTGCTACATATCTGGAAAAAAAAAAAAAAGTTACAAATATTAAAAAAGAGAGACGAGGAGGAGAGAGAGGGAGGAGACAGAAAGGGAGATCTGAGAACGTACGAGAGAGAGAGAGAGAGGGGGTGGAGAGGGGAGGGATGAGAGAGAGAGGAAGAGACAGAGGAGGAGATGGGACGCAGGAGGGGAAGGAGTGGGGAGAGGGGAGAGAGAGAAAGAGGAGTGACGGTAGAGGAGAGGAGCGGATGGACGACCCGAGAGAGAGTGTGACCGAGAGAGAGAGAGAGAGAGATACAAAGACATAGGACAGACAGACAGACAGCACAGACAAAACAAACAAGGACAGTCATGGACAAAACCACGCAACGATTAAGAAACACCAAGCTCTCGTTTCAACATTGAGCTCTCCAAAACAATGGCATAGGAGGAGAAAAAACAAAATGTTCCCCTTTAAAACCACAAGGGATTGGGAACAACCTGAACAACACAATGATTTGTTTCCAATGGGTCAGTGGGGGAAGGACGGAAGAAAGGAGAAAATCAGGATTTTGCCTCATAGGTCTTCCAGTGAGATGGAAGAAAACAGCAAAACAGCTTTCCGTGTCCCTCTCTCGCTACCAAATGTTGCCCTCCACCCACTCCAGACACTGCAGAGAAGAAGCGGACATTTTCCCCTATATGAGTACTGAGGACAGAAACACTGATTATGCCCCCCCCTTATGAAACCATGAACATCAGCAGTAATTAGCACTGGGTTGTTATGGAGAGAGAGAGCATGAGATCGAGATGAGAGAGAGAAGAGAGAGGAGAGAGAGGAGCGAGAGATGGAAGGAGAGAGAGAGAGAGAGAGAGAGAGAAGAGAGAGAGCGAGGGAGAGAGACAGACAGACAGAGAGGGAGAGGGAGAGAGAGGAGAGAGAGAGGAGAGAGAGAGGAGGAGAGAGAGAGAAAATAATTTGACAATTTGACAGCAGTTCAGTTTTATCGTTAAATTCACCAGCCATCAACATAGATCTAGACGGAGAGAGAGATGAAGAGAGAGAGAGAGAGAGCGCTGGAAGCAGAGAAGAGAGAGAGAGGAAGAGCTGATTTTGTTTTGTCAGGGGAGTTGAGAGTTTCTTAGGAGTTGTTTTGAGGTCAGAGTTCCGTCACGAGTTATCCTTGAGAGCAGAGAAGTTGAGAGACGTTGGAGAGTTGTGCGAGCCGGAGAGCCGTGTCTCTGGCCGATGTATTGCGCAGTTGAGGAGAGAGAGTTTTTTGAAGAGAGTGATTTCCTGCCGTTTGTGGTACTCGCGTACCTTTCTTTGTCTTCAGGGAGGAAACAGAAGAAACAAGTTTTCCCCGACGCACTCATAGATTTGAATACCCAAACGGTTATCTAATCTGTTGAGTCACGTCAGTTCTTTCAATTCGATCAAGTCTCTTGACATACAGCCGCCAAGCCGCCATTGTTAAACTGGAATCACTGAACGCCTAACCCTATCAGCCCGGCGCGTCGGGCGTCGTAACTTCTCTCGAGGTTTTTTGTCTGTCCTATTCACATTACACCCCCCTGGGATCCATCCTACCATTTACATTCGGATATAGGAAAAAAAAAAAAACATAAGATAAAAACAACACTTAAAAAAAGGAAACCTTATGCAAACTAGAGTTCCTTCCATCCACCCTCGCTCAGATTCGCTGGAACGTATAATGGACTGGGAATGTCTAGAACCTATACTTCGTGCGCGTTTGCTAGGGCACACTACTCCATCACATAACAGGGTTTTACAGCATGTTTGCAGGATGATAGGAGATATTTTAGGGGGCGTCCGCTCCTCGTAGAGCTTCACCGTCAACTGCATGACAGCTGCCGAAGTGATGGCTCAATACAGAAGAAGGCAGCATGCAGGATTCCTGGTCAAACCCAGAGTAGAACGAATAACAATGTTCTGTTCTTGCCATACAAGCCAGCACTTGTCATCGTTTCCCAGTCTGTTGGTCTGACGCCCGCATCTGCCATTCTGGGTACCACGCACGCACACGCACACGACACACACACACACACACACACACACACACACAACCACACACCCACTTCTCTCTCAAACACACACACATACACAACACACAGTGTATACCCAGTGTATCGGTGTGGATTGTGCCGTATGTGTGGTGCGTGCCTCTGCTGTGTGTGTGGTGTATGTGTGTGTGTGTGTGTTGTGCTGTGTGTGTGTGGTGTGTGCGTGTGCGTGCGCGCGCCCGTGCTCCGTCGTTTGCGTGCCGCGCGCGTTGCGTGCGCGGTCGAGTTTGTGTTATATGTGTGTGTATGTGAGAGAGAAAAAACTTGAAAACTTAAACTTTATTTCCAAGGATATAGATTTAGGCAAAGCCGTATTCTTCCAATCTGTTTTGATTTACATATATACTTAGCACAAAACAAAAGACAAACATGGCAAGGCATCATCTAGCATACAGAGCTGAATACAAAGGGAGAGAGAGAGGAGAGGGGGGGCGGGGGGGGGGGGGGGGGGAGGTAGACGGAAGTACAGGACCCAACAACCCAACACAGTCAGGGGACAACAAACCAGAAGAAAATAAGAAGGCACCTTTCCCTTCCTGCTATCCAAAACTATACCCTCCACCCCCCCCCCCCACCCCTTTCCCCCTCCCCCCCCCCACCCCCCCCCCCCCCCACCCCCCCCCCCCCCCCCCCCCCCCCCCACCCCCCCCCCCCCCCCCCCCCCCCCCCCACCCCCCCCCCCCCCCCCCCCCCCCCCCCCCCCCCCCCCCCCCCCCCCCCCCCCCCCCCCCCCACCCCCACCCCCCCCCCCCCCCCCCCCGCACCATTACTCTCCCTCTACTAAGATAACAGCAAACTAGAGTTCGCCACCTCCCTGCAATTTCGCCTAACATGACAGTGTTGCGTTGCAGGGCCACAACAGGTTTACTCGTGTTGCAGATTTAAGGCTTTTGGTGCACATTAGATCCGCAATTTCTGTTACGGAAACCCCTATTCACTTAATCCGCA
>CM065700.1:30881446-30893946 GCA_017654935.2 Phymorhynchus buccinoides | reverse complement strand
TCTACACTCTACACAAGAAAGATGAAGAAGATGTATTACAGTTCATTATTTATTTATATTTATTGCACCGTGTGAGACACCGTGCTATGAAAATTTGTGACAGTTTATTACAATTTATTATTACACCGTGTGACACCGTCTGGAGGAGATTGTACGTCAATGATCTTAAGCTGTAAACAACACGTTTATTTAAATAAAAAGAAGAAATATCCTGTGTTTATGAGGTTGTTTTCAAACTATATATCTTCTTATTTTTGGGGCCTTGGTTTTAAAGACCCAGTGACGCACCACGATTAAGTCCCTTGTTTTTTTTCTGGGGGTTTCTGGGTTGCTGTGACGCACATACAAATTTCCCCAACTTCAAATTGAGGCTGCTCTTTAAACTGATTTTTGCGGTTTGAATTTAGGGCCATTTATATGGGAGTCAGATTTGGTCAAAAGAAGATTTATTTCCAGTTAGAAGAGGGAAACCCGTGAAACCCGTGACTTTGACACGTGATCTGGTGGATCTGTAATCTTGCAATATTGGTTAACTGTTATAATAATTATTATTATTATTTATTTCATTGTTGTCTGTGCCTCTCTAGACACGATTTGCAACGTTATTGCAAATATTTATTTATGTGAATGTTAACATGCTGAATTTAAATTGCAATTGAATGTATTGTTTTACTTTTTGTTCTGTAGCATTGACACGCATATTGTTTGTTGCTGATTCCATTGGGCGATAATCTACAAACTTATTGATTAAGAGAACTCAGCCAGAAAATAATTACGACGTATTTGGCACAAGGTAAGCTCTCCATTATTACGTTTTTGAAAGTGTTTATTTTCGTTTTTCGGTTGTTGTTGGGTTTTTCTCTCTCATATTATGGAGAGTGAGAGAGAGAGAGAGAGCGAGAGAGCGAGAGAGAGGTGAGGAGAGAGAGAGAGAGGAGAGAGAGGAGAGAGAGAGAGAGAGAGGAGAGAGTTAGGGCGAGAGGGGGTGGAGAGAGAGAGGGAGAGAGGGGAGGGGGAGAGCAAGAGCGAGAGAGAGAGAGAGAGAGAGAGAGAGAATGAGAGAGAGAGAGTGAGAGTGAGAGAGAGACAGAGAGAGAGATATGAAGAGGAGCGTATGAGAGAGAGAGAGAACGGAGAGAGAGAGAAAGAAAAGAGAGAGAGAGAGACTGACAGAGTGTGTAGAGAGAGAGAGAGAGAGAGAAGAGACCTTTGAAAGAGAGAGAGAGAGAGAGAGAGAGAGAGAGAGAGAGAGGATGAGAGAGAGATGAGACAAAAGAGAGATGAGAGGATGATGAGAGAGTATATGAGAGAGAGATGAGAGAGAGAGAAAAACAGATAAGAGAGTAGAGAGAACGAGATGAGAGAGACAGAGAGATAGAGGAGAGAGAGAAGAGAGAACTATTTCCCCCGAGAGAGAGGGAGGGCAGACCGTGAGAATTGAATTGAATTGTGTGTGTGTGTTTTGAGCCTAGACACTGTGTTGAGAGAGAGAGAGAGAGCGGAGAGAGAGAGAGAGAGAGAGAAGAGAGAGAGAGAGAGAGAGATGATAGAGAGAGGGAGAGGAGAGAGAGAGAATTGAATTTGAATTAATTTTATTTATAGAGGTAATAGAATAAGCAACATTGCACATCCTCTGGAAAGGGATTACAAATATAAAGAGGTCTGAGAGATAGAGAGAATTAGAGAGATGACTTTGAGAGAGAGAGAGAGAACTGTGATAGAGAGAGGAGAGAGTCTTTTGAAGAGAGAGAGAAACTCAATTAACACAGTAACATGCTAACCCCCTGTAGAGTTACCATTTCTCTAGGTCTCTGTACCACGGTAATAATGTTCACAACATAGTCACTATTTCCCCATGGATGGCAACGTGAGTTGTACAGATATATTTATGAGTGGCCTAACACTGTGTTGCCATGGAGGAATACAGATATTTTGTGAATATACAGAGACCATTATTAACAGTTTATATAAGCTTCAACGTTGCAACGAAGGAAAGGGATACTATAAACCGGTCTGCGTGATAGCTTAATTAATTTGACTTTGATAATTACGCAACTGGATAGACGGTGGTCTTTTGCTTCCTGAGTCAATAAGTAACCTGGAGCCGATCTATGGGGTCCTGGGTTTCTGGAAACCCACTGCTACCCCAAGATGTACCTTATAAAAAGGTGAAAAGTAAGAAAATGACTCGATTTTTAGTCCCCAAGCCGAAGGTTCGGGGAGCTATTGTTTTTGTCTGGTCCGTCCGGTGTCCGTCCGGCGTACCTCCTTCCGTCCGGCTATTCGTCCGTTTTTCCTAAAAAACTATTCAGTCTATCATCATCAAATTTGGCATACTAGTTTGCCAAGATGCAAGCTATCCATTGATGTATTTAGTTTTACATTAAGGTCAAGGTCGCGCCAGTTACGGGGTTCAACCCCCGAAACACATAATCGCTAATATCTCGCGAAGTTTTGCATGTATTTCAATGCAGTTTTTTTCACAACATTTCTTGATGAACGGTCTATAACACAGTTGTCATGAATTTTTCTGTGCGCGCGTGTGCGCATGATCGCGCGCGCTCAAATCACGGGTCCGAACCCCCAGGCTATATATCAAAAACTATTCAGTTACGTGCTGTTTTGATGCGTTTTTATGTAGTTACGTGCTGTTTTGATGCGTTTTTATGTATGTGTACAGCCGACACATTCCGATTTCGGAGTACCTCGACGATGCTGCGAGGGGACTTTGCAGCCGCTCGGCGTTGCACTTGTTTGCCTTTTATTTCACTAAAGTTTAACCCGGAACCTATGCAGCTCCCTGGACCCCCCGGCGGACACCCCCTCCCCCCCCCCCGCTTAAGAATCATTTGGTCCCGCCCCCTGGTAATACATTGATTACCTCTGGCCAAGTTGGCGAGGGTCATGGTCTATGTCTGTCGGTCGATTTTCTCCAAGAAAAATAATGAATGGAATTCAATGAAAATGTGTAGAAGGGTAGCCCCCCCCCCCCACCCCCCCCCCCACCCCCCCCCCACCCCCCCGCTGCCCTTAAAAGTTATCACTTGCAATTTTGGAGTTTATCCGTATCGTTATTCGAATATGACATTTTTCTTTGTATTAAAAAACCACCCACCTACCTATTTCAACGGAACGTTTGTTCATTTTTATCTCCATTACAAAAAAGAAACCCAAATGGCATGCAGGTGTGTGCGCGTGCGCGCACGCGGTGTTGTGTGTGTGTGTGTGGTGTGTGTGTGTGTGTGTGTGTGTGTGTGTGTGTGTGTGTGTGTGTGTGTGTGTGTGTGTGTGTGTGTGTGTGTATGTGTATGTTGTGTGTGTGTGTGTGTGCGCGTGTGCGGGGGGGGGGGGGGGGTGGGAGGGTATGTGTGTGTATATATATAGGTGTGTGTATGTGTGTGTGTGTTTGAGCGAGAAAGAATGTGTGTGTGAGAGAGAGAGAGAGAGAGAGAGAGAGAGAGAGAGAGAGAGAGAGCAGAGATAGAGAGCGGGAGAGAGAGAGAGAGAGAGAGAGGAGAGAGAGAGAGAATTGAATTGAATTGAATTGAATTAATTTTATTTATAGAGGGCAATAGAATAAGCAATAACATGCTTTTTTTACATCCTCTGGAAAAAAAAGTTACAAATATAAAAGAGAGAGAGAGAGAGAGAGAGAGAGAGAGAGAGAGAGAGAGAGAGAGAGAGAGAGAGAGAGAGATACAGAGAGACAGACAGACAGACAGACAAACAAACAGACAGTCAGGGACAAAACCACGCAACGATTAAGAAACACCAAGCTCTCGTTTCAACATTGAGCTCTCCAAAACAATGGCATAGGAGGAGAAAAAACAAAATGTTCCCCTTTAAAACCACAAGGGATTGGGAACAACCTGAACAACACAATGATTTGTTTCCAATGGGTCAGTGGGGGAAATCAGGATTTGCCTCCTAGGTCTTCCAGTGGGATGGAAGAAAACAGCACCTTTCCGGTCCCTCTCTCGCACCATGCCCTCCACCCACTCCAGACACTGCAGAGAAGCGGACATTTTCCCCTATATGAGTAGTGAGGACGGAAACCCTGATTATGCCCCCCCTTTGAACCATGAACATCAGCAGTAATCTAGCACTGGTTGTTATGGAGAGAGAGAGAGAGAGAGAGAGAGAGAGAGAGAGAGAGAGAGAGAGAGAGAGAGAGAGAGAGAGAGAGAGAGAGAGAGAGAGGGGAGAGGAGAGACAGAGAGAGAGAGAGAGAAACATAATTTTGACAATTTGACAGTTTTATCGTCATCACCATAAATTAAGGTCTCATGAGAGAGAGAGAGAGAGAGAGAGAGAGAGAGAGAGAGAGAGAGAGAGAGAGAGAGAGAGAGAGAGAGAGAGAGAGAGAGAGAGAGAGAGAGAGAGAGAGAGAGAGAGAGAGAGAGAGAGAGAGATTTCCTGGCCGTATTTGCAACTTCCTTACCTTTCTTTGTCTTCAGGGAAACAGAACAAGTTTTCCCCACGCACTCAGATTTGAATCTGGTATTTAATTTTGTAAAACGTCGATTCAAATTCCCAGTCTTTGAATAGAGCCGCCATTGTTAATGGGATCACGAACGATAACCCTATCAGCCCGGCTCGGCGTAACTCTCGAGTTGTCTGTCTTATTCACATTACAGTGTCTTGGATCCACCTCCCATTACTTCCGATATAGAAAACTAGAGTTCTTCCACCTCGCTTCACTTCGCTGGCATGAGAGTGTTGCGTTGCAGGGCATAACAGGTTTACACCGTGTGCAGATTTAGGGCGTCTGCACATTAGATCTGCAACACCTATAAGGGATCATTAAATATATATATATCTATGCTACGTGCACTACAATGAACCAACTCTGTGTCTGTAATTCAGAAAGAAAAATAGAGAACAAAATTGTGTGTGTGTGTTTCAGAGAGAAGCTCTCAAACACACACACACATACGCACGCACACGCACGCACACGCACACACACACACACACACACACACACACACACACACACACACACACACACACACACTTTCTCTCTCAAACACACACACATACACACACACACAGTGTATACACAGTGTATCGTGTGTGGATGTGCGTATGTGTGTGTGCGTGCCTCTGTGTGTGTGTGTGTGTGTGTGTGTGTGTGTGTGTGTGTGTGTGTGTGTGCGTGCGCGTGTGCGTGCGCGCGCGTGCGTGCGCGCGCGTGCGTGCGCGCGAGTGTGTGTATATGTGTGTGTATGTGAGAGAGAAAACTTGAAAACTTAAACTTTATTTTCCAAGGATATAGATTTTAGGCAAAGCCTATTCTTCCAATCTGTTCTTGATACATATATACTTAGCACAAAAGACAAACATGGCAAGGCATACTATTATGCATACAGAGCTGAATACAAAGGGAGAGAGAGAGAGAGAGGGGTGGGGGGGGCGGGGGGAGGGGACGGACGTACAGACCCACAACCCACACAGTCAAGGGACAAACCAGAAGAACATAAGCAGCACCTTTCCCTTCCTGCCTCTCACACTATACCCTCCACCCCCCCCCCCCCCCCCCCCCCCCCCCCCCCGCACCATTACTTTTCCCTCTACTAACGATTACAGAAAACTAGAGTTCTGCCACCTCCCTGCACTTCGCTAACATGACAGTGTTGCGTTGCAGGGCACAACAGGTTTACTCCGTGTGCAGATTTAAGGCTTGTGCACATTAGATCCGCAATTTCTGTACGGAAACCCCATTCACTTATATAAGAAATGAGCGGATGCGGAAACTCATCCGCAATCACATCCGCTTATTTATTACAAGCAATTTTGTACCTGGCTTCATCTGGGAATAATCTCTCTCTCTCTCTCTCTCTCTCTCTCTCTCTCTCTCTCTCTCTCTCTCTCTCTCTCTCTCTCTCTCTCTCTCTCTCTCTCTCTCTCTCTCTCTCCATCTTTTCTTTTTGATCCTATTCTTACACTCTTATGCATCTCTGCCCATCCCCACCCTCTCATAGCCTAACCCCTGGATGCATAATGCTTCTTCTCTCCCTCTTCTCTCTCTTTTTCTCTCTCTTTCACACACACACACACCCACTATCTCTCTCTCTCTCTCTCTCTCTCTCTCTCTCTCTCTCTCTCTCTCTCTCTCT
This sequence comes from Phymorhynchus buccinoides, assembly GCA_017654935.2. Lineage (NCBI taxonomy): Eukaryota > Metazoa > Mollusca > Gastropoda > Neogastropoda > Raphitomidae > Phymorhynchus > Phymorhynchus buccinoides. Next base: position 30,887,830 of record CM065700.1, on the reverse strand, counting down.
CTCTCTCTCCATCTTTTCTTTTTGATCCTATTCTTACACTCTTATGCATCTCATAGCCTAACCCCTGGATGCATAATGCTTCTTCTCTCCCTCTTCTCTCCCTCTTCTCTCTCTTTTTCTCTCTCTTTCACATACACACACCCCCACTATCTCTCTCTCTCTCTCTCTCTCTCTCTCTCTCTCTCTCTCTCACACACACACACACACACACACAGAAACACAAAAACTACACACACACACACACACACACACACACACACGCACACACACACACACACACACACACACACACACACACACACACACACACACACACATACACACACTCTGACACACACGCACAAATCAAGGAGGGGAACTCCTGCGAAGAAAGCAACCCGTACCAGTAGAGTTACTTCCCTTTGTTTCCAGACAAATATCTGTGGAGCTCTACCGCTTTATTTAGATAGATTAAGTATGTGTCTTTGGTGTTGGTGACAATGGAAGGTTATCCTCTTTCAATTAATATCCCAATTGCAAAGAGAAACTGTACGTTTGTGAAAATGAAAGATAAATGGCCAAGTTAAGCTTGACAATCAAGGTTAATGTGATAATAATGGATTAACATATTTACAAATCTGGAAAATAGGTACAAACAGCCATACAATAGCGCAACAAAACACGGGACTAGCTTTGGCACTTTTTGGAAAAAAGACTTGGTAGCCTACTCTCAAATTTGAATAAATCTTTGGTCTGTTAGTTCTAAATGAGAAAATAATATTTGTAGAACATAGATACAATAAAAAAAATGAATCATCAAAGCTTTGTGCTATCAACGGTCAAAACATGCCTTGCCTGCCTTCTACTTACGCCTTGATGATGGCTTTCAGAGTAAATCCCAGGCTTCAAAAGAAAACACTTTTGAAAAATTCAAGTACAAGAGAAAACCTCCAAGTGAAATACTTTTGCTTCGGACAGATTGGAAATATTTTTTGTGATTACATCCCCCGCACTGTTCAATTTGGTTCACGGCGTAACGCTGTGAAATGAGTGACGCTATTTTGGACAGATTGGAAATATTTTTGATGATTATATTCCCCGCACTGTTCAATTTGGTTCACGGCGTAACGCTGTGAAATGAGTGACGCTATTTTGGACAGATTGGAAATATTTTTGATGATTATATTCCCCGCACTGTTCAATTTGGTTCACGGCGTAACGCTGTGAAATGAGTGACGCTATTTTGGACAGATTGGAAATATTTTTGATGATTATATTCCCCGCACTGTTCAATTTGGTTCACGGCGTAACGCTGTGAAATGAGTGACGCTATTTTGGACAGATTGGAAATATTTTTGATGATTATATTCCCCGCACTGTTCAATTTGGTTCACGGCGTAACGCTGTGAAATGAGTGACGCTATTTTGGACAGATTGGAAATATTTTTTGTGATTACATCCCCCGCACTGTTCAACTTTGTTCACGGTGTAGAGCTGTGAAATGAGTGTCATTGTTATTATTATTATTTTTTAAACCCTTTCATCGCCACTGTCGCCTCTTGGCACCACAATGATTTGACACCCATGTCACTAAAAGGCATCAAATGAGGGTCTGGTATCCAGTGAACTTATGGTCTTCATTTTGGGAGGTAAGGACAGGTCCTATTTTATGCATGTCACAGAGGAATACCCAATATTGCAGACGAAATCTTTTCTCTACTCGGGTAAGTTTAAAAGAAAAGTTTTCGCTCTAAAAAAAATGGCTGGCGTTGAAAGGGTTTTAATTAAATGAAAAAACTATCGCAAACTGTAAATCAATGATGCTCTGAACTTTCAAGTGAATGGGGTTTCGGTACGGAACTTGCGAATTGCGGATGCGGACAGGCACTTATACTACTCCACCCAGGGTAGCTTCAACCACAGTCAATCTTGTCTCCCTTTCCCCTAGCCTCGCACTCCCCCCCCCCCCCCACCTCCCCATCGTCGCCCCTTTATCACATTTATTCCTTTCCCTGTGTCTGCCCACATGTAAGCTCCCCCCCCCCCCCCCTGCAAGCACACCCCTGCAAGCACCACACCACGTTGCATCCACTTGCATGCATGTAGCGTCTTGGCAGCCAAAATAGCGCGGACGGACAGACAGACAGACAGACAATATAAAACAGACACACAGACAATATATAATTATATACCATATATATATTTTTTTAACTATGTTATGTATAGCTTTGTAAGCTGCTGGGATTTCGCTGTTGGCACCATGTACGCGCACTGAGGGGGGTCAAGTGATGAGGGATATGTTTCTATTTATTTTGTCTTTCTTTCTTTATATTTCCTTTCCATTTCTTTTTATTTGTTTATTTCTTTTTGTTTTTGTTTTTCTTCTTCTGTTTTTTTTTCTCCTTTCTTTATGTCGTTCCTATTTTTTTTCTTCTTTTCTTTTTATATTTTCTTTCCTTCTTTCTGTCATTTGTCTTATGTTCCTTTTTTTTTCTCTCTGGCTTACATTACTCTCTTTTGTATTTCTTTTTTTGTTTTGTTTTCTTTCATTCTAAAGCCGTTGGGATTTTGCTGTTGTTGCACAACGAAAGTGCACTGAGCAGGAAGTATTTTAGGATTTGTTTCCATGGTTTTTCTTCTTTTTCTGTCCTCCTTCTTTCTTTCTTTTTTCTCTCCTGTGTTTTTTCTTTCCTTGTTTCTTTCGTTTTCCTTTTTTTGTTTGTTTCTTTCTGTACGTCTCTCTGTCTTTCCTTTTTTTTTTAATATATTATATGTCTTTCTTGCCTTACTCCAGTCTTTCTTTCTTTTTCTCTCTCTTTCTTTCGTTCTTTCTTCTTCCCTCCTCCGTTTCCCTTTCTTTGTTTTTTTTCTTTCAGTCCGTCTCTTTGTCTTTCCTTTCTGTCCATTCTTTTTTTTATGTGTCTTTCGTGCCTTACTCCAGTCTTTCTTTCTTTCTCTCTCTCTCTCTTTCTTCTCTCTTTTCTTTCTTTCCTTCTTTCTTTCTTTCTTTCTTTCCTTCTTTCTTTCGTTTCCCTGTCTTTGTTTGTTTGTTGCTTTCTGTCCGTCTCTCTATCTTTCCTTTCTGTCTTTTCTTCCTCTTTTTTTTTATCTGTCTTTCTTGCCTTACTCCATTCTCTTCTCTCTCTCTCTCTCTCTCTCTCTCTCTCTCTCTCTCTCTCTCTCTCTATCTCTCTCTCTCCTCTCTCTCTCTCACTCTCTCTCTCTCTCTCTCCCTCTCTCTCTCTCTCTCTCTCTCTCTCTCTCTCTCTCTCTCTCTCTCTCTCTCTCTCTCTCTCTCTTTTTTCTTATTTTCTATCTTTTTTTCCCCCCCTTCATTCTTTCTTCCGTTTTTCTGTCTTTGTTTTTTTCTTTCCTTCTGTCCGTCTCTAGATCTGTCTTTCCTTTCTGTCTTTTCTTCTTTTTTTTATCTGTCGTTCTTTCCTTCCTTCATTTTTTTTCTGTTTCTGTCTTCCTCTCTCTCTCTTTCTCTCTTTCTTTCTGTCTGTCTGTACTCCTGGTAAAATCCCCGTTCCTATTATGCCACCGAGTGACCCGTTAAACCACGCATGGGGGACATATAAATAAAGATAAAGATAATGATATAAAGTGCAGGCAGAGAAAAAAACACCTCTGATTTGTCTTAGATTTTCTTTTCATATAACGTGTTAGCAATGTGCTGTGGTTGGAGCCAAAACAATACAAGCACACCTACATTCATAAAATACAATAAACTAAATAAATAACAAGAACAAGGACTTGATATTTTAGTCGTGTTTTAGTTATTCCGAAGCAGCAGTCGTTATGATCGTGGAGGAAACGTGCACAGGTTTCCAGTTACCCAATGTCTTAGCTCTCTCTTCACTTCGTTCAAGCACTGTCTGGCTGCATCTCTCTATTCATTATCTGATACACCGCCAGGCACCAACATTACCGACCCCCACCCCCCACCCCCCACCACCCCGTCCCATTAACCCTGCAACGCCCCCCTCCTCTCCTGAGTTATCCTCATTCATTTTCCCAAGCCCTATTTACTACCCGCCCCCCCCCCCCCCCCCCTATCAGCTTTGCTCCTAGCCCCTTCACCCCCCAAAAAAACAAAAACAAAAAAAAAAAAAACACAAAACAACCCATTCTAGCGATTCTTGCACTCTCTTCTCCACACATCCGATTTCAGCCATACGTCTATCCAAATGCGACGACGTATAATTATGTGAGGCATGCTTCTGGTGAACCCCTCCTGGTTTTCGTACACAATAGGCCGATTCGTACAGACCAACATACACGAATCTTTAAAAAAAAAAAAAAAAAAGTGATATAGAAATATGGATAGTTCGTGTCTTTGGCGAGTGGGTGGGGGTGTGGGGTGGGGTGCTTACAAATAATAATAATAATATATAATAATAATAATAAATAATAATAATAATAATAATTTTAATAATAATAATAATGTTAATAACGATAATAATAATGATAATAATAATAATAATAATAATAATAATAATAATAATAACAGCAGCAGCAGCAGCAACAGCAACAACAACAACAACAACAAACAACAACAACAACAACAATAATAATAATAATAATAATAATAATAATAATAATAATATGATGGATAGTGTTTATATAATAATAATGTTATGAATATTTAAATAGCGCTCTACTTCCTTTTGCAGTGAGCTCAGAGCGCTGTACATCAACATTACAATATATAATACAAGAGAAATAAATATATAACAGAAATGAATATATAAAATAAATTAATATATAAAATAAATAAATATACAAAAGAAATAAACATACAAAAGAAATTAATATATAAAAGAAATTAATATATAAAAGAAATTAATATATAAAGGAAATAAACATATAAAATAAATTAATATATAAAGAAATTAATATATCAATTTTTTAAAAGAAATTAATATATAAAAGAAGTTACTATATAAAAGAAATCAATATATAAAAGAAACTAATATATAAAAAATAAAATATAAAATAAAAATATATAAAATAAATAAATATATAAAATAAATGAACGTACAAGAATTGAAGAAGAAAAAACAACCACACCATTAAACTTTCCTCTTATATATATAGTTTGCTTTAATAAAACTTTGTTTGTGTCCAATATTTAAGTTTGTGAGCCTAAGAGAGAAACTCAATAAATTTAATTTTAGCTTTACGATTTGTTCTGTGTTCTGAAAAGAATAAAAGAAAATAATGTGCTGATTTACTTTTTCTCCCAATGGGGGAGATAGACAATGCCTATGCAAAGACAGCTGTTTCGTCTTTGAGAAAGACTCTTCAGTCTGCATATCGGCCTGCAAAGAATGTCCACAGTGAACATTCAAACTGAGCTAGAAGACTTTCTTCAAGAGAAAGGTTGTCCTCTTTGCACCAGATTGAAAGTCCACAATAAAAGCAAACCAGCACTTATTTCAAAAGAAATGATAAAAATCTTGTGTAAAATAACAAAAATAATAATGCTAAGCACATAAAAGAAATAAACATATAACAGAAATTAAAAAGAAATTAACATATAAAAGAATAAATAATATTAAAATACATAATTATAGTGAACGAAGCTAGTAGGGTTGTGTCAGATTCTTCCAGACAGTAGTATTTCCATCGGAGTCATACCTCCTCACAGTCTCTCACAGTTGCACAGACGTACGACTGCAAGTGGACGTGTGGCGCAGGACCCCCTTACTTTGCTCCGCGAGGCGGGCGTGTTGTTTCAAAACATCATCTAATTTCAACGCTCTCTGAGTCACTGGGTCAGTGTGACGTTTTCACAGAAGCGGCTTACTTTTCTCGGTCTTCTTGTTCTTGTTCTTGTTCTTCTTCTTCTTCTTCTTGTTCTTGTTCTTGTTCTTCTTCTTCTTCTTCTTCTTCTTCTTCTTCTTCTTCTTCTTCTTCTTCTTCTTCTTCTTCTTCTTCTTCTTCTTCTTCTTCTTCTTCTTCTTCTTCTTCTTCGTTGTCATCGTCGTCTTCTTCTTCTTCTTGTTCTTCTTCTTGTTCTTGTTCTTCTCTTCCTCTTCTTGTTCTTGTTCTTGTTCTTCTTGTTCTTCTTGTTCTTGTTCTTCTTGTTCTTGTTCTTGTTCTTCTTGTTCTTCTTGTTCTTGTTTTTCTTGTTCTTGTTCTTCTTCTTCTTCTTGTTCTTTTTCTTCTTCTTCTTCTTGTTCTTCTTCTTCTTCTTGTTCTTGTTTTTGTTCTTCTTGTTCTTCTTGTTCTTCTTGTTGTTCTTCTTGTTCTTCTTCTTGTTCTTCTTCTTCTTCTCTTCTTCTTCTTCTTTTCTTCTTCTTCTTCTTCTTCTTCTTCTTCTTCTTCTTCTTCTTCTTCTTCTTTTTTCCTTCTTCTTCTTCTTCTTCTTCTTCTTCTTCTTCTTCTTCTTCTTCTTCT
>CM065700.1:30866446-30873946 GCA_017654935.2 Phymorhynchus buccinoides | reverse complement strand
AACTGGGAAGAAGACGAAGACGAAGAAGAAGAAGAAGAAGAAGAAGAAGAAGAAGAAGAAGAAGAAGAAGAAGAAGAAGAAGAAAAAAGAAAGAAGAAGAAGAAGAAGTGGAAGAAGAAGAAGAAGAAGAAGAAGAAGAAGAAGAAGAAGAAGTGGAAGAAGAAAAAAGAAAAGGAAGAAGAAAAGGAAGAAGAAGAAGAAGAAGAAGAAGAAGAAGAAGAACTGGGAAGAAGAAGAAGAAGAAGAAGAAGAAGAAGAAGAAGAAGAAAAAAAAGAAAAAAAAAAAGAAAAAAAGAAAAAAAAGGAGGAATACAGGAAGAATGAATTAGTTGTGATAAAAGACAGCTTAATAATGAATTCTACAAAAAAAGAGAGAAAAACGTGAAACCATATTCTCGTTTGCAAAGATTTAAGTTAATTAAAGTACCCAATTGGTAAGTAGGGGCTAAAACGTCAAAAGGAAACCCGTTTAAACTGGAAAATAGATACGATTAGTCCTACAAAACCTTTCATGTCAATTCCATTTTAAAGACTCGGTCATTAAGCTTACTTTCGCTAGTTGTAGGAAGCAAGAACTTAATACCACAAGGTAATTAGCCAAACAACTTAAAGAGGGGCTAAAGCGTTTTATATCCAAGATATCACTTTCACTTTGATAGTAAAAAATGACGGAGAAACAGAAAAACAGTGCACTTCCAAAATGACAAAAATAACTTTGTACTTAATTGGAACTGTGTTTGATTTCAAAGCGTTCAAAGGAAAGTCTTGGTTGTTTTATCAAAAGAGATTAGAGGTAAAGTCTGTGATCAATCTAAAAGTAAAAGAGAAATTTGAAACGAGGAGCACGTGATAAGAAATGGAAATGAACGGGAACATTGGGAAATGAAAAGAAAGAGACCCGGTTTGACTTATGTTGTTGCAAAGAGATCTTATAGTTTGGAAGAACTAGAAATAGTAACCGTTAGATAAAGGAAAATTATGTCATTTGAAAGTCATTCATTACAAATAGTTTATTTATGACGTTCCTCCTTTTTGACACAGCTACAAACGAATCTTAAAAATAGTCATTTTGAGTTCGATTATATTCACATAGACAGACAGACAAGCGTGTATATGCACTAATTCACGCACGCACACACATGCACAAGCACAAACACACATACACACACACGCACACGCACACACATATACACATATACACACACACACACAGACACACACACACACACACACACACACACACACACACACACACACACACACACACACACGTATACGCGCACGCGCACGCACACGCACACGCACGCACGCACGCACGCACACGCACGCACGCACACACACACACACACACACACACACACACACACACACACACACACACACACACACACACACACACATATATATATATATATATATATATATACAGACAGAGAGAGAGAGAGAGAGAGAGGTGGGGAGAGAAGAAGAGTTTAGAAAGACAGACAGACATACAGACAGATAGACACAGAGACAGAGACAGAAAGAAACATATAATAAAATATTTCAAATCTCAGCAAAAGAACATTCATGAAAAATCAAACAGGCACTGACGGTGTTGTTCTTTTTTTTCAGGGAAAACTATCAAGGGGAACGGAGAAGCAAGACCAAAAAAAGCAGCCTAAACTGCACAACGAAGACACGAAACCAGAAGAAGTAATTAAGAACCACTTAAGAAATGGAACTGTGCAAACCATTGAACAGGAAGGAAAACTAAGACTCACAGATCCTTTGACTTTCTAAGTTCTGCATCTGATAACGGAGGAACGGATGAGGAAGAAGAATCGAGAACTTTGCAGACCCTTTCGCTTTCTGGACTCTGATAACTGAGGAACGGAACAGGAAGAAGAATTAAGCCATGCGCAGATCCTTTCACTTTCTTAGCTCTGCATCTGGCAACTGAGAAAGGGAACTGGAAGAAGAATTTAGACATGCGCAGATCCTTTCACTTTCTTAACTCTGCATCGGGCAACTAAGAAAGGGAACTGAAAGAAGAATTTAGACATGCGCAGATCCTTTCACTTTCTTAACTCTGCATCGGGCAACTAAGAAAGGGAACTGGAAGAAGAATTTAGACATGCGCAGATCCTTTCACTTTCTTAACTCTGCATCGGGCAACTGAGAAACGGAACAGGAAGAAGAATCAAGACAGGCGCAAAACCTTTCGCTTTCTGGACTCTGACAACCGAGAAACGGAACACGAAGAAGAATTGGAACATCCGCAGATCCTTTCACTTTCTGGACTCTGACAACTGAGAAACGGAACTGGAAGAAGAAATTAAGACATGCGTAGATCCTTTCGCGTTCTGGGCTCTTGACAACTGAGAAACGGAACAGGAAGATGAATTAAGACATGCGTAGATCCTTTCGCGTTCTGGACTCTTGACAACTGAGAAACGGAACAGGAAGAAAAAATTGGACATGCGCAGGTTTTTTGACTTTCTGAACTCAGACAGAACATTAACAGGAAGAACAACAACAACAACAACAACAACAAAATAGACCAGCGCTGACCCATTCACGTTCTAAACTCTGACAACAGAGACACAGAAGAGGAATAGAACATCGTTATAAACCAGTGTCGTTTCTTTTAATTCCCTGGCGTTGACAACACAGAATAAACGGAGAAACAATAGCTCCAATTCGGAGACTTCAGTGGTGATCTTCCGTCTCGTGTCATCCCACCCCTCTTCGTTACACGATGGCAGAGAGAACGCTTTCCTCCCAAACATTTCTCGTTCACATCAAGGCAAGTCTCCTTTCCGTTGGTGTTTGACTTTTTCCTTTTGTTTGTTTGTCTTGTTTGTCTTGTTTGTCTGTCCCTGTCAGATGGGCGATTGATGTTTTGGTTCCATCTATTTTGTCTCTGTCTTCATCTCTGGCTCTGACTGTCGCTAATATGGGTCAGCCGCAATGCATACGATCTGACCCCAATACTTCTTCTTCTTCTTCTGCGTTCCCGGGCCATATGGCCATAATGGGTAAGATACGTATGTGTCCGGTTTTCAGTTTTCGCTGGTCTCCCCGCTGCGTACAGCCGACACATTCCGATTTCGGAGGAGCTGAAAGGAGAAACATTATTTGGAAGATTGTTTTTGAAATAAAAGGCAGGAGAATGGGGCCAATAATAAGTCAAAAAAATAGTAGATGACAGAAAGCAAAGGGAAAAGGCAGAGTCAAAGAGAGCGGCAGATTAGAGGAAGTTACAAGCACAGAACGTCCAGAAGGTGGGGGAACTATTTTGGCAAAAGACCCCCCGGTACCCCCACGGGGAGAGACACGTGGAGGGGGCGGGGTCGTCCAGCTCCCCGTATGGAGACACGAGGCATCCACCCACTGCCCCGGACCCCAATACAACGCGATTGTGACGATGTCTGGGAGTCGTAAAATCGCGTGGAACACTTCCGTCTAAAGAATAATGCTACTATAGTCGCTCACTATACTAATTAGAGTTGAGAACCGGTTCAAAAATCCAAACCGGTTTTAAACCGGTTTTCCCTATTCGAACTGGTTTTACTGAACCGGTTTTTAAACCAGTACTCGCATCACTAGTTTCACCTATGCAAACACATATTTATTTATCAGAATATTCACACGCGCACACGCACACGCACACGCACGCACACGCACACACACACACACACACACACACACACACACACACACACACACACACACACACACACACACGCACAATAAAGAAACTTATGACTTATGACATACACACACTCAACTCAACACTCAGTCAAAGTCAAAGCCATACAGCACCACAAACTAGAAACAGCTACTCTTGGTTTACAAACACCCAATCTGCGCTGAGAATCAGTGTTGTTCTTAAAAAAAGAATGCGTTATTCTAAGAAAAACTTACTTTCAGTTTGCAGTTAAAAAACCGGTTCACGGCAACTCGAACCGGTTTTTCGAACCGCGAATGTTTAGCACCGGTTTTTGGGTTCAAACCGGTTTTCCCCCCCACCTCTACTAATAAAGTAGACCCCGATACACGACTCAAATAAAATGTCTGATACCAACACAAACAAAAAGATAGTTTATCAGATTCATGTTCAGGGGACTAAAAATATAGTGAACGTAAATATGCTTACGCAATGATTTTACGCATTGGACTGTAGAGGGGAATTATTGTGGTTTTTTTTTTATCTTGTTGATTTTTTGCTCCTTTTGTTGTTGCCTGCTTTTTAGTCCCCGAGCCGATGGTTTTTGTCTGGTCCGTCCGTCCGGTGTCCGTCCGTCCGTGCCTCCGTCCGTCCGTCCGGCTATTCGTCCGTTTAAAAAACCCCAACTATTCAGTGTATCATCATCAAATTTGGTATACTAGTTTGCCAAGAGGCAAGCTATCCACTGATGTATTTAGTTTTACATTAAGGTCAAGGTCGCGCCAGTTACGGGGTTCAAACCCCGAAACACATCATCGCTAATATCTCGCGAAGTTTTGCATGTATTTCAATGCAGGTTTTTTTCACAACATTTCTTGATGAATGGTCTATAACACAGTTGTCATGAATTTTTCTGTGCGCTCGTGTGCGCATGATCGCGCGCGCTCAAATCACGGGTCCGAACCCCAAGGCTATATATAAAAAACACTATTCAGTTACGTGCTGTTTTTATGCGTTTTTATGTAGTTACGTGCTGTTTTTATGCGTTTTTATGTATGTGTACAACCGACACATTCCGATTTCGGAGTAGCTCGGCGATGCTGCGAGGGGACTTTTCAGCCGCCCGGCGTTGCACTTGTTTCTCCTGTTGTTGCCTGCTTTTTGCTCCTTTTGCTATTTTTGCTTGTTTGTCTATGTTGATAAAGGCGCATTCGCCAAAATATCCAGCAGTTTTGTTTTGTCTCTTGTGAATAAAATAACGTCACTTTACACTTGTCGTGTCGTTGTTTGCTCGTTGTATAGGGTAAGACGGGGTAAGAAGCCCATGGGCGGGTAAGAAGCCCATGCCAATTATCTCATGAAATAAAGAAAATTTCAGTCACATTTTGCCCATGAGACGAGTGTTAATGTTTAGCATTCGTCTCATGGGCAAATTTGACTGAAATTTGCTTTTATTTCATGATAAAATTGGCATGGGCTTCTTACCCGCCCATGGGCTTTTTACCCCGTCTTCACCTACTTAGTAGGATTTCATAAATGTATGTAAACAGCAGAATTTCACGTGTATTATCATGCCTCACAAATGTCAAAATCGGGTCGCAGCGAATCGAATCGTATGTAGTGTAGCTGGGCCTGAAGTCTCTCAGTAAGTGACCTTTGATTTATACACCCCCTTGCTTTCTGTCCTACCATTGTCTTGGCTTAACCCTTTCACCGCCAGCCATCTCTGAACCAAACATCATTATAGTAATAAGCCAACTGTCCGTGTGTGTGTGTGTGTGTGTGTGTGTGTGTGTGTGTGTGCCTCTCGGCGCCCGTATCTCCGGCGTTTCTGGGCCGATTGCCTTCGAATTTGGCAGGTACATGACCGGGGACGGTGACTATCGGTGTGCCAAGCCGGCAGCGAATCGGTTCAGAAACGCGCGCGCTATACCCATCCGCCGTTTCTTAACCGAATCGCTTCAAATTTGCTGTACTCAGCGTTACCAGTACTTGGCGTTACCGTTTCTAGGCATTACCGTTACTAGGCGTTACTGGTACTCGGCGTTGCACTAGTTTCCATAAAATGTATTTGGTTACAGAAAAGATTTCATCTGCAATATTGTTGGATTTCTCTGTGACACATTTAGAATAGGCTCAATCGTTACTGCCCAAATTTAGGAGCACAATATTATTGAATAATAGACTCTGATTCAAGAGTTTTAATGACACGAGTGTTAAATCATTGTGGTGCAAAAATGCGACATTGGCGGTGAAAGGGTTAAACTCTCTTAATATATCACAGTGCACTTGCAGTTAAGTTTTGTTTTTTTGTTACTTAGTAACCGCCCACCATGAAATGGGCCAAATGGCTTTTCATTACATCATTCAGTGTTCAGTGTTCAGTGTTCAGTGTTCGTTCTCTCTGCATTACGTTTCTTGCGTGTGTCTTTTTTTTCTTCTCCACAGTTCCTCTCTCTCTCTCTCTCTCTCTCTCTCTCTCTCTCTCTCTCTCTCTCTCTCTCTCTCTCTCTCTCTCTCTCTCTCTCTCTCTCTCTCTCTCTCTCTCTCTCTCTCTTTCTCTCCCTCTCTCTCTCTCTCTCTCTCTCTCTCTCTCTCTCTCTCTCTCTCTCTCTCTCTCTCTCTCTCTCTCTCTCTCTCTCTCTCTCTCTCTCTCTCTCTCTCTCTCTCTCTCTCTCTCTCTCTCTCTCTCTCTCTCTATTACGTTTGTGTCTGTCTGCCTCTCTTTCGTACCCCCCCCCCCCCTCCTCTCTTTCTTTGCCTTTCATGTTAGCTGTTCTTATGTAAGTTTCTTTTTGTTCTTCCTTTGCGTCTTTTGACACCCCCCCCCCCTCTCTCTCTCTCTTTAATTGTTTAAACGAATCATACTCAAATAGTCATATCTGTAACCACATACACACACGCACGCGCGCTAGCACGCACGCACGCACGTACGCATGCACTCACAAACACGAGCGCGCGCGCACACGCACACATACACACACACACACACGCACGTGACCATTTTGCCACGGCAGAAGCCATCTTGAATTTCGATTAAGGCTGTGAATAAGAGAGTAGGGCCTACAGGTAACTGCGGGCAAAATATGCGGGCAAAAGTGCAGTAAGACAATAGTCTAGTCTAGTCTATAGAACGATCGCCCAGCAGGGCAAAATGCCCTATTATTTCCATATCACATCACATCATTTGTGATTCTGCGGGTTTTACATACACGACTGTCATCCTTTTTTGTTTTTTGTTTTGTTGTTGCATGGATGAAATCAATACATGCTGCGTGTTGTCCCTGATCTTGCATCGATAAAGCGATGCAATGATATACAAGGGATTATGATACTGATGGGAAAATAAAGGAGACAAGCGCAATGAAGTTGGGAGAGGGTGGGGTAGTGTGAGGGGTGTGTGGTTAAATGAAACCTGTATCTTTAAAAAAACAAAAAAACATTCGATCAACCTTAGCTACTTGTTAGAAGCAAAAACATGATGAGTGAAGTGTTAGAAAGCAATATTGCTTAGAACATCCATTCTGAAAAGCGGAAACAATACCTGCTCATACTTCTCTCCAACATTTCCATTTCCAACGTTTCCTCCCCTCTCTTCCATGCCTTTTCCATGTTATACCGCTGTTTGTTTTATTTACCTGCAAGGGCAGACTGCCCCAGACTGTTTTTACTTCATCTCTTTGTTATCGGTCTCGAAGACCACGAGGTTTATAACTCACTTTTTGTCCCCTTAATTAATCGCTACTGTCGGTCCCCACGCTGCTTAACACATTATGACAAAATGATTATCGCCACTTCAACTCGAGGCTACACTTCGACGGCAAGAGTTAAGCCCTTGTTGATCAGTA
>CM065700.1:30851446-30853946 GCA_017654935.2 Phymorhynchus buccinoides | reverse complement strand
CCAGGGACCACATCCCAACAGCGGAAGCACTTGAACAGTATGGTACAAGCGCATCAGCTACGGGTGAGAACATTACGTGTGCGACCGTTTTTTTTATTACCCCGCCATGTGGGCAGCCGCACTCCGACTTCGGAGGAATATAAGTGGGGATTAAAACAGGCGCAATTGAGAAGCACCCGTTAGAAAACGCAGGGAACAAAGTAGAAAATTAAAGAAAATATTAAGAAGGAAAGGAAAAGAATGAGACACAGCCAATGTAATACAGCTTTATTTGATTTGGGAGTAAAATGTAATATTATTATCTTCCCCACACAGAGGCGGACCAAATGATTCGCAAGGGGGGTGGGTGGGTTCCGCGGGGGGGTTCTGTGTGTGTGGGAGGGGGGGGGGGGGGGGGGGGGGGTCCAGGGAGCTGCATAGGTCCTGGGTTAACCCTTTCGCCGCCGATGTGGCATTTCTGCACCACACCGATTTAACACCCATGTCACTGAAAGGCATGAAATTAGGTTCAGTTATCCACTGACCTTAATATGATGTTTATTTTGGGAGATTGTAAAAGGCGTTATTACCCGGCCAGAGGCCAGGGTTTTGCGATTTTGCGATTGGTGTGTGTGTGTGTGTGTGTGTGTGTGTGTGTGTGTGTGTGTGTGTGTGTGTGTGTGTGTGTGTTGTGTGTGCGTGTGTGTGTGTGTGTGTGTGTCTGTGTGTGTGTGTGTGTGTGTGTGTGTGTGTGTGTGCCGATTATCTTAAAAACCACTGTTTGGACTTTGATTAAAATTGGCAGAGGGGTAGACAGCTTGAAAAGGAAGCTTCCTTTCGTTAATCAACACCGTGCTGACCTTGACCTTGAAGTTTGACCTTGAAAACCGAAATTTCCTTCTTTGGGCTATGTAATTTCCCCCCAGCTTTATTTCGTGAACTAGTGAACAGAATCGCTTCAAATTTTGTGTGGTGGTGTACCATGGTGTAAGGAAGTTTGCATAAAAGTTCAGCTGTATCTCGTGAACTAGTGAACAGAATCGCTTCAAATTTTGGGCTATGTATTTTATGCGTTCTGTAAAGGTGGAAAGTGGTGTGTTTATTGGGGGGTGGGGGGGGGGGGGGGGGGGGGGGGGAGAGGCGGGAGAGGACATAACTCTGGCCGGGTTTGCATCGTCACAATGCCTTGCTGCCGCTCGGCGATGCACTTACAATGCGTTGCTGCCGCTCAGCGATGCCCTTGTTTGATACATGTTATAAAAAAGGGAATTCACCGTATCGCAAACGCCAACTTTTCTTTACCCGGGGAAGTTTGACAGAAATGTTTTTGTCTAAAAAATGGCTGGCGGCGAAAGGGTTAAGGTGTAATGGCCTTGTGGGGGCCCATGGGGCGAAACCCCCCCGGGGGAAATTTTGCAGTTTAGTGATTATTAACCCCTTTACTGCCAGATAAAATTAAAGAAAAATTCATTGGGCAAATCATGCCATGAAAAAGACAACTGATAGAGCCAATCTGGCAAAATGGTCTGGGGATATAACTCTCTTGACTGCGTTAGAGCAAAGGCCAGCATATCAGGGTTATTCCTCTTCATCTGATGACATCATCAGTGATGTCATCAGGTTAGTACGTCATACGTTGGCGGCAGTCAAGGGGTTAAAGCGGACAATTGAGACATTTTCTTACTTTTTACCCTTGTATAAGGTACATGCTTGGGGCTAAGGGGTGGGTGGGTGGGGGGGTCCGGAAACCCTGGAAACCCCCCTCAGATCCGCCCCCCTGCCACAGTAATACTCTGTTTGATTGAGGATAAAATATGGAAGAAAAAAAGGAGAGAGAGTCTTAATATTATGCAGTTTTTGAAGAATCATATTTGCTATTTCTGGGAAACATATTTGTTTAATGTAATAAACAAGCAGATTATTTGATTGTTTTGTAATTTGTTTTGGTGAGAGAATTAGATTAAGATCATGTCGCAATAGGAGAGAGAGAGAGAGAGAGAGAGAGAGAGAGAGAGAGAGAGAGAGAGAGAGAGAGAGAGAGAGAGAGAGAGAGAGAGAGAGAGAGAGAGAGAACACTGAACACTGACAAACTTTATTTAACAATGGTAAAGATTTTAGGCCATTCTTACAATCTGTCCTTGGATTAAAGAAAAACAATTAAAGAGAGAGAGAGAGAGAGAGAGAGAGAGAGCGAGAAAGAGAGAGAGAGAGGGAGGGAGGGAGGGAGGGAGGAAGGGAGGGGGGAAATGTAGCTGTTTGTATAATTATGTGTGGGGGTGGGGGGGGGATAGGGGTGGTGGCATATGTTACACTGGTTGTTGAAAGAAAGAAAAAGAAAATAATTTTTTCCCCCCACGCACACACACACACACACGCGCGCGCCACACACACACACACACACACACACACACACACACACACCATTATGGCATAACACTAAACAACACTAGTTTCATAACGGTTTCTTTGTTTTTGTATATTATTAATGTTTTACGTCCTCTCGGCCAGTTATTGGGGAAGG
>CM065700.1:30823946-30826446 GCA_017654935.2 Phymorhynchus buccinoides | reverse complement strand
TTCACACGTACTGATCGTCACAGACAAGCAGATAATAGTATATACACAAACGAACACTATTAGCATTACGCTCGCTTCCTCTGTCTACTTGTCTTCTGTCTGTCGTTTTGTTTTGTCTCTGTCTCTGTCTCTGTCTCTGTCTCTGGCTATTATATGTCTGTCTGTCTGTTTCTCTCTGGTTTAAACAAATTTATTCATAAACAATCACATATCAAAGCAGCATCAGAATAAGGATCACAGAGCACAACAAACTTAAAGTTTATACTAGGTGCTCAAAACATTTGAAGTACACAGTATTGGCTGCAACTAGTGACGTTAGTACACTGGCTAAATGATGAAAGAAAGGGAAAAGAAACAGGGACGGTACTCATGTCGAGATAGCATGAGACTTAGCATCATGCTAACTTAGAAGCTCTTCCAAAAGTCCTATTAAATCCTATAGGACATTGGAAGAGCTTCTAAGTTAGCATCATGCTAAGTCTCATGCTATCTCGACATGAATACCGTCCCAGAAGCATAACAACGTGGGAATACTAAGTAAAGGAGAACAAACAAATTCATAGACATATTCATGAACAACCAATCAAACAAATAGATACAGAAGAAGAAGAGGGAAAAAAAGAAAAAGAAAAAAAAAGAAGTAGAAGTACACACATGATAATTATGACAAGTACGTCAAGTAGGGGCATTTGTCTCCGCACTGTGCGGGGCACATAGAGACGGGGACACATAGAGCTGCTATACAGAGTCAGTGACACATAGAGACGGGATACGTAGAGACGGGGACACATAGAGATGCTATACAGAGTCAGTGACACATAGAGACGGTGATGATACGTAGAGACGGGGACACATAGAGACAACTATACTTTTGTGTTACAAGAGTCAGGTGACACATAGAAGACGGGGGCGACACACCATAGAGACGGGGGACACATAGAGATGCTATACAGAGTCAGTGACACATAGAGACGGGGTACATGTTAGAGTATGTATCTAGATGTCAGTGACAAATGCAGAGACGGGGACACATAGAGATGCTATACAGAGTCGTGACACATAGAGACGGGACACATAGAGACGGGGACAAATAGAGACGGGGATACAGAGAGTCAGTGACACATAGAGACGGGGGTACACATAGAGACGGGGACACATAGAGATGCTATACAGAGTCAGTGACACATAGAGACGGGATACGTAGAGACGGGGACACATAGAGATGCTATACAGAGTCAGTGACACATAGAGACGGGACACATAGAGACGGGGACACATAGAGATGCTATACAGAGTCAGTGACACATAGAGACGGGATACGTAGAGACGGGGACACATAGAGATGCTATACAGAGTCAGTGACACATAGAGGCGGGGGACACATAGAGACGGGGACACATAGAGATGCACATAATGTTCGACAGAGTCAGTGACACATAGAGACGGGGACACATAGAGATGCTATACAGAGTCAGTGACACATAGAGACGGGATACGTAGAGACGGGGACACATAGAGATGCTATACAGAGTCAGTGACACATAGAGACGGGGACACATAGAGATGCTATAATAGAGTCAGTGACACATAGAGACGGGATACGTAGAGACGGGGACACATAGAGATGCTATACAGAGTCAGTGACACATAGAGACGGGACACATAGAGACGGGGACAAATAGAGATGCTATACAGAGTCAGTGACACATAGAGACGGGGTACGTAGAGACGGGGACACATAGAGATGCTATACAGAGTCATGAAACGAATGACACATAGAGACGGGGATACGTAGAGACGGGGACAAATAGAGATGCTATACAGAGTCAGTGACACATAGAGGCGGGACACATAGAGACGGGGACACATAGAGATGCTATACAGAGTCAGTGACACATAGAGACGGGATACGTAGAGACGGGGACACATAGAGATGCTATACAGAGTCAGTGACACATAGAGACGGGGACACATAGAGATGCTATACAGAGTCAGTGACACATAGAGACGGGATACGTAGAGACGGGGACACATAGAGATGCGTAATACAGAGTCAGTGACACATAGAGACGGGACACATAGAGACGGGGACAAATAGAGATGCTATACAGAGTCAGTGACACATAGAGACGGGGTACGTAGAGACGGGGACACATAGAGATGCTATACAGAGTCAGTGACACATAGAGACGGGGGATACGTAGAGACGGGGACACATAGAGATGCTATACAGAGTCAGTGACACATAGAGACGGGACACATAGAGACGGGGACACATAGAGATGCTATACAGAGTCAGTGACACATAGAGATGGGATACGTAGAGACGGGGGCACATAGAGATAGGGGCACATAGAGACGGGGACTCGTGAGGACAAGATTAGGACTGGGCAACCACGGGACTAATGTTTAAAGGCAAAGTCCGACGATGCAATCACTCGCCCTTTCGCAAGAGTGTTCACCCATTCTCACAGCGTGACAGAGCTACCAGGTAGCAAGC
>CM065700.1:30816446-30821446 GCA_017654935.2 Phymorhynchus buccinoides | reverse complement strand
CGCCACTGTCGCCTCTTGGCACCACAATGATTTAACACCCATGTCACTGAAAGGCATCAAATGAGGGTCTGGTATCCAGTGACCTTATGTTCTTAATTTTTGGGAGGTAAGGATAGGCCCCATTTTATGCGCGTCACAGAGGAATCCCCAATATTGCAGACAAAATCTGTTCTCTACAGGGGGTAAGTTTCATGGTACATTTTGGCTAAGGAGTGGCTAGCGTTGAAAGGGTTAAGCCCGTTCACCGACAATGTCGCATTTTTGCACCACAATGGTTTAACAACCATGTCATAAAAACTCTTGAAATCAGGGTCTGTTATTCAATGATATTGCGTTCCTAAATTAGGGCAGTAAGGATTGACCCATTTCTAAATGTGCCACATAGAAATCCCACAATATTGCAGACCATAGTCTTTTTCTGTAGCCAAGTAGCTTTAATGGAAATCTTTGGCTCAAAGATGGCTGGCGGTGAAAGCGTTAACCTTTCGCTTTGTTTAACTTACCTCTGTTTTCCGCCTATCGGGTTTGATCAGATTTGATGTCACTCGCTGTTTGAACGTTGTTTGCTTTTGTTTTGTTTTGGTCTGGTTTGTTGGTTAATAAACTAAGTTTAATTTCACGTGACTGTCCTTGGCGAGGCAGCGTCACGTGCAAGCAACTGACACCCATTGTGGACAATGACCCTGGAAGAGAATGAGACTAGCCTCGTGTTTCGATGTTTTGATTTCACTTCATAGGAAAGCAAGGAAACAAACAGAAACAAAAACAAAACAAAAAAGCAAATAGGGCCTGATCAGTTTCAGTGTGGGGTCATGTGGGAATCGATTATGTCTTTAAGATAGCTTCTGAGAGTGAAAGGGGGGGGGGGGGGGGAGAGAGAGAGATAGAGAGAAGGAGAGAGAAAACTTGAAAACTTGAAAACTTTAACTTTATTTTTGGTTTAAACGGTTTTTTTATTCAACAATTTCAAATTATAAACAATAACGAGGTAACTGGGTAACAACAAGCATATAGCTTATAACGTACCCGTACACAATACATTACATATAATTCAAATGACGGAAGGTGTGTTCTCACCAATTAGAAAATATTATTTCAATATTTAGAAACATTATTCACAAACTAACAAACAAAGTGAACAAAATAGAAAAACCAGAAAAGAAATAAAAGATAAGAGTTACATTTTGGAAAAATCACCCCCCCAAAAAAAAAAGAAAGGAAGGAGGAAAACAAAGGGGGATTGAGAGACAAATTAATCAACAATTTGATGGCTCAATATGACACTCATTAAAACATCTCACAAAAGTAATTACAACCATGTTTACATATCTAGAACAAGTTATTCAATCAATTAGACCAATATAGAGGTGCACCTGCGCTTTCACACAACAATGATTGGAATGTTTGATTTGACATGATAATTGAAAACAGTTTAGAAATAAGTTTAAAAGCGATTCGAACCAGAAATGAAGAGATGTACAGTTTCAAATATTAATATGTTGGTTTCATATGGAAGATTTTGCCTACCACACAAGAGAATGTCGCAATTAAGATAATCAGGAGAAAGGTTAGATAAGGTGTTAGCACGAACAACATTAAACAGGGGGCATGCTAAGAGATAATGCTCAGCTGTTTCGCGTACAAAGCCACAAGTGCAACCTGGATCATCCAATAAATGACGGGTGAATAAATCATAATTCAAGTCACTAATGCCAAGGCGAAGACGACAGTGCAAAATTTGTTCTTTGCGGTTGCCAAAATAGAAATATGCAGGTATAACAGTGTCCTGTGCTGATAGACTGCGCTTAAAAGCACTAAGGGAATCGCAACTTTTAAAATTTTCTGGAAGAGTGTTCCAGAGTTCTGTAGTGGATGGAATAAATGACCTATGATACAATTCTGTTCTAGAAGGTGGAACAACTCTCTCTGAAGGTCTTCGCCTATGGTACGGATTTCTTACAGAAACCAAATCAGGAATTAAATTTGAGAGATAATCAGGGCACAGACCATAAATCATTTTAAAATAGAATATAATTTTATGTCTACGTCGTCTTTCTCTAAGAGAAGAAAAACCAGATTCATTGTATAATTTCTTATGGCTAGTGCCACGAACAGATCCAATAATAGTTCTAATGGCTTCAAGGTGTAAGCTTTATTTTTCAAGGATAAAGATTTTAGGCAACGCCTAGTCTTCCAATCTGTCCTTGGTACATATACGAACATAGAATACAAACATGGCAAGGCATATTACACATACAAATTTGAACATAAAGGTAGCACCTTTGTACATATACGAACATAGAATACAAACATGGCAAGGCATAGAATTACACATACATAATTAAACATAAAGGTAGCAAAGCAGGTATTGTGATAAAGACAGGTTGAAATACGAATTTATAAAATTACATACGCGCATGTATAGTTGTTAATACTTGTGCGGGCATACATGCGTATAACCATGCACGCACACACCTGCACGTGCGCGTGGCACACGCAAGAATACATGCACATACACACAGATATATGTTGAAGCACGTATAAAAGAACTATACATTTTAGAACAGGGCAAACTAATGCAGCCTATGGTATGAAACCGGTAGCAAATAGCAATAGAGTGCAGACAATTTAAACATTAATTTTAGCACATTGTTGGAGATTAGTAAACAAACAGAGTGATGTGAAATACATAACATCGTATTAGCAATATAGCGTATCGGGATATATGAAGAAAAACAAAAAGAGAAAAATAATAAGAAAACAAAATCATGGAGGGTCGAATGTAAGAGAGAGAAGGAGAGAGAGAGAGAAGGAGAGGGGGAGAGAGAGAGAGAGAAGGAGAGAGAGAGAGAGAGAGAGAGAGAGAGAGAGAGAGAAGGAGAGGGAGAGAGAGTTAGAGGAGAGGGGGAGAGAGAGTGAGAGAGAGAAGGAGAGGGAGAGAGAGAGAGAAAGAGAGAGAGCGAGAGATAGAGAGAGGGAGAGAGAGAGTGTGAGAGAGAGAGAGAGAGAGAGAGAGAGAGATAGAAGGAGAGAGAGCGATAAAGAGGGAGAGAGAGAGAGAGGAAGAGAAAACTAGGGAGAGGGAGAGAAAAAGGGAGAAGGTGTGAGATGGTTTAAATTCATAGAAAATTTAAAACAAAGCACAAGCAACTTTCGGAAACTCCATCGTTTTATTATGAAGTGCATACTATTATTACTGATGGCTCTTAGAGCAAGGGATGGGTGCCTCATTCGTTCAGGGAACGTTAAGATTAAAGGCGGCGTGGGAAGGAAAGGGATGGGCTCCTCCTTCCATGATGCCGTGGCCCTTGACATGGAGATCCTCTAACAGTTGACTGCCCCTACGGCCGATAGACTATGGGTCCTTTGCCTTTGACCTTTACCTGAGAGGACATCAGAATGAAGATAAAGCAAACAAGTGCAACGCCGAGCGGCTGCAAAGTCCCCTCGCAGCATCGCCGAGGTACTCCGAAATCGGAATGTGTCGGCTGTACACATACATAAAAAGGCATCAAAACAGCACGTAACTGAATAGGTGTTTTTTTATATAGCCTTGGGGTTCGGACCCGTGATTTGAGCGCGCGCGATCATGCGCACACGCGCGCACAGAATAAGTCATGACAACTGTGTTATAGACCATTCATGAAGAAATGTTGTGAAAAACACTGCATTAAAATACATGCAAAACTTCGCGAGATATTAGCGATTATGTGTTTCGGGGTTTGAACCCGGTAACTGGCGCGACCTTGACCTTAATGTAAAACTAAATACATCAGTGAATAGCTTGCATCTTGGCAAACTAGTATACCAAATTTGATGATGATAGACTGAATAGGTTTTTTTAGAAACACGGACGAATAGCCGGACAGACGGAGGCACGCCGGACACCGGACGGACGGACGGACGGACCAGACAAAAACAATAGCTCCCCGAACCTTCGGCTCGGGGACTAAAAAAAAGAAGGAAGGGGCAACTTTAGGAGACTCCAACTTTTTATGAAGCGTATAATAATATTATTACTCATGGCTCTTAGAGCAAGGGATGGGTGCCTCATTCGTTCAGGGAACGTTAAGCTTAACCCTTTCACCGCCAGCCATATTTCAGCCAAAAATGTCCATTAAATTTACATGGGTAGAGAACAAAATCCATCTGCAGTATTGGGGATTCTTCTGTGACATATATAAAATAAGGTCTATCCTTACTTCCCAAAACTAAGACAATAGGGTCTTTGGATAATAGACCCCAATTTGATGCCTTTTAGTAACATAGGTGTTAAATCACTGTGGTGTAAAACTGCGACTTTAGCGGTGAAAGGGTTAAAGGCGGCGGGGGGAAGGAAAGGGATGGGCTCCGCCTGCCATGATGCCGTGGCCCTTGACATGGAGACCCTCTAACAGTTCACTGCCCCTACGGCCGATAGGCTATGGGTCCTTTGCCTTTGACCTTTACCTGGGAGGACATATAGGAATGAAGATCAAGCAAACAAAGAAACCGATAAACAGACGGACAAGCAGGCAAAAAGCAAACAAAACAATATAACAGTAAGATGGAACAAAACATATGACCAAATCCAAAGAGAGAGAAAAGGTGGCAGAGTGGTTAAGACGTTCGCCTGCCAAATGGAACGCGTGACTGCAACGTGAGTGACCCGGGTTCGAATCCCGGCCTCGCCCTTTCTTTCTAGTTCGACAGGAAAGTCGAACTGAACGTCGAGTCCTTCGGGTGGGGACTTAAAGCTAGTCTGACCCGTGCGATAAACGCACGTAATAATCCCACGGCAGTTGAAAGTCGCTAAGAGCAGGGAGAATTCCCGCTGCCTGGTATGGCCAAATTGATAGCTAGGTTTTCCAAGTGTGCCCACACTCCCTCCTCACCCCCCTGCCCCCCCCCCCCCCCACCCAAAAAAAAGGGTAGGCGCTGCACTTGCGGCGACGCTCTCTCCTGGGGAGAGCAGCCCGAATTTTATAGAGATGTGACTAGAATATACCAAATACCAAAAA
>CM065700.1:30798946-30806446 GCA_017654935.2 Phymorhynchus buccinoides | reverse complement strand
ACAGCAAATTTGAAGCGATTCGGTCAAAACACGGCAGAGATATAAGGCCCGTTTTGTGTTTCAGACAGACAGACACACACACACAGACAGACACACACACACTTGTCTTTTTATTATATGATGATCACAGACAAGGTAGAATGAAAATAAAAGAAATGGTATGGAGTACCAAAGGGGAGTCCTGTGCACCTCATCAAAATGACGCAAATAATGACACAAGCGTGACGTGATTTATCTACGATTTCAAGGGGGTGGGTAGCGACACCAATTGCTCTTTTGTCATAAGAATTAAACAGGGCATATATTTTACCCCAAAAATGCACAAGGTGTGTTACACTTTCTGTTGCTGCGGCATTTACAACGGTGTGTCACTCACGTTGTTTTATTTGTCCATTTATGAATATGTGACTGCAGGCATATTAAAAATGAAAGCAGAATTTGTATTTGTTGCTTTGTGAACAGTGAGTGCAGTTAGAAACATTTCAGATGATTTCATAGTGAATTTCAATGATTAAAAAAAAATTTGTTAACCCTCTTGCATTCGCATTTGTTACAGACAAAGCTTCTTCCAGTGTTCAGATTCTTTCTTACATTTTCAGGAAAATCTGTCTTCTGAAGCACACAGAGCGCCATACAGTTACTATCACATCATTGCAAGTGAGAAGCTCCTTCATAGTGTGTGCACAACAAGCCAGAACTTAGTGCGTGATGAAAATGCCATCAGAGGGGGTCTCAGAGTGGGGGCAAGCTACGGGCGGTTTTGGGCGGCTTGAATACACAGAGGCAACTTCCGGACGGGCGGTTTTGGGCGGAATAAATGCAAGAGGGTTAATGAAGTCTTGCTTATAAATATGGAGATTTGACCATGCTCGTTTCATGGGTCAATAATGCTTATATGCACATATTATACTAACAATTAATGTACAACAGGTTTTACCATTTATGTTGCTGGTAGTTCAGTTTGATGCAAGTCCCATTGCTTGTTAATGAAAACACCATTTTGCCATTTACAACAGGTATCGCTCACGTTGATTTACTTGTTAAATAATGAATGTGTAGCTTGCGGTCAAACACTCTTCTATATGAGAAGGTGAAAAGGTGAAAAGTGACAACCAACAGTGAGTGCACAGAATGCAAGATCTAGCAGACACAATTTGTATTTTTGCTTCCATTTGGTGTGTACATAATGTGATACATTATTGACCAATGCATTTTGGTTTCATTTTTGCAAAGACATCCACATGAATTCCTTCAAATATTTGAACAAAAACTGTTGTTTGTCACGCTAGACATACAGAAAATCATTTTTGTACAAAAACAAATTTGTTCATAAGAAAATATAATTTGTGTTGACTGTGATGTCTTTTTAAAACACCAAGTATAGCCTTCTTGCAAAATGTCCAGTGAACTCCTTCCCTATTATGGTTATCTTGCATTATTACTGTTGGTTGTCACTGTGGACATACGCCATCAAATTGTTTAATAATACACCCTTCTATGTCATGAAATTATTTTCAAGCATGGAAACTGCAGTGAAATAACCCAACTGCAACATCATAAGCATTAAAACTCATTTAGCTGCACAGAATCAACTTTTACAAGGAAAACTGTAGGTGGACATACTTTTTGCAGTTGGCGGACATACACCAAGTCTTTTGCTCATCAAAGACACAATTTCAAGAAAAGTATGTTGTCTTTTGGTGTACAAGATTATTTCATGAACATCTTTAGAGGAGACACAGATAAAACTTTCAATTTCAATTGTATGACTGTGTTTTAGAGGTCCAAACTGTTGGACGACCTTTTGTCACAGGCTCATATATTGTCAACACTGTTTGCCTCGTGTTGATCTTTGATCAACTGAATTTCTTGTTAGTACTCTAGTAATGGAGAACCTAGTGATGCAGACACAGGAATAGACGGAATGACGTGTGTACTGTCGACCTACCAGGTGCGATAGCTACGCTTCTGTCGTCTACTACTACGATGACCCGAAGGAAGAGCAGGACGCTGACGTCATTCCGTTATTTTCGGGTCATTGGCTGGTCTTGTGCTTTATTTGTCGTCATAATGGAGAGAGAGAGAGAGAGAGATAGAGAGGTAGAGGGGGGGGGGTGGAGAGAGAGGAGAGAGAGAGAGAGAGAGAGAGAGAGAGAGAGAGAGAGAGAGAGAGAGAGAGAGAGAGAGACGCTTCAGACGCTTCAGATTCTTTTTTTATAATTGACAATGGCATAGTTAAGCGAGAGAGAGAGAGAGAGAGAGAGAGAGAGAGAGAGAGAGAGAGAGAGAGAGAGAGAGAGAGAGAGAGAGAGAGAGAGAGAGAGAGAGAGAGAGAGAGAGAGAGAGACAGAGAGACAGAGAGAGAGAGAGAGAGAGACAGAGACAGAGAGAGAGATAGAGAGACGGGCAGCCAGAGAGCGTGAGAAAGAGAGACAGTATGAGAGAAAGAGAGAGACAGAAGGTTAAAGACTCAAAGAGTGTGTGATAGAGAGACAGAGAGAAAGAGAGAGGAGAATGAATGAATGAATGAATGAATTAATTAATTAATAATTTTATTAGAGAAAGAGAAAAGAGAGAGAGAGAAACAGAACAATGAACAATGAACAAACGTTTAATTTCTACAGGCCGCCGGCCCTTAGAAAGGCCAAAGTCATATAACATAAGCGTATCGAATATTGATCAAGTTCTAGAACCAAATTATTTTAAGATTAGTTAAGTAGGTCAAGAGACAGACAGAGAGAGAGACAGAGATAGTGAGGGAAAAAAGAGAGAAAAGAAGAAGAAGAAGAAGAAGAAGGTGAGAGAGAGAGAGACAGAGAGAGGGGGGGAGAGAGAGAGAGAGGGAGGGAGAGAGAGAGAGGGGGAGAGAAGGAGAGATCAGAGAGAGAGAGAGAAAGAAAGAGAGAGAGAGAGAGAGAGGGAGAGAGAGAGAGAGAGAGAGGGGGGGGGCAGGCAGACAGACAGACAGATGATACAGAGGAGGGGGAAGAGAGAGAGAGAGAGAGAGAGAGAGAGAGAGAGAGAGAGAGAGAGAGAGAGAGAGAGAAGACTCAGAGAGACAGACAGACAGACAGACAGAGACGGAGAGACAGAGACAGAGTGAAGTATAGGAAGTATACTTAGGAAAAGACCATTCGCGGCTGGCGGGTACTACAAAAATGTGCCCTACCATACAAACAATAAAACCATGTTTATGGAACGATCTGCTCTATCAGCAACCATCCGCGGTTTCTAAGTGCATTTTCTGGCATAATTATTGTTAGACTCATTTCCACCTACCCACTGTTAGGCTAGTCATGGCCTTTCACCACCAGAGGCAAGGCCGTCAGTTGAGTTCACCATCAACAGGCCATCATCCCCTTTCATCCCCTTTCTACCAGCAGAAGTCATAATACTGGACTACCCCCTCACCAGGGCGGGTCGGTTCGTACATAAAGCGGTGCATTGCAAATTTGCAGCTTGTGCAAATTTGCAGCTCGCTACTATGAGAGTGTGTATCAAAACACTATCTGAACCATCTTAGACGGAAAAAGTGCTGTCTCTATAGGGGATTTGAAGAATGAAAATATCACTTTTTCCGTAAAAAAATTAACTAATATTTTCTGTCCCGGATAGTACACTTGACACTTGGAGCGCAAGTGAAGTTATAGTGCGCGTACACTACAACTGCACTTGTAGAGCTGCAAATTTGCACGAGCTGCAAATTTGCACGCGACATGCATTACCCTTCGCCATTCTTTTTGCATATGGCTTTGGCCGGGAGTACGTAAAGCATAATATAGCTTCGCCATTCTGATCGCTTCTCGGCCTTTTGGCTAAGACAGTGATTCAGGAACATACATTTTTGTTTATACCCTGGTTGGTTTGTTCAGCCCGTCGTACATGGCGAAAGCCGATACGCGACGTTAAACTTCGCCAAACCTCATCTAGCCTAATCATATCTCGCCTAATTACACTTGGCCTAATATTTATCGAGTCTCGATCATATGTAAACGCTTCGCCTAAAAAGTTCCAAACCGCAACAAATAAGGTATCTTTAGTATATTTTATTCAACTCGTCAGACTACAAGTAAGAGCATACAGAACCTCCAGCTTGTAAATGTAGTTTGAATAGGTTTAGGGTTAGGGTTAGGGTTCGCATTAAAATATGAACATTCACAGCCATTTCGGCTTCTGTTTGCTGTTTCGCGATAACCCATGTTGAGGCTGATTAGGCGAGTCGTGCTAATGTTTTTAGGCGGAATGTTACGCTTGGGTTTTTCGTGACATCGGGAAGTTAATGCCGGCACGGAAGGTCGAGATCAAAGGATTAGGCGAAGTGTAATTAGGCGAAGTGTAATTAGGCGAAGTGTAATTAGGCGAAGTGAGGCGCACCCACATAAAGAAAAGACAGAGGCTTGGGGTACGAGCCCGTATCTCAAATTCTCCAGGATACGGATACGGCGCTCAATCACGGGACGTATAAATTCTGCTCCAATGTCTTCAAAAACTAATAACATGAATTTCTCTGACGTGGACGCAGGAACCTCTTCCTTTACCAAGATGCGTAAAATATACGAAATAAGAACATGCATTTTGTTGACGAAAAATTCGACTAGGAAGAGTTACTATCCCTGAACATGGTCTGAGTGTTGCAAGAATGACGTACCTCTAGCCACTGTGTAAAGAAAAACTTCAACACGAGTGAGCCAAAAATGGGGTGGGGGGGGGGGGGGTGGGGGGGGGGGGGGATACTTCTTCACTCGTCTTAGTTTACGTTCAGAGTAGCTAGTGGATGTCTCAAAAGGTTTCATATCGCCTTCGCTCATCTTGTTCTATTTGGGTTTGAATGCTTTCTTCTTCTTCTTCTTCTTCTTTCTTCTTCTTCTTCTTCTTCTTCTTCTTCTTCTTCTTCTTCTTCTTGTCATAGCTCGATGTTTGTTATTATGTTCTTCTTGTTCTTGTTCTTGTTCTTGTTCTTGTTCTTGTTGTTGTTCTTCTTCTTCTTCTTCTTCTTCTTCTTCTTGTCAAAACTCAATGTTTGCTTATATTATATTATATATATATTCTTGTTCTTGTTGTTCTTCTTGTTCTTAATCCAAATCTATCAATCAATCAATCAATCAATCACCCAGTCAATCAATCAATCAATCAATCTCCTTTTTGTTCAATCCATCAATTCTTCTTTTGCTTCTTCAATCTTCTTCTTGTTCGTGTTCTTGTTCTTCTTCTTCTGCTTCTTCTTCTGCTTCTTCTTCTTCTTCTTCTTCTTCTTCTTCTTCTTCTTCTTCTTCTTCTTCTTCTTCTTCTTCTTCTTCTTCTTCTTCTTCTTCTTCTTCTTCTTCTTCTTCTTCTTCTTGTCAAAGCTCAATGTTTGCTTATCTTATATATCTTCTTGTTCTTCTTTTTCTTCTTAGCCCAAGTAAATCAATCAATCAATTAATAAATCAATCAGTCTCCTTCTTGTTCTTGTTCTTATTCCTAACCCACATCAATCAATCAATCAATCAATCTCCTTCTTGTTCGTGTTCTTGTACTTCTACTTCTTCTTCTTCTTCTGATCCTGCTGCGGGTGGTTTTTGCAGCTCTGCGTTTCTTTCCCATCCTTTTCCTCGCAATCTATTTCACTCTACATGCTTTATTCTGTAACCCTTTGCTATCCCCCCTTTATTTTGTTTCTTCTTGCTCTTCTCTACTCTGTTTTCCCCCAAAAAAACATCCACAACTGCTTCTTCTGCTAACACCTCTTGTTTCTTCTTGCTCTTCTCTACTCTGTTTTCCCCCAAAAAAACATCCACAACTGCTTCTTCTGCTAACACCTCTTGTTTCTTCTTGCTCTTCTCTACTCTGTTTTCCCCCAAAAAAACATCCACAACTGCTTCTCCTGCTAATACCTCTTGCTTCTTCTTGCTCTTCTCTACTTTTCCCCCCAAAAAAAACATCCACAAAAGTGCTTCTTCTGCTAACACCTCTTGCCACTTGGCACAGTCCCACCCGAAGGCTGGAGAAATATGGCCAATGTCTGATGGTGTCTCTCTCTTCTCCATTCCCCTTTTATCTGAAAACGAACTGAACAGTATATTGGATCGAGTAGAGAGGATCGATCGTTTCACCAGAACGCTCAGACACCAGTGAAGTGTTTGGTCGCCCGCCACTCAGCAATACTCAAAAGCTACCCATACATCTAGTTATTCTGTCCATCAATCTGGTTTATCTACCTAATAATATAAGGCTGCCCACAGAAAGTTAGGGAACACTTTCAAAATACGCATGTTTTGTTTGTTTTGTTTGTAGCTTCACAACGCTTCGCGTCTGGAACTTAAAACTTGGCGGTTACATACACAAGAGACACGGCCTTACAATGAAAGCAAAATTGTTTCGTGATGCCCATCGGTTTCTATGGTAAGGTGAGTTTAATATATATAAAAAAACCGCCTAAAACAAATTCAGCAAAGTTAGTGCATCAGCATTGTTTTCCATAGAGTGATTTTTGCAAAATGGTACCCATCACATGTTAGCAGCAAGCTTAAAGAATGCGAACAACTCTCGATGAGGTCCTTTCTTAACAGAAGAGTTAGTGAAAATAGTCGCTTAGTTTCGAGAGTTGTGCAGCAAAAGTTGGGTGTTTGGGAATTTGGGAGACCCTTGCAATAGCTGCAGGAGGGGGTGGGTGCGAAGGGAGGTGGTCACCAATTTCAAGTATCAAGTCTAAGTCATTATTAAGCAGTGACAGTGGTTCCCGCATAGCCACAATGTCATCTTCCTGCAGCCATTCCAGGGCTCTCCCTAGATCCAAAAAAGGCTCAACTTTCCCTGCACAGCCATCGTGACTCAGTAATTAATCGCACTTTCTATTTTGTTTAGAAATGATCTTTTTGTAATTTGTACTCATTCTTTAACCTTCCTGCTAACACGTGCTGGGTGCCATTTGACTCAATTCACATTGTAGAAAAAATGCCTGAAATTGTTACAATTCTGTTTTTATTTTGGCGCCTTTTCAAACCTCACGTTACTATAGCAACCGATGACGATCGCGAAACAATTTCGCATTCATTGTAAGGTCATGTCTCCTGTATGTGTGTGTGTGTGACTGCCAAGGGTTGCGCTCTATTGATGCGAAGCGTTTTGAATATGTGAGCAATTAATAACCAAAACATGTGCATTTTGAAAGTGTTCCCTAACTTTCTGTGTGGGGGGCATAATTATATGCCTCTGCCTGAGGTTGTTTGATGTCTTTCAAGGCAGCTCTCTTACGCAGGAATTGCTGCTTATCTTGTGTCGTTGATCTCGTGTGTTCTCTCTTGCTCTTTTCAATTTTTTGGCTCACTATTGAGACTATAGTATGATAGTTGTTCGGTTGTGTGTATGTGTGTGTGTGTGTGTGTGTGTGTGTGTGTGTGTGTGTTGCAGCCGTGGTCTAATCTCCAAACTTTAGCGTTGGCATTTTCTCGGGAAATAGAAGGCGTACATTGTTCAAACTTTGCATACGCATCGATGCTTATCCAAGCTTTCAAACAATTA
>CM065700.1:30789202-30791702 GCA_017654935.2 Phymorhynchus buccinoides | reverse complement strand
CCGAGGTCGAACCTGGGTACAGGGGCTTTTTTCCTCTCATTCTGCACTAGGCCTTAACGGTCTGAACGTGGAGTCTTTCGGATGAGACGATAAACCGAGGTCCCGTGTGCTCATGCACTTAGCACACGTTAAACCCAGTGGCAACGAAAAAGTTGTCATTTGGTCAAAATTTACCCCCACCCTGACCCCCCCACCCCTTTTTTCTTCCTCATCAGTCACACAAAAATCGCATGCAAATAAAAAAAAATTGGGTTGCGCGCCTCTGGCTGCGACGCTCTCTCCAAGTGGGAGCAACCCGAATTTCACAGAGACGCCTCTGTGACTATAATGCACCTAACCTAACCTAACCTAATATTCTTCTTCTTTTCTGTGTCCCGGGCCATATGGCCATAATGGGTAAGGTACGTATGTGTCCGGTTTTCAGTTTTCACTGGTCTCCCCGCTGCGTACAACCGACACATTCCGATTTCGGAGGAGCTCAAAGGAGAAATATTATTTGGAAGATTGTTGGGTTGGAAAAAAAATAAAGGCAGGAGAATGGACCAATCAGTCAGAAAGATAGTGGATGACAGAAAGCAAAGGGAAAAGGCAGAGTCAAAGAGAGCGGCAGATTAGAGGAAGTTACTATCACAGAACTTCCAGAAGGTGGGGGAACTATTGTTTTACGAAAGACCCCCCCGGTATCCCCACGGGGAAGTATGGCTTATAAATTGTTCGCCACCAAAACAGATGGATCCATCAACAACAAAAATGGAAGCAGCAGAAAACAGTCAACATCAAAATTATTAAATTCAGCAGACAAAAAAATAACTGATGTGGCAGAAAAATTGTTGAAATCATCAGAAAATGATCTATCTGAGTATTACCTGATTGCATAAGGGAAAAATGATGGGAAGAAAGGAGAATATTTTCTCGAGAAACATTTGACTGTAGCAGAAGAGCTGGTTTTTGCCAACTTTAGACAGCCTATCTTTCGCCTCTGTCCCAAAGGTACACCCGTAGCCAGCTCAGATGGCTCAGACATGCTGAGTCTGATTTCCATCCCAATTTAATGATGCTTAAAAATGTTATTCTTCGTGAATCGTGGGCAGTTGCCAAAACATCTGTCCGTCAATAGGAATTGTTCGGAAATAATTAAGGGGAGTAATTTCATGGTGTATGGGAGTGATCTTGCCTGATTCAATCGGTCAAACAGGGGAAGTCACTCTACCACCAGCTCTCGTAGCCTATCGACTCGTGTGTTTGAGCAGACATACAGCACTTAGAACACCGTGCGTCATTCTTACAAAAATATGTCATTTATATTTTTATGTCACATTTTGCAAGTTCTCTCAGTTTGTGGATTGGCCAGCCTTAATTTTTCTACAAAAAAATGTTTGCAAGTCGCTGACTCGCATCCTGCGGTTTCAAGCTTCGACGCCATTGTTGCATCGTTGCTATGGTATTTGACCGAGTAATGGAGGTAAGCAACTCTTGTTTTTACGAAGTGCTCTCCCCTAGATTTTTTTCTTCCGAAAATCGTCAATTAGCTTCGGCATCCAGGCAGAATTTCTGCTCTCTTTGTAGTTATCAAAAGGAATGATGACCACGACGAGGCTTCCAACATCCGTTGCTGCGTTTTGGCTGCTGCTTTCAAGTCAGGTTCAAGTTGGTCTGTTTCCACATAGATGTTGTCCCCAGCACGCAGCGACTGCGCTTTTGAGGAGGCCCACTGGTGGTAGCAAAGACACTCAGTAGAGATCTATAGTAAGCTTTTTGCTGGTAGTATCAGCCGTTCACACTTTATGCTCGGTGTCCATCTGTGTTCTACCGAGGACCCAGTATGTTTGACAATCGTGTGAAAGGTAGCACACGCCTTGTTGCTTTTGACTTGCTGACATGTTTATACACACAAACAGGTCTGCTTCTTTTGGTCTCTCTCTCTCTCTCTCTCTCTCTCTCTCTCTCTCTCTCTCTCTCTCTCTCTCTCTCTCTCTCTCTCTCTCTCTCTCTCTCTCTCTCTCTCTCTCTCTCTCTCTCTCTCTCCCAAGACCCAAACAACATGGGCGACAGCGGACCAAAATGCGTACACAACGCACGCCAGTCGGTGTGAATGACATGGCAGCAGGTGTGAGAAGAACACTGAATGAAACAAAACAGATGCTTTGTATTAGCCAGGACACGAGATGTACACCGAGCCCACACTTCCAAGCTTCTGAGTTTGGTTCTACAGCAACAACAGTGTGTGCATGTTGTGACTGATCTCTTTCACCATGGGACCAGTTCAAGAGCATGCCACGTTCCACAACAGTTTAGGAAACGAGACAGTTCCAGTCTTTCACAGAATGTGTTCTGCCGCGTGATGGATTGCCTGGTTGATGACCTCCAAGCCATTGTTGGTTGATGGCAAGCCAGGGGCATAGGCCTACCCTTCAAAGTTGAAATCTGTGTCGTCAGTAGGGGGCTTAGTAGGTGGTGTCCTGAACAGGCTCCGCTGAACTCCACCGAAGTAACTCAGCAG
>CM065700.1:30781702-30784202 GCA_017654935.2 Phymorhynchus buccinoides | reverse complement strand
GCACACGAGACCTCGGTTTATCGTCTCATCCGAAAGACATGGGCAGACAGCGGACCAACATGCGTACACAAATCACGGCAGTCGGTGCGAATGACACGGCGGCAGGTGTGAGAAAAACACAGAATGAAACGAAACAGACGCTTTGTATTAGCCAGGACAAAAGATGTACACCGAGCCTTAGACACAAAAGACAGTGGGTAGAAGGGTAGTCATAATTATGTAAGATGGAAGTCCGCTTAACGTCCTCCGGCCTGGAACAGGCTCATATGTGACCCTGCACCACGAAAGGGACATTAAGTGTCAAAATGACCTTTTTGAGAAAATGAATGGCACAGTTGGAATCTTCAGGCAATTCTCTTTCTAATGATATAATTCTTGTATCCTTTCTTTGTTGCAGAGTTATGAGCATTTAAACTTGGTAAGGTGAATGTCGGCCATTTGGAGAAATCACAGTCTAAAGTCTAACCTATCCTATGAAAATGCATCAACCTACTAACTTTAAAGCACTTTTTTGGGGGGATATTTAGAGATCATATGAAAGATGATCCTTTATGGATGTAAAAGATACAAGGTTAGAGAGCACGAAAATATCCATAACTCAAAATTGATAAAAATGAGAGTTTTGACTTTGCAGGCCCGTTGTGTGAGAAACTAGCCCAGCGGACTGAATGTCCCTTTCGTGGTGCTGGGGCGCACATGGGACAGTAATAACTACTGCATAAAGATAGTGGGACGATCCTGGATGTACTGCAATACCCAGGAAAGTCCCGATGTTTTGAATTACCAAGATAATTAACCCTTTCACCGCCAACCATATTTCAACCAAAAATGTCCATTAAATTTACCAGGATAGAGAACAAAATTCATCTGCAGTATTGTGGATTCGTCTGTGACATATATAAAACAAGGTCTATCCTTGCTCCCCAAAACTAAGACAATAGGGTCTTTGGATAATAGACCCCAATTCGATGCCTTTTAGTGACATAGGTGTTAAATCACTGTGGTGCTAAAATGAGACTTTGGCAGTGAAAGGGTTAAAAGATGTATGCTACGCCCAATCAGTGAAATTGCCCATTTCATGAAAGTGGTTTGCCCAGTTCGTGAAATAGCAAACTTAAAACTTTGCTATTTGGAAATGCATTGTGAATGAAAACTATGTTCTGACCATAAACACGCAGAGATGTAGAATTGGATCAGCAAATGCGAAATCAGACCCGTAGATAAGTCTAACATTCTTTTATTCAGACTTAATTTGACAAAACGTTTGATACAACATGTGGCTCAAGCATGCCCCGGAGTAGAATTTGGTAGAGTTAGGGGGGCAGGATGAGGGTGAAAATACAATGTAGAAAAATATGATTTACTGCTGAGTCAACCCGTGTGAATGGAATATGAAAACTTCGATATACATCGTCCATGGATTGGGCAAAGCATTTGGACCATTTCATGAAATAGGCAACTTCACGGATTGGGGGTAACATATACATAGGCCTAAAGTGAGTAGCTGGTTTGATAACGACAGTGGTCGTGTTCTTTAACCCTTTCACCGCCAGACATATTTCAGCCAAAAATGTCAATTAAAATTAACCTGGGTAGAGAACCAAATCCATCTGCAGTATTGTCGATTCTTCTGTGTCATATATAAAACAAGGTCTATCCTTACTCCCCAAAACTAAGACAATAGGGTCTTTGGATAATAGACCCAAATTTGATGACTTTTAGTGACACAGGTGTTAAACCACTGTGGTGCTAAAATGAGACTTTGGCGGTGAAAGGGTTAACGACAAAGGGGAGGGGGGGGGGGAGTCTTTACTTACATTTATCAGCTCTCAATCGTTGCCATTATTTTGTTCCTTTGCACACATAATATGACAGCTATATCAAAAATTGAAATGACATTCAATTTGTAAAACTTAAGACGTGATCGATCATGTTTACTCCGGTGTTGAAGGATGAAGTTAAGCCAGCTTCCCTTTGGGGCTGTGGCTCATGCTTTGCTAGGCGGTGGTGTCGAAAACAACTCTTCTGGAGGAGGGGAGTTAATTAATGGAGTTTATTTCCCTTACTCATTTCACTATTTCATCTTCTAGCCCTACTGTTTCAATCCATATTCGCTCCCTTTTTTATGCAAAAATAATAATGAAAAAAAGGAAGTTTTGTTTCTTTCTCTCACGGCTTGATCATGTGTGTGTGTGTGCGTGCGTGTGTGTGTGTGTGTGTGTGTGTGTGTGTGTGTGTGTGTGTGTGCGTGTGCGTGTGCGCGTGCGTGCGTGCGTGCGCGCGCGTTTGTGTGTGTGCGTTGTGTGTGTACATGCGTGTGCGTGCGTACACACGCGCGCATATGTGTGTGTGTGCGTCCGTGTGCGTGCGTGCCTGCGTGCGTGTGTGCGCGCGCGTTCGTATGCGTCCGTGTGTACTCCTGTATTATTCGTGAACGATAAGACTGTGGCTCTCCTGTGCTTCATCGATTGATGCGAGCGAGATGACTTTCCGCTGTGTT
>CM065700.1:30759202-30774202 GCA_017654935.2 Phymorhynchus buccinoides | reverse complement strand
TTGTGTCCCCATCTCTATGTGTTCCCTTCTCTATGTGTCCCCATCTCTATGTGTCCCCGTCATGATTGTGTTCCCATCTCTATGTGTCCCCCGTCATTGTGTCACCATCTCTATGTGTCCCTGTCATTGTGTCCCCATCTCTATGTGTCCATGTCATTGTGTTCCCCATCTCTATGTGTCTCCGGTCATTGTGTCCCCATCTCTATGTGTTTTTTCTGTGTCCCCGGTCATTGTGTCCCCATCTCTATGTGTCCCCGTCTCTTTGTGCCCCTGTCTCTATGTGTCCACGTCATTGTGTCCCCATCTCTATGTGTCCCTGTCTCATTGTGTCCCCATCTCTATGTGTCCCTGTCGTTGTTTCCCCATCTCTATATGTGTCCCCGTCATTGTTTCCCCATCTCTATGTGTCTCCGGTCATTGTGTCCCCATCTCTATGTGTCACCAAATCACTCTGCCCCATTATCTATGTGTCCCCGTGTCTCATGTCGTCCCAAGACGTTCTCTAAATGTGTCCCCGTCATTGTGTGCCCCATCTCTATGTGTCCCCGTCATATGTGTCCCCATCTCTATGTGTCCCGGTCATTATGTCCCCATCTCTATGTGTCCAAATTTGTCTCTTTGTGTCCCCGTATCTATGTGTCTCATTGTGTCCCCAGTCTCTATGCGTCCCGTCATTGTGTCCCCATCTCTATGTGTCCCCGTTTCCATGTGCCCCATCTCTATGTGTCACCATCATTGTGTCCCCATCTCTATGTGTCCCCTGTCCTTGTGTCCCTCATCTCTATGTGTCCCCGTCATTGTGTCCCCATCTCTATAATGTCCCCGTCATTGTGTCCCCATCTCTATATGTCCCCGTCATTGTGTCCCCATCTCTATGTGTCTCCGTCCCCATCTCTATGTGTCCATGTCCGTTTGTTTCCCCATCTCTATGTGTCTCCGGTCATTGTGTCCCCATCTCTATGTGTCTCCGTCATTGTGTCCCCATCTCTATGTGTCTCCGGTCATTGTGTCCCCATCTCTATGTGTCCCCGTCATTGTGTCCCCATCTCTATGTGTCCCCTGTCCATATGTGTCCCCATCTCTATGTGTCCCCGTCATTGTGTCCCCATCTCTATGTGTCCCGTCCTCGTTGTGTCCCCATACTCTATGTGTCCCCGTCTCAATGTGTCCCTGTCTCTATGATGTCCCTGTCTCTTTGTGTCCCCATCTCTATGTGTCCCTGTCATTGTGTCCCCATCTCTATGTGTCCCCGTCATTGTGTCCCCATCTCTATGTGTCCGTCATTGTGTCCCCATCTCTATGTGTCCCGGCAATCGTTGTGTCCCCGTCTCTATGTGTCCCTGTCATTGTGTCCCCGTCTCTATGTGTCCCTGTCATTTGTCCCCTTCTCTATGTGTCCCGTCTCTATGTGTCCCCGTCTCTATGTGTCCCCGTCTCCCCTCGTTGTGATCGCGTTCACTCTTGTGTCCCCGTCTCTATGTGGTCCCCTGCATTGTTGTCCCCGTGTCTATGTGTCCCCGTCTTTATTGGTCCCCGTCTCTATGTGTCCCCGTCTATATGTGCCCCCCTTCTATGTGTCCCTCTCATTGTGTCCCCGTGTCTATGTGTCCCCGTCATTGTGTCCCCATCTCTATGTGTCCCCCTCATTGTGTCCCAATGTCTACGTGCCCCCGTCTTTATTATTATGTCCCCGTCTCTATGTCGATGGCTTGGAGTCAAAACGGACTATCTTTAAATAGTCCATTGACGTATTATTGAACTTATTATATAAAAAAAAACACCCTATCGGCCTCGTTGAACACCCACCCCCACCACCACCACCCACACACATACACACAAATTCGAGATAGGCAAAAAGCATGTACCACTCCAAAATCAAAATGACGGATATAAAATTATACCGATCTTACCATTTAAAATAAAACAGCAGACAAATCACATTGCATTGAAGAGGTTCCGCGAAGGAAATAAAGTGAACTTACTGTACTTAAATTAAGGTAGAATGGGGCTGGTCCGCCTACTGTTTAGCTTTTCTTGTTATAATAGGCAAGCTAACTAAAGTAGAAACTCAAATGTTATACCAATATTCAGATAAATGTATTGACAACAAGCGCATGTAAAAGGTTTAGTTAATTCGGAGTGATTTGTTACAAAAAATAGCAAAAATCAATTTTTGTACTCTAATCTTGTTTAAACTGGTGCACACCCTCAAATCTTACACATAACAGAACATGGAGACAGCATAGCATGTGGCTACCAGATGCTCGAAATAATCCTAGAGCAAAGCACTTAGCCATAAATGATGACTTGCCACGGGGCGGACCAACCCGGATATCCCCTACTTTTCGTCTTTCTATGGAGGGATCCGGGAAAGCGTTATAATGTCACGTGATTTTGTTGGTAACGAAAGTCGGACGCCATTTTGGCTGGAGCGCCGTTTTGGTTCAGATTACAGAGGTGAGCGTCAGTGAGTTTCGACAAATCGTCACAATGGTAATAAACTGTGCAGTAGTTAAATGTTCAGGACTAAAAGCAAACATCAGAATTCAATGCGTTCCACCGCCAAGTATCTTAGCAACCCGAATAATCCAGCCATCATGGCCGACACAGGTGACATTCTCATTTGCATACAGGAACCCGGATCCCTCTATAGCCTGTCATCACCAATGACGCACGTTTTGGAGTTGACCTAAAAGCCGGGATGACGTCTGGTGTGATGTCTTTTCTAGTAATTACATTCGAATAATATTAATTATGTTTGAATGCACGGACTTAATCATATTCATTATGTGTTCTTGCACAAAAACTCACGCGCATTTTACACTGAAATTTAATGAAATGTAAATCATAATAATGAGATCCCAAAACAATAATTAGATGTGAAAATAAGTGTTTTGGGTCGCACTCGGCTGGGCCTTCTTTATTCATGTTTGCACATCGGTATAGTATTATTTAGGTTAGCTTTATCCACGCTTCTGGGGTTCGAACACGGAGTGTGTGTGTCTTCTTCTTCTTGGTATTTATAATAACCTTTTACTCTGAAGATTCCCCGAAGCTAAAGGAAAAGGCGCAAGATGGTGGATGCATGCGTCACCTTGTTAACCTGTCGGTCGGTCTGTTTCCGTCTCTGTCTCTGTCTGTCTCTCTGTCTGTCTCTCTCTCTCTCTCTCTCTGTCTCTCTCTCTCTCTCTCTCTCTCCTCTCTCTCTCTCTCTCTCTCTCGGTCTCTCCCTCTCTCTCTCTCTCTCCTTTCCTCCCTCTCCTCCCCTCCTCTCTCTCTCTCCCCCCCCCCTCTCTCTTCTCTTCAGCGTGGCATCTCTTTTCGTTCATGTTTCATTTTGTACCATGTTTGTTTCTTTATTTCTTGTCCATCATAAGTCAGTCACTTCTTCTTCTTCTTCTTCTTCTTCTTCTTCTTCTTCTTCTTCTTCTTCTTCTTCTTCTTTTCTTCTTCTCCTCGCTCCTCTCTCCTCCTCCCCTCCTTCCTTCTCCTTCTTCTTCTTCTTCAAAACTTTCTTCTTCTTCTACTACTCACACAGCTTCCTCCTGACCTCCGCGTTCTTTTGTACACAGACCTCAGGTGTATCTATTAGGTTCTGGGTCCCTAACCTCCGTCTTAGACAGTCCTCAACACGGGTAGTAGAATGTGAAGTTAGGCAAAACTTCTTCGTTCTTCTAGTCTAATTTACATACTAACTACCCGTGTTAACTGTGCAAGACGCACTCCTGCCTATAGTTCCAGATGGCGTTTCTACACTCGTGGACCAACTTGCACGTGACCTTGCAGAAGTGTTGGGTTCACCTGCCTCATGCTCCTGTCATTAACACCCCCCCACCTCCCCCTCCCCACACACACACACACAACTCCTCCTCCTCCTCCTCTTCCTCTTCCTCTTCCTCCTCCTCCTCCTCTCCTCTTCCTTCTTCATTTCTTCTTCAATTCTTCGTCTGCTCTTCTTCTTCTTCTTCCAATTCCTCATCCCCTCCTCTCTCCTCCTCCTCTCTTTCTTCTTCTTCTTCTACTCTCTCTCTCTCACAGCTCTGTTCTTGACCTTCGCGTTCTGTTTTGTACACAGACCCACAGGTGTATAATCATGGTTCTGGTCCCTAACCGTGAGCGCATCTTAGATAAGAAGTCAACACGGGTGCGTGTATGTAAATTAGGCTAAACAGCCAATCACGTTTGGGGAGTTTAGTCTAATTTGCATACTAACTGCCCGTGTTAACTGTGCAAGACGCACTCATGCTTATAGTTCCAGATGGTGTTTCTACACACGTGGACCAACTTGCACGTGACCTTGCAGAATGT
The DNA here is from genome assembly GCA_017654935.2 of Phymorhynchus buccinoides. Classification (NCBI taxonomy): domain Eukaryota; kingdom Metazoa; phylum Mollusca; class Gastropoda; order Neogastropoda; family Raphitomidae; genus Phymorhynchus; species Phymorhynchus buccinoides. The sequence continues at coordinate 30,769,894 of CM065700.1, read as the reverse complement.
GTTGGGTTCACCTGTCCTTCCTGCTGCAGTCATTCACACCTCCCCCCCTCCCCCCCCCCCCACACACCCCATCCCCAATCCCTTAAATGCTCCTTCCCTCTTCCCTTCCTCCACTCCCCCCTCCAAGCCTCTTTCCATCCTTCGCCACATTTACCACTTTAATTCCAATCCCTTAAACTGCTGTTACGCCCATTTTTTCCATTTATCTCTCTCCCCCCCACCTTTCTAGTTGTATACGTGAAAGGTAATAAGTATCTAAGAACCTAAACGAGGGCGGGCGTGTGATTCTATGTTTGTGCGTTTAAAATTAAAAACGTCTCCCAGGCTGCTAACCCCCCCCCCCAAAAAAAACCCCACATAGTGAAGTGATCGATCAGATTTGAAATGAATGGATTATCTATGGCGACCTAATTGATGATAACCATGTGAGTGGATGAGGGAATGTGTCTCTGAAGGCGAACTAAAAGACAAGACGTTCAATGATGCACTTGGTCATCTCCATAGATGATGGCAAGTGACGCCATTCGCGTGACAATGTTGGTTTTTCAACGAAACCATTCAATGTGAAATCAAACTGACTCTAGCCCTAACCCTAGCCCTATCCCTAACTCTAACCAAAACATTAAACCGTCAAATACACAAAAAAATCGGAAAACTTTACTTGACAAAATTGAGTGTTCCATGTTTGGAGATGACCAAGTGCAGTCTTGAACGCCCAGTCAATAAAAGACTGTATTGTTTCATCTCAGAAACGAAGTGGTTAAGTTTGGGTCTGAGTGACAACTAACAACATGGCGTTGCCAACTACTATCGGCTGGTTGGTTCATTTAACCGGGGCTTTTCCTAGTATTGCACTACCTCTAGGATCGACCCACTATCTCTATATCATTAGAAAATGCCCCATATGTACCTGTTTCCATGTCGGAGGACGTTAAAGACCCACCAGATCACGTGTTAAATCACGGGTTTCATGTGTTTTCCTTTTTATAGCTAGTAAGAAATTTTGTTTTGACCAGGTTTGACTCCCATACAAATGTCCCCAAATTGAAAACCAAACATCATTTTAAAGAGCAGCCTCAATTTGAAGTTGGGCACATTTGTACGTGGGTCACAGCTACCCAGAAAAATCCAAGGGACTTAATCGTGGTGCGTCAGTGTGTCCCTAAGCTTATTTTCTGACATTGTAAAATAATATCTTACTTTTATTTTAACCAGCGATAACAAGCAACACTGAATCTGTCAAACTATATAGCTGACGGAAACGCAGTATTTGAAAGTAATGTGATGTCCAATAGAGGACAGAAACACACTGTTGGCCAAAGCGCATTCCAAAGGAGAGGTTATTTCTGATGTTCTTTCGTTGAATTTGGAGAAACGAAGCTGACTGCTGAGTTCAGAAAAAATCACAACAAATTGAAAACTAAGTCACTAAGTCAAAATTGAAACCCCAAAACAAACGATTTAATTACAGAAACAAAACAAGTCGCTTCATTGGATGTCAGGTGTGTTCTTTCGTAGATGCAATTAATTATTAAAACAGTTTCATCATACACCTTTACGGTTGTCAACTGAACCTATTGGCCACTGCAACTAGGGTTATTAAGTAACGCCCTTGACGGCAAGAGTTAAGCCCTTGTTGATCGGTATCCAGAAGTGCATTCATTCTCGCAAAAGGCAGCCATTAAGTGGCCTCAAATAGAGTTATTGGCGAGAGTTACCCCCTTGTTTGGTCAGTACTCAACAATCTTCCCCCACCCACCAAGGGCATTCACTCTTGCAAAAGGAAGCCATTAAGTGGCCTCAAATAGAGTTATTGGCAAGAGTTACCCCCTTGTTTGGTCAGTACTCAACCATCTTCCCCCACCCACCAAGGGCATTCACTCTTGCAAAAGGCAGCCATTAAGTGGCCTCAAATAGGGTTATTGGCGAGAGTTAAACCCTTGTTTGGTCAGTACTCAACCATCTTCCCCCACCCACCAAGGGCATTCACTCTTGCAAAAAGGCAGCCATTAAGTGGCCTCAAACAGGGTTATTGGCGAGAGTTACTCCCTTGTTTGGTCAGTACTCAACCATCTTCCCCCACCCACCGAGGGCATTCACTCTTGCAAAAGGTGTTCTTTGCAGTGGCCAAGACAGTGCGGGTATGCTTTGACATAAAAAGAAATATCGTTGTTGATATTGTTTGACAGAACTGTTTACTGCCCTGTATACGTGTGTTTCCCCCCCTCGCTGTTTATGTGTTCGTTGATGTGAAGTTGTTGCTTTTTACAAAGCACACGCGCGCATGCACACACGCACGCATGCACACACACACACACACGCACGCACGCACGCACGCACGCACGCACGCACGCACGCACGCACACGCACACGCACACGCACGCACACACACGCACACACACACACACACACACACACACACACACACACACACACACACACGCACACACACACACACACACACACACACACACACACACACTCTACCACACACCCTCAACGTCTTGGTTCATTGCAGGGGGGGTTTCAGTCGCGCCTTTATATTCTACTATTAGCAAATGCATATTTTAAAATTGTTAAAAAAGGATGAAATTTAACTTTCAACAAACGAAACGAATGAGGTTTATGTGTTCAATCTGCAGTAAGAAATGTAAGACTGAAAAAAAACCCGGAAAAAACAGAGAGAATGGAAGGGGTGAGGGTGGGTGGGAGGGTGTTGATCTGCACCTTTGCTCCCAAAAGTAGATTCAATATAAATTAATCCTGCTATATAATTTCGGCTTTCTGGTATCCAACTTTTTAAAAAAGTATTATTCCTGACTTCGTTTAAAGAAACTCCGACGCACCACGATTAAGTCCCTTGGGTTTTGTTTTTTTATAGGTAGCTGTCCCCAACTTCCAATTGAGGATGCATTTGGGGACATTTGTATGGAAGTCAGACCTGGTCAAAACAAGATTTTTTTTTCCCCCAGCTATAAGAGGGAAAACACGTGAAAACACGTGAAACCCTGTGATTTTGACACGTGATCTGGTCGGTCTTTAACCTTCGCTGTGCTTCCTGGGTTCATTGGACACAGAGAGGTATAAAAGTTACTATATCTCTGGAACTATTAAAGCTACTGTTATGAAATGTAAAATAGCGCAATGTAAAATAGCGCAAAATATTGGATATTTATAAGCAATTATTTGATCAACTATTGAAGAGATTTAACTGAAATTTTGCATGTGAGTTTCTATTACGGGTTTGTTTATAAATATGCATTTGTTTTTTGGCTACCTTGAATTTTGACCGTTTTTGTAGATATACTATCTTTCAAGAGCATCGTTGCCTTTCCTTCAGCCAAATGTCATGTGTGTATGTCAAAAGGCACATTTAGGCTACTGGGCGCTCGTTTATGGGGGACGCCACATGACTGAACCTGTTTAACGCATGGGCGGTACTAATGCGGAAGGGCTGTGTTTGGGTTGTACCGTAGGATATATCGATGGCTTAGAGTCAACACGGACTATCTTTTGATAGTCCTTTTTTTTTTTTTTTTTTTTTTTTTTTTTTTTTTTGGTGGTTTAAACAAGTTTTAATCAAATAAAGCACATACAGCAGCACATAATTTAAATAAGAAGAGCACAACAAGCTTAGAGCTTATGCATGGCACTCCAACAATTTTCAATTACATAATATTGGCTGCCACAAGCATGGAAATAAACAGCACAACATCAATATTAGTGTGCAATGGGAAGAAAAACAAATAAAACAAAAACTTACCAACAAAAACATGAATCAAAACAACAGATTAGAAACGTATTATAATCACATAAAACTCTCTAATCAAAATTTTGCCTTTGGGTTGCAGGGGCAAGGCTGAGACGCGCACCGGTTGCAAACTGCATCAAATCAACAATTTCATCACATAAACTATACCAACCAGGGCTTAAATGTAACGAGTCACAATAAGGACACACATTAGAGACAGTTATTCTGCAAAAAATCTGTTTGACAGTTGGATGAAATTACTAATAGACTCAAGTATTGTTCTATTTTCACTTTGGTTTTTATCACAGCTTCCGAACAAAAGCAATGATACATTTGTTTTGACATCGTCAGGTAATAAGTCGATAGTCTGTCTACGGGCTTGTTGGAAAAGGGGACAGTGAAAGAGAAAATGACATGCATCTTCTACAGTCCATTGACTTATTATTGATGTTATTGCAAAAACTAAGAACTTATAATTAAAAATGACTTCAAATAACGTAAAACGGGGATTATGCTTTTAATATGTCTGCAGTCTTTTTTTTAAAACAAGTTATTAGTTTTCACAATATGTTCAATAATACGTCAATGGACTATCTAAAGATAGTTCGTTTGGACTCCAAGCCATCGATATGTAGAATGTCTGCTTTTCACCTATTTTACCAGACTTTGCTGATTATACATTTTATCCAGCGTGTCTGTTTTCTGCTGGTTTTGGTGTTTCTGTGCGATTAGACTTTATAATTACTGGTTGGGGCAGAGCTCGTTCCAGTAGGCCTAGAAAAAGGTGAATGGAACCACAACTGGTGGTCAGCAGCCATACCGACCTTATACATAACAATTGTGCTCTTTTCAGTTTTAACCTCTGATGACCTCGGAGAGAAAGAGAGAGAGAGAGAGAGAGAGAGAGAGAGAGAGAGAGAGAGAGAGAGAGAGAGAGAGAGAGAGAGAGAGAGAGAGAGAGAGAGAGAGAGAGAGAGGGAGAGAGAGGGAGAGAGAGAGAGAGAGAGGGGGGGGAGAGAGAGAGAGACGAGAGAGAGACACTTTGACACTTTGACACTTTGACTGTTTAATGTCATTAACAAAATGTTCTTATGACATGGGGGAAAGCATCACAGAGAGAGAGAGAGAGAGAGAGAGAGAGAGAGAGAGAGAGAGAGAGAGAGAGAGAGAGAGAGAGAGGAGAGAGAGAGATGGAGACGGAGAGAGAAGAGAGAGAGAGAGAGAGAGAGAGATGCGAGAGAGAGAGAGAGAGAGAGAGAGAGAGAGAGAGAGAGAGAGAAGACGTTCAATGCTGCATTTGGTCATCTCCAAATATGGAAAGTGACGCCATTCGCGTGACAATGTCGGTTTTCAGCGAAACTTGAGAACGTGTATCTTTTAACCCTTCAATCTGAAAATTAAACTGACTCTAACCCTAACCCTAACCCTATCCCCGTCCCTAGCCCTAACCAAAACCTTAAACCGTCAAATACACACAAAATATAAAACTTTACTAAAAACAAATTGAGTATTCCATGTTTGGAGATGACCAAGTGCAGTCTTGAACGCCTAGTGAGAGAGAGAGAGAGAGAGAGAGAGAGAGAGAGAGAGAGAGAGAGAGAGAGAGAGAGAGAGAGAGAGAGAGAGAGAGAGAGAGAGAGAGAGAGAGAGAGAGAGAGAGAGAGAGAGAGGGAGAGAGAGAGAGAGAGAGAGAGAGAGAGAGAGAGAGAGAGAGAGAGAGAGAGAGAGAGACGGACAGAGAGACAGACAGAGAGACAGAGAGAAGAGCAATTATGACAGATGGGAAAGAACTCGCAACAGGAGTAGGAGGGAGAAGATAGAGAATTTGGGATAGCATCCACTTTGTTGTTATATGTATGGGTGTGCGCGAGAAACAAGAAGAAAGGGAAACAGTCGTGTGGGGGAAAACATAGATGGAAAGACAGGTGATGATGCGTTTGATGAGAGGCAAAGGTGTGTTTTTGGGCAGGGGGTGGGAGGGGGGGGGGGGAGCCGTAACTTATGGAAGAGGGGCAAAAGCTGGAAAAACCCACTTCCAGAAATTTCTACTGAAGGTCTTTGGTTCCAGTCAAGAATATTGGAGCTATTTCCTTTGTTGTGAGGGAAGATCATTTCGTTAAGCTGTATAAAAACTGTATAAAAAAGGCTTATATTATGGCCATATGGCCTGGGAACGCAGAAGAATAATAATTAGTTTTCGCAATAAGTTCAATAATACGTCAATGGACTGCCTGGGGGTAGTTCGTTTTGACTCTAAGGCGTCGCACTTTCCTGAGCAACAAGAATCACTTTATGCATATTATATTGTGTTTTAAAGAAATACCTTCAAGCTTAACCCAAGCTAACAAGAAAAGATTAAAGGGGCACCCTGACGGATGAGTTTGTGCAAGAAACACGTCGAGATCACCAGTAAAACACCCTTTACAGAGATCGCGACACTCACGTTGCTCTGGTTTCCTATAAATCAAACCGTCAAATCGGCGATTCCTCCTTGGCGGAGGTGCTGGAAGTCAGATCGTTTCAGTGAAGGAGAAGGCCTTCTCTTTTTCTAATGGCCGCCTGAGTCGCTTAGACCAAATCACAACATGTCCACAATACAAGCCTTTTTATTTACAGTTTACCAAAAGGAGGTTCGCTCACAACAAAGGAAATAGCTCTCTTTTTTTTTTTACTGCACTACAAAGAAGAAAAAGCTTCACCCTGAGTGTCCTCCACCCACCCCGTCCAAAATGGTTTCTCTCTCCGGCAACTCCGCCAAGGAGGAATCGCCGTTTTGACAGTTTGATTTCTAGGAAACCAGAGCAAAGTGAGTGTTCCGATCCTTGAAAAGGCTGTCTTTCTGGTGATCTCGACGTGTTTCTTGCATAAACGCATCCGTCAGGGTACCCCTTTAAGATGCTAATGGCAACTAAAGAAGCCAGGAAGGTGTGGAGATAGAAATGGATTATAAGATTGTAGAGGAAGGGGGAGTAGGGGGGGGGGGGGGGGGGCAAGATTGAAACAGAGTCTGGCAGCCCAAACCAAACACGGGATGGTGACGACAGACGAAGATGGAATGAGGGAAGGAGAAGGGTGAAGGAGGAAAACAAATGTGATAAGAGAGAGAGGTCTTTGACCTAAGCAGAAAGCTTACATAGCGGACAAAAATCTGTGACCTAAGACACAACTTTTAGGACTCGATACCACTCAGTCAAAAGGCATGGCACTACGGTTAAAGAAAAACCTATGGGTGTATTCCAGCGTCAAAACGTTGACTTTCATACTTTTCAAATAGTAGTAGTTGTCGTTTATGTTGGGGGTTGGGTGTTTTTTTTGGTGGTTGTTTCAAATTTAGAACACGTTTTACAATAATTGTTCTTGTAAAAATGTTTTACATGATAATGATAATTACGCTATGTTTTGACAAAAACCGAGATATATATTTTTTTTTTCTTCTTCTTCTAAAAACAACATAAGGGTGGGTAAGGGTAATTGAAGATGAACTCTATGAACGATATGTGATCTAAAACAAGCGCCAGAGGGCAGTCAATGCGGTCTAGGGGCTTACCACTCCGATTTTCTTACCTCCCCGTGGCTTTTCAATAATTTTAATCTGTAAACCACAGAATGTTCTCTCTCTCCACCATTATCCGTAACTAATAATCTTTTGGAAAACATTTTAAAACGATGTATCCTACTTATACTCATCAAAAAAAGCGCACTAAGTCTCGTCATGTCTGTTGAACTCTTGTACGAAGGTGTGATCTATTATTTCGTACGCTTTTAAAAAAAATCATGTTAAATTCTCGGCCTCTTTTAAGTGTAAACTCCGATTTGACTGATAAAAATTTTGTCAAAATGTGCTCCAATTCTGGAACAGACACGACCGGACAAAGTGAGATATATAGGTTTGTGGGCTTGATCCACAAGGCAATGCCTGGAAAAGTGCAAGTCCTGAAATTCCCGATTTTTTTTAATCCAAAAACTCCTCACCCCACTGATAAAAATTCTGCTTAACGGGGGGTCCGGTCTGGAACAGTTCCCCACACCTTCTGGAACATCTGTAGATTGTAAGATCCTGGGAACGATGTCTGGAGGCTCTGCCTTTTTCCCTTTGCTTACCAGTCATCTCCCTATTTTTCTAACGATACACTGGTGTATTAACCCCCCACCCCCCTACTTTGCCTTATAAGGACTCTCTCTCCTTGTAATGGGGCAACATCAGCATAATACATCTGCATTGTTGCAAAAATCGGGACTTTCCTGGTGTTGAAACTGCCTCGGGCATTGCCTCCAGGGTCGTTCCCACCATCTTTATATCTACCCCCCCCCCCACCCCCCCACACTGCTTCAGACCTGCTTTGACTTTAAAAGGAATGTTCGTGTAATGGGCCCGGTCTGGTCCTTAACCTGCTACAACATTCATCGGGGTTTGTCCTTGAGATGATGATGTGGTCGTCAGGTGGCAACCACCAGAGGAGACGCAGCCTTTATTAATTTTTCGTTTTTGTTGTTGTTTGCCTAGGATCCGCTGCCTTGGGCTACGTCTCGTGACGTAGGGTGTCAAAGGTGGGGCAGATTTGTGTCTTCTAGTAGGCAATTATTTTTCTTCCGGGTGGTGAAATGGGACGTCTGTTAAGTCCTTTCGCGGACATTTGTCCTCTCGCGGACATTTGTCCTCTCGCGGACACCACGATCTACAATAAGCCTAGGGTCTCCCATAGCCATATAATATATTCTTGATCAGCATGTCACAACCTATTCCGATCCTGAGTTTTGAACCCCCCAGTTCCAACCTCCACCAAAGAAGACTCATTCCACCGAAATTTCCTTCCTTCATGTCCGAGCTGTAGCTCATGAACCAGTGGGTAGAATGGCTTCACATTTCGTGTGGTTATGTAACATGGCGAGTAATGAAATAAACACTTGCTATAAATGTTGTTGTTTTAAAAAAAGCAGAAACATGGTCATGTTAGACTAATGTGCACGTAAGGACAAAAAGACCGCGAGAGGACTTAACAGACGTCGTTTGTCGGACCACGTAGAAGTAGCATCCTGTATCCTCAACGTGTGTGAGAGATACTTCAGCTTGAACGGAAATGGTCATGTGTAGAACGTTTCTTTTTTGTTTGTGGCTCAAGCCACAAACTATAACTCACTTTGTCGGTCGTTCGGTCCGTCGGTCCAAAATTGTCGCACTTGACACAGACGTCGCACTTTCGAGGTCGGACGCACTTTAAAATGAATTTTAAAAGCGTACAAAATAATAAACATACGTATCACTACAACAGAACGAGTATGCGGTGGGTATAAGTAGGATACTGTTTTCCAAAAGATATAAAAAGTTGGGAGAGATAACATTCTGGTTTACAGATTAAAATTATTGAAAAGCCAGGGGAGGTGACTCATGATTGGTGTGGTAAAAATAGAACGTGCTTTGTTTCTTCGCGCTTGTTTTTTAAAAACCACGATTTGCCCACAATGGTTCAGTAGCAGACAGACAACAAAAAAAACCCAAAACATCGAAACCCACTGACAGACGAAATGAACGTGTAAAGGATCAGCCATACTGCATACGATTCGAGTCAGTGCGATTCGATTTCGACATTTGTGAGGCATAATTCATGTGAAATTCTACTGTCTGAAGAAGCTTGAGTGAAAATAGGGTTTTACGCCCTCTTCGGCCTTTCGGCCATGTGGGGCATTTGTAAATACAAAGATGGTGGGAGCAATACTGGAGGCAATGCCCGGAGGCAGTGCTAAACCAGTAAAGTCCCGATTTTTAAAAACAATACAGATATGTGTAGCAGTAACCACGCCTCGGTTAAACCATTTTTTTCAAGATGGTACTCTCCTTTTCGTCAGATTGTAATAATGTCCTCAGACCTTCTTATAAAATGTGCACCTACCAAAGCTCTTGAACATGTTTTCTATTATATAGAAACACACAGTTCCTAATATGGAAAACATTTTTAAAGCTAGTCTAGTTTTATTGACGTTTAATTCTCTCCCGAGCATTCCGTAACCAGTCCACTTCCTTCAAGTAATGAAAGGACTTCTTAGGAAAGCTTTCTCTCTCAAAGTCTATGATCCTTTCCCCAGCTTTTTTCCAGCTCATTACGTTGGCTATGAGGTTAACTAAGAGCTTTTCCAGATGCGTACAGGGTACTGGGAGGATGGTTGGGGTGGTGGTGTTGAAGGGACGTGGGTGTTTTGTTTGTTATGATTATATGCAATGCATTCTCACATGTATTCACACACATAGAGATGTATGGTGAGGATGCGTGGGCCAGTTTGTTAGAAATGTTTGTACGCACGCAATGGTGAGTGAAAAGCGCATTGAGTTGCTTTGCAAGATTATGCGCTATATAAGCATTATTAATTATTTTATTTTTGTTTATTTATTAAACCTCATTGGCTATGGTACCACCACAAGATTGTAATAATGTATTAAGAGTTGGATAAAATGTGAAGAAGCTTTGAACATGTTTTCTATTATATAGATACACACAGCCAATATGGACAACATTTTTAAAGCTAGTCTAGTTATTGATAACTTTCGAGCTTCCTAAAACTTCCATATAATGAAAGGATGATAAAATCTCAAAGGGTTTTCCCCAGCTTTCGCGTATAAAAGGCTTGAACTAAGAGCTTTTCCAGATGCGTACAGAGTACTTTGTTTTGCTTTTTCCTTTCTTCTCTTCTGTTTTCTTCCTATAAATGCACACACACACACGCACGCACGCACACACACACACACACACGCACGCACGCATGCACGCACGCACACGAGACGCACGCACGCACGCACGCACGCACGCACACGCACACGCACACGCACACGCACACACACACACACCTCAGTCAGGTACGCAAGAGATGGATAAGCCAGCCAACCACCCGTGGATGCGTGAATCAGTCTGAGTGCATGTCGATGAACATGAACGGTGAGGGGTCGTCGT
>CM065700.1:30754202-30756702 GCA_017654935.2 Phymorhynchus buccinoides | reverse complement strand
CACACACACACACACACACACACACACACACACACACACACACACACACACACACACACACACATACAGACACACACACACACACACACACACACACACACACACACACACACACACACACACACACACACACACACACACACAATTTGCTCTCGTTCCCTCGACCAAATAATAATCTATTCAAATCTAGTCTCCTCTATTCGGGTGGAGATTTGTGGAACACACTACCCTCCATTTTTTTTAAAAAAAACCATAAAAAAACAAGAGCAACTTCAAGGGGGGAAAAAATCTATTTAACAGGACATAATCGATCACTTTATTCCTTATAAATTTTTTTTATTTGAAATAATGGAAATATGCAGAAAATATTTTGATAAGTAAATGTGATGTTTTAAATGTTTTGTTGTTGATGTTGATGAATATACTGTACATAATATGCTATTCGCCCAGTCAGCATCCTCCTTCCTGTTTTTTAAAATAATTTTTGCTTGTTCTTTAATTAATTGTTTATTTGTTTATTTTCCTTTTCTTGTTCGCTACTTTGGAATGTTTAGTTCTTTATTTTTCTTTACATCATTTTTTTTTTTATGGATGGCTTGTTGAAAAAAAAAACCATGTCATTTGCTTATACAATGTTCCCATCTGGAAATGAAATTTGACTTTGACTGTTAAGTCCTCTCGCGGACTTTTTGTCCTTATGTGCACATTAGTCTAAAATGACCCTGTTTCTGCTTTTTTGTGTGTGTGTATTTATTGCAAGTATTTATTTCATTACTCGCCATGCTACATTACCACACAAAGTTTGAAGCCATTCTACCCACTGGTTCATGAGATACAGCTCGGACATGAAGGGAAGGACATTTCGGTTTTGCGGGTCTTCCTTGGCGGAGGTTTGCACTGGCGGTTCAAAATTCAGGATCTGGATAGGTTGTGACATGACGATCAAGAATATATGTGGTAGAGATCCTAGGCTTATTGTGTAGATCATGGTATCCGTGAGAGGACAAAATGTACGCGAAAGGACTTAACAACACGCCACAAAAAAAAAACAAAACAAACAAACAAACAAACAAAATGCATTAACCCCTTGACTGCCAGAAAAAAATAAATAAAAAAAAAACATTGGGCAAATCATGCCACGAAAAAGACAACTGGTAGAGCCAATCTGGCGAAATGGTCTGGGGGTACTACTCTCTTGTCTATGTTAGAGCAAAAGCCAACATGTCAGGGCTATTCCTCTTCATCCGATGACGTCATGAGTGATGTCATCAGGTCAGTACGTAACACGTTGGTGGCAGTCCAGGGGTTAACTTCCAGCAACCATTCCTATCAATGTGATTGTTAGTCACTTGACTACTAATAATATACTAATATATTCTTGTTTTCCCAAAAGAAAAACTGGGGGATTTAGGTGAGGGGGGGGGGGGGGGGGGGGGAGGGGGGGGGGGGGAGGGATTAGCCTGATGATGTTCCATTGCACCTTAATTAAAAAACCGAGTGCTCTCTCTACTCGGCACGTTACGCCAATGAGCGACTTAGCTGGCTCTTTTGACCACCAGGGGGCATAAACGCTCGAGTGGGGCTAATCCTCTCTATATTCTTAGTTGGGGATAAAGAAAGAGAAGAGAGAGAGAGAGAGGGAGGAGTCCACCCCTCTCTCCCTCTCTCTCTCTCTCTCTCTCTCTCTCTCTCTCTCTCTCTCTCTCTCTCTCTCTCTCTCTCTCTCTCTCTCTCTCTCTCTCTCTCTCTCTCTCTCTCTCTCTCACTACGCCCAACTAAGAAAATCGCGTGATAAGCCCCTAGTGGATTGACTGCCCCCTGGCGGTCAAATAATCGCCATAAGTCGACCATTGTCGCAGTTTTTTTGGGGTACCACAATGGTTCTACAACACCCATGTCACAAAAAAACCCCAAAAAAAGCATCAAAAACAGGGGTGAATGAAAAATGGTGTTTTACGTCCTCTCGGTCATAGACACATAATATGGGACATTTGTAAATACAAAGATGGTGGGAACAATACTGGCTGCAATACCCGGAGGCAGTGCAACACCAGTAAAGTCCCGAGTTTCTAACAATATTAGATAGGTGCAGCGGTTGCCCACGCCTCGGATAAACCTCATCGGCTATGGTACCGCCACAATATGTTTTGTGTGTGCATTTTAACAAAAACAGGATCCTGTTATCTGAAGATCCCTTTTCCCCCCCCCGTACTTTAGAGAGATAAGAAGGATAGGCCTAATGTTATTATATACGTGACTGACTGTCACGAGGGAATTTGCAATTTGGCAGATACTTTTTGTTTCTCTAGCTCTAACCAGGTAAGTTTAATGGTTTGGTTTGGTTTTTTTTTTTTGGTGTGTGGGGGTGGGGGGGGTGGGGGTGGGGGGGGGGGGGGGGGGGGTGGGGGTGAGGGGTGGGACTGGGGGGGGCTGAAAATGGTTGGCGGGGGGGGAGAAAAGGGTACTGTTGGACGGTTGCCCGCCCACGGTGTGACGAGGA
>CM065700.1:30724202-30729202 GCA_017654935.2 Phymorhynchus buccinoides | reverse complement strand
AATGGCTTCTCTCTCCGGCAACTCTGCCAAGGAGGAATCGCCGTTTTAACGGTGGTTTGATTTCCAGGAAACCAGAGCAAAGTGAGTGTTCCGATCCTTGAAAAGGCTGTCCTTCTGGTGATCTCGGCGTGTTTCTTGCAAAAAAAACCAAAACTTATCCGTCAGGGTGCCCCTTTAAGCTAACTTTAGTGAATGACCCCGGCCTTTAAATCACGCTCTCTCTCCATCTACAGTCTCTCTGCTTCCAGAAACACAAGACTCTCCATATAGAAAGAAGATACCAGATACCAGACCGCAATTCTTCAATCTCTTTGTCGTCTTGACAACCGTAGTTCTGGCATTAAGCACACTCCAGTCTGACTGACTGCTTTTCCCCAAGACTGTAAGACTGTAGTGTCGTGAGCCCCAGAGCAGCCGGAATACCGGAAGTGTATCATCAATTGTCTGAGAGTGATCTCCCTTAACTGTGCGTCTGTTTCCGGTGGTGCTGTTCCTCTTCGACTTCCTCTTTGGTCTTACAGCGGTCCGTACCGTGACTCTCGACACGCACGGCACCCCCTCGGTTTTCGTTTTCTCATCTCTCTCTCTTCTCTCTCTCTCTCTCTCTCTCTCTCTCTCTCTCTCTCTCTCTCTCTCTCTCTCTCTCTCTCTCTCTCTCTCATCTCTGTCTCTCTCTCTCTCTCTCTCTTCTCTCTCTCTCTCTCTCTCTATCTCTCTCCTCCTCTCTCTCTCTCGCTCTCTCCTCTCTCTCTCTCTGTCTCTTTGCTACCTTTGATGTCGCGCTCTGTTTGCTACCTTTGTGCCATGCCATGTTTGTGTTCTGTGTTAGCATTATATGTATCAAAGGACAGAATATTGGAAAATCTATATCTTGGAAAATAAAGGCGTTTCAAAGCCTAAAATCTTTATCCTTGGAACAATCTCTCTCTCTTCTAAGTCTTTCAAGTTTTCAAGTTTTCATCGATCTCTCCTCTCTGCTCTCTCTCTCTCTCTCTCTCTTCTCTCTACTCTCTCTCTCTCTCTCTCTCTCTCTCTCTCTCTCTCTCTCTCTCTCTCTCTCTCTCTCTCTCTCTCTCTCTCTCTCTCTCTCTCTCTCACTCTCTCTGTGTGCGCGCGCGCGCAGCGTACGCGCGTGCGTGTTACGCGCGTGCGTGCGTGCGTGCGTGCGTGTGTGTGTGGATAGTAAAACTTGCTTGTTAGTTTGACTCGACAAGTTGACCCGCAAATCCTTCGCTGTATTGTTTTTTGAAACATAGATTATAGTGGCCACTGTTTTTGTCACTTCGTGATTTTCACTGTTCTTTCAACGATACGTGTCACCCATTTTTTCGGTCATTTTCATTTCGAGGTTTTCTTCATAATTTATATTATTGCTGTGTGTCTCCCTTCTTTTTGCTTAATAACTGTTAGTATCTCTCCGACTTGTGTGTCTCTGGCTGTCTCGGGGTAGAGTCTTACTATACCTTGCAACCTCCATCTCTCTTTCTTTAATCAATCAATCAATATTTCTAGAGTCACTTTTACGGGAAATTCTTTCTGCAGCGATACAACAATCAACAAAACAACACAAGAAGACAGAGACATAGTATGATTGTAGAAAAGCCAATCAATAAAATATGCGACTATTTTAAACACCGTGCGCGCATACAATTCTTGGTCACCACACGCCCACACCACCCACCCCCACACCCACCCACCCACCCACAAACACAACACACACACCAAAAAAAAAAACCCCCCAGACACATCATTCCCACGCATACGACCATTTATCTAACCCTCCATCTAACTTACTAACTTATACATACATACACATATGCTTACACATACATACAAACATGCATCTTGCATTCACAATTTATATTCTATTATACAAATACCTTAGTCCATATTATGCATACATTCTACATGCATACACAAACATACATAGATAGGCCTACATAGATTCTGCTGCCTTATTAATTTAAAAGCCGTACTTCTGGCATTGAGCTATCCAGTACGTTCGTTTCTCCACGAAAAGTCGTGAGTGAGTCGAGTACCGAACGGAAATGTGTCATCAATTCTCCGAGCGTTGTCTCCCATTACTGCTGTGGTCTTATTTCCGGCGACGCTGGCCGCCGCTTTCCTTTCCTTTCAGTCCTCTTACTGCACTATACTTAGATCCTATCGTGTCCTTAGTTCAGTCGAACTGCAGAAATGTAGTACATGGTCGGGTTTTTTTTCCCCATGGACACCACCAGTGATCTTTCTTGTGAAGTACTTTGTCTCAGTACTCTAGGGTCAAATCATACAAATTACTATAGGGCTATTTCCCTTTTTGGTACGATGCTACGAAAATTTGAAGGCACATATTTTGCAAGATAATCTTCTATTTTAGAGGAAAGCTAACTCAAAAAGTAGAGAACTCTGTGAGAAGTCGAAAGAATCTCAAACGGATTGCTCAATCACCTTTTGACCCATATAGATTCAGAAGCACGTCCAATAAAATTTCTTTCGCAAGCAAAATTATAAATAGAAAGTCAATGGAAAAGATACGCACTCAGTCACACTCTCTCTCTCTCTATCGATCTCTACCTCAATCTCCTCTCGTCCAATCTCTCCCTCTCCCCTCTCTCGCTCTCTCTCTCTCTCTAGAAGAGTCTCTCTCTCTCTCAATCCTCTCTCTCCTCTCCTCTCTCTCTCTCTCCTCTTCTCCCTCTCTCCTCTCTCTCCTCTCCTCTCCCCTCTCTCTCCTCCTCTCTCGTTCTCTTCTCTCCCTCTCTTCCTCTCTCTCTTCTTCTCTCTCTCTCTCTCTCTCTCTCTCTCTCTCTCTCTCTCTCTCTCTCTCTCTCTCTCTCTCTCTCTCTCTCTCTCTCTCTCTCTGTAACTCTCTCTATTCTTTTTTTCCATTCGCTTTTCCTCGCTCTTTTGTACATTCATAAGCAAGCTTCAAGTTGTTAGACCTAACACACACACACACACACACACACACACACACATACACACACACA
Source organism: Phymorhynchus buccinoides (assembly GCA_017654935.2). Classification (NCBI taxonomy): domain Eukaryota; kingdom Metazoa; phylum Mollusca; class Gastropoda; order Neogastropoda; family Raphitomidae; genus Phymorhynchus; species Phymorhynchus buccinoides. Next base: position 30,726,212 of record CM065700.1, on the reverse strand, counting down.
CACACACACACACACACACACACACACACACACACACACACACACACACACACACACACCGCAACTCACACAGACTCATACACACACACTTTCATTCATGCACATTAATCTTTGCCACACCCAGTCACATACTGCTGCCATTGTTGTCTGTACGAAGAAACTACAACAATCACAACGACAGCAACAACAACAAACAACCCTAGATTATCCTGACATAATCTTTACCGGCTAAAAGCTTGCACCAACACAAACGTGAGTGAATCAAGTTCATAAATCGACAAAGTAAAGACTGGAACTGTCCGTTCAATTGAAGTCAAGTGCAGAAAATAAAAAAATCACAAAGACGGAACTGTGCCAGACATTGACAGCATCTTCTGAAAGCACTGAAAAGCTGGGAAGAGAATAATTACCTCGATGAAGATTTCATTAGTATAGCAGTGCTAGGGTTAGATAGAGAGAGAGAGAGAGAGAGAGAGAGATGAGAGAGAGAGAGAGAGATTGAGAGAGAGAGAGTTGGAGAGAGAGAGAGAGAGAGAGAGAGAGAGAGAGAGAGAGAGAGAGAGAGAGAGAGAGAGAGAGAGAGAGAGAGAGAGAGTTTGTATTCTCTGCTGGAGAGAGTACAAATGAATGCTACTCTCTACTGGATGCTCTCTAGAGAAGACAAAGGAGAGGCAATGTCAGACAGGATGTAAACCCAACACCCATTGATTGGTCAGTGGTCACGGCTGGGGGGATATTCCTTTCTCTCTCTCGGTCTCTATCTCTGTCTTCTGTCTCTCTCTCTCTCTCTCTCTCCTCTCTCTCAATGCTCTCTCTCTCTCTCTCTCTCTCTCTCTCTCTCTCTCCTCTCTATCTCTCTCTCTCCTCCCTCTCCAACTCTCTCTCTCTCAACTCACCCTCTGCAAGACTGTGCAATCAGGCCTATAACATGCTCATGCTCGTGCAACATGAAGCAGGGGGAAAATGGGGTTTTAATTGGGTTTCTTGTATTAAGAAAATGTTAACAGAAAATGGATATGGCATTGTGTGGTTAAGTCAGGGAGTAGGCAATATTGGGCAGTTCATTTCAGAATTTAAAGACCGCCTTGCATGCTCTTATACGCAAAACTGGCATGCTAGTATGGATGGGAATAGTAAGTATGATTGGTTCCTTTCTTTTAAAAGAAATTTTGAAACAGAAAGACACCTTTGTTATGTTAGTCATAAATGGCACAAGATTAATTTAACTAAGTTTCGAATAAGAACACTAGGCTTAAATGCAAATAAGAAATGGTTTGAAAGATCAGATAATAATGTATGTCAAATGTGCAAAGAAAGAAATAATGTTGAGAATGAAATGCATTTTGTTTTTGATTGCCCTGCTTATTCAGATATAAGAAAAGAATGTAAAGTTTTCAATCAGCCAGTTACTCAAAGAAGAGATCTTAATCTTACAGCAATTTTATGTAATAACAACGAAGAAATTGTAATCTCTTTTGCAAATATACCTTGCAAAAGCCGTTAGCCTCAGAAATAAGAATATGTAGATTTAATATTTATAAGCATAGTTAAATCCAGTTATCATAGAAAAGCTTATTGTTTTTCTTTGATTCATGGCTTGATGGTCAAAGGAAATTAATAACTGTGTGTGTGTGTGTGTGTGTGTGTGTGTGTGCGTGTGTGCGTATGTGTGGTGTGTGTTGTGTGTGTGTGTGTGTGTGTGTTTGTGTGTGTGTGTGTCGTGTGTGTGTGTGTGTGTGTGTGTGTGTGTGTGTGTGTTGTGTGTGCTGCACGTGCCGTGCGCGTGTGTGTGTGTGAAGGATGCAGATAATGTATTTCTAACTCGGAATATTTAAATAATTTTTCTTACGGTTTTCTTTGTATTTACTGATCAATTGAATATTGATTGGAATTGTTATTTTTTGCATTGTTACCTTCCTTTTTTGTTATGGCTTGATGGTTAGGAAGATTTTTGTTTTTGTATATATGACATAGGTGGTGCAATGTATGTGTATGTAGCTGTGTGTGTGT
>CM065700.1:30704202-30711702 GCA_017654935.2 Phymorhynchus buccinoides | reverse complement strand
CAACACCAGTAAAGTCCTGAGTTATTAACAATATAGATAGGTGTAGCGCGGTAACCACGCCTCGGTTAAACCTCCTCGGTACCGGCACATTAATGCAAACGTTACCCGGATCCGTGCAGTATATATAATTATATATAAACGTACAAAAACTGAAGAAGAAAAAACAACCACACCATTAAACTTTCCTCTTATATATATAGTTTGCTTTAATAAAACTTTGTTTGTGTTCAATGTATAAGTTTGTGAATCTAAGAAAGAAACTCAATAACTTTACTTTTAACTTTACGATTTGTTCTGTGTTTTGAAAAGAATAAAATAAAATAATGTGCTGATTTACTTTTTCTCTCTCTCTCTCTCTCTATATATATATATACAGTGAAGTATTTACAAATGTCCCGTATGTGTCTATGACCGAGAGGACGTAAAACACCATTTTTCATTCATTCGTAACGTTGTCGTGGAGAATGCCCTTCTGTTTAAAAAAGGGGCCGATCCACACGTCCAACTGAAGTCGTACGACTAATCCAACTGTGACTGTTTTTTAAAGGCATGAATCTGGTGAAATCCTCCTACTCCTTCACTATTAATTGTGGATTCCGTATTCACGAATCTGGTGAAATCCTACTCCTTCACTATTAATTGTGGATTCCGTATTCACGAATCTGGTGAAATCCTACTCCTTCACTATTAATTGTGGGTTCCGTATTCACGAATCGGATGAAATTTCTGTATTACTTAATATAATCAGGTATTTAATCAGAATTGTATTAGGTATTAGGTATTAGTATCATTAGGTATTAGGTACTTTATAGTCACAGAGGCGTCTCTGTGGAATTCGGGTTGCTCCCACCTGGAGCGCGTCGCAGCCTGAGGCGTGCCACCCACTTTTTTTTCTTTCTTTTTTTGGGCATGCGATTTTTTGTGTGACTGATGAGGAAGGTGGGTGGGTGTAAAATTTTGACCAAATGACAACTTTTTCGTTGCCACTGGGCTTAACGCGTGCTAAGCGCACGGGCACACGGGACCTCGGTTTATCGTCTCGTCCGAAAGACTCCACGTTCAGACCGTTAAGGCCTAGCGTAAATAAAGCGGGAGGAAAAATCCCCCTGTGGTACCCAGGTTCGAATTGGGGTTTACTTGAATTGACACGAGGCGAACGCGATACCTCTGTGCCACTCTACACTCATAGGGGATATACAGGAATATAGTGAACGAAGCAACTCTCAACCTAGGACCAAATATTTGACATAGTTCAGCATAACAGGTTTTCGATTGCATGCTAGTATTGGTTGTTTTTTGTTGTTGTTTTTTTTTTTTTTTTTTTAAATTCTGTTCGTGTAATATCACTGTGGAGTGAACACACGTTAAATAAAAGATTCATTCATTCTACTAGTTAGATTCATTTTAACTGTAGTTTAAAAAAATCAAAAAAAATCAGAATCATGCTTCACGGATGTTCATCATACTAGTTGGAATGCCGTACGACTCCAGTTGGACGTGTGGATCGGGTGCGGGTGCCTTTGATTAAAAGTATTCGATTGGAATACCTCGACTGCACTCTTTCATCTTCATTCGCACTGACGTGAGGAGGGTTTTTAATTGATGGTGTTGTGTGTTTGTTGCTGTTGAAGCTGTTTTCGGAGTCTTTGATCTCTCTTTCTTTCTTTCTTTCTTCTTTGTTTCCTTCTGCTTCTTCTTCTTCTTCGAGCTAGGGGAAGACGGGGTAAAAAGCGCATGGGCGGGTAAGAAGCCCACCCCAATTATCTCATGAAATAAAGAAAATTTCAGTCAAATTTGCCCATGAGACGAATGCTAGACATTAACGCTCGTCTCATGGGCAAAATGAGACTGAAATTTGCTTCATTTTCATGAGATAATTGGGGTGGGCTTCTTACCCGCCCATGCGCTTTTTACCCCGTCTTCCCCTATTTCGTGTTTCCTCGTCCTTCTTCACTTTCTCCTTTCTTTCTTTCTTTCTCTTTTTTTTTTTTTTAAAGGTTTTCTCTTGCCATTGCAATGATGGAACCTTTTTTTGTGTCTGTCTATCTCTTTGTCTGTTTATCTCTGTCTCTGTGTCTCTCTGCCTCTGTATCTCTCTGCCTCTGTCTCTCTCTCTGTCTCTCTGTCTGTCTGTCTGTCTGTCTGTCTGTCTCTCTCTCTCTCTCTCTCTCTCTCTCTCTCTCTCTCTCTCTCTCTCTCTCTCTCTCTCTCTCTCTCTCTCTCTCTCTCTCGTGTATGAACACAAAACTCACTCGTGTGCAAGTGCATCCATACACGCATGCACACACACACACACACACCGCCCCACCCCACCCCCCACACACACACACACACACACACACACGCGCGCGCGCGCGCGCGCGCGCGCGCGCGCGCACGCACGCACACGCACGCACACGCACACGCACACGCACACACACACACACACACATTGGTAGGCCTACTCGAACCAAAAACACACACAAAATCGATATTATTCAACTCCTGACGCGAAAGGTACACCATACTTTCACTCCACCACCACCACCACCACCACCACCACCACCACCTTCAAACAACGCACATGGCGTGAACCGCGCGTGCTAGGCCTAGGTAGTAGCGCGTGTGGTTGGGGAGCACATTTTGCATGAATATCATGATTGTCGGCTTCCGCGCGCCAATTAGAAGAAGAAGGCTGCTGGTCGGGTATAGTAGGCCTAGTCTGGCAGGTAGGAAAACTCCAGGGAATCTCTCTCCAAGAGTTGTCAGATCGTGTTGCGAAGCTGAGAAGAGAGATGAGGTGCTATTACCTGCTCTTTCGCTAGGGTTTATTTATTCTTAGCAGCTTGAGTCATCTCCGAGGTCGCTGTTCAGTGTTATAAATAAATGGGAGTAGTAGGCTAGTATACGTGTGTGTGTGATGATGAGTTCGCCACTGCGCTACGACTGAGCTATCACGGAACTCTCTAAAGTGTAAAACTCTAACACAGAGTGTTCTGGAAGCAGCCAAATCATTTCTCTACTTTGTTTGCTTCTGGGCTTTTGTGAAACCTTTTTTTGGGGGGCACGTGAAAATAATACACATTTAGTTCCTACGCTCAGCTCAACCGAAGCTGGATAAAGACTCTCTAAAGAGTAACTTTATGCCAAACAAACTACCACATAATCAGTCAGGATAGGGGTTTGTTGGATGTTTTCGGACAAATCTTTGAAAGTGTTTTGCTCCGACTGTGTTGACAAACATTGAGCTCCCTAAGCAAGCACGTGGTCGACTACGGTACTAAACCAACTGAGCGTGTTTATGGATTTTTCTTTTTCAAGGTTCTGCAAGTCTATCGAGTTTTCACATCTGTTTGTGGGTTTTTTTCATTGGTGTACTCACGAGTCTTTATAATTGAAGGAGAAGACATCCTGATAGCTATAAACTTCCTGCTCGTTTTCGCGTGTTTGTGAAATGAACGTTTAGAAGATCGAAATAAGTTGTTTTCTTTGTTTGGTTGGGTTTGTGGGTTTTTTTTTAAAGAAGAAAGGCGTTGTTTTATGCAATGAAAGAAAACATATGAAGAGACAGTTTCTTGTGTGGGGGTGCTTAGTACTGGTGGGTGAAGCTTGGAGACAATCGATCGTGCGCGTAACCATGCTACTACTAATGAATTATAATTTAGATCTTGTTCGACTTCATTAAAACCCGGCTACGATTTTGATGATGGGGGTTTCTGATGCCGCGATGGTTTTTGCTTTTGCTGGACGATGTTACAGTCTATTACAGTTGTTTTCTAGTCCAAGGTGGGTTGTTTGTTTGTTTGTTTGTTTGTATGTATGTAGCGGCTTGTTTGTATTGGTGTAACATGTGCTCCGTGTACTCTGTGTGTGTGTGTGTGTGTGTGTGTGTGTGTGTGTGTGTGTGTGTGTGTGTGTGTGTGTGTGTGTGTGTGTGTGTGTAAGTTCTGCTCTCTTTCTCGTCTCTCTCTCTTGTCATTAGGTCTGTTTCTGCTATATTCCATGTTATTCGTGTGTGTTCGCTTTGTATTGCGTTTTTGTTTGAATGCCCTTTGGATGCTAACGTGTGTGCGCGCTTTTATTTGATTTCTATCAAGATTCAGCGCCGTATAAATACTGTATGTTGTTGTTGTTGTTGTTGTTGTTGTTGTTGTAAGTGCGTGTGTGTATGTGCTGCGTGTGCGCTTGTATGTGAGTTAATTTGCGTTCGTATTGTGCATCCGTCTCTCTCTCTCTCTCTCTCTCTCTCTCTCTCTCTCTCTCTCTCTCTCTCTCTCTCTCTCTCTCTCTCTCTCTCTCTCTCTCTCTCTCTCTCTCTCTGTGTCTCTCTCTCTCTCTCTCTCTCTCTCTCTCTCTCTCTCTCTCTCTCTCTCTCTCTCTCTCTCTCTCTCTCTCTCTCTCTCTCTCTCTCTCTCTCTCTCTCTCTCTGTCTCTCTCTCTCTCTCTCTCTCTCTCTCTCTCTCTCTCTCTCTCTCTCTCTCTCTCTCTCACTCTCTCTCTCTCTCTCTCTCTCTCTCTCTCCTCTCTCTCTCTCTCTCTCTCTCCTCTCTCTCTCTCTCTCTCTCTCTCTCTCTCTCTCTCTCTCTCTCTCTTCGTCTCTCGTTTATGTTCGTTTATAGTATTAGTTACGTGTTGCATTCTTAGAACCAACGGCAGAATGGAAGACTAGGCCCAGCCTCAATTCTTATCCAGGTTGTAAAATAAAGTATTTGAAGTTTGAAGTTTTAAGTCTGTCTCTCTATCTCTCTCTGTCTCTGTCTGTCTGTCTGTCTGTCTGCCTCTGCCTGCTCTCTCTCTCTCTCTCTCTCTCTCTCTCTCTCTCTCTCTCTCTCTCTCTCTCTCTCTCTCTCTCTCTCTCTCTCTCTCTCTCGCTCTCTCTCTCGTTCTCTCTCTCTCTCTCTCTCTCTCTCTCTCTCTCTCTCTCTCTCTCTCTCTCTCTCTCACTCTCTCTCTCTCTCTCTCTCACTCTATCCCTTTTCCTATCCTTGTAAAATAAAGTATTTGAAGTTTGAAGTTTGAAGTCTGTCTCTCTGTCTCTGTCTCTGTCTGTCTGTCTGTCTGTCTGTCTGTCTGTCTGTCTGTCTGTCTGTCTGTCTGTCTGTCTGTCTCTGTCTCTCTCTCTCTCTCTCTCTCTCTCTCTCTCTCTCTCTCTCCTCTCTCTCTCTCTCTCTCTCTCTCTCTCTCTCTCTCTAAAATCTTTTTGCTTTGTTTTTTTTGTGCATGCGTTACTTAGCTTTAGATTTTGTTCTTTGAAGTTATTCTTGATTTGTTTTTAATATTTGTGATTTATCATTATTTCATTATTTCCCCCAGGGCTGGGTGTAGAAAAAATGCTGTTATTGCTTATCGCATGTTCCCTGAATAAATAAATGTTTAGTCCTGGAGCCGAAGGTTCGGGGAGCTATTGTTTTTGTCTGGTCCGTCCGTCCGGTATCCGTCCGTCCGTCCGTCCGGCGTGCCTCCGTCCGTCCGGCTATTCGTCCGTTTTTCTCAAAAACTATCATCATCAAATTTGGCATACTAGTTTGCCAAGATGCAAGCTACCCACTGATGTATTTAGTTTTACATTAACCCTTTCACCGCCAATGTCGCATTTTTACACCACAATGATTTAACACCCATGTCACTAAAACCCTTGAAATCAGGGTCTGTTTTTCAATGATACTGTGTTCCTAAATTAGGGCAGTAAGGATTGACCCATTTCTAAATGTGCCACAGAGAAATCCCACAATATTGCAGACGAAATCTTTTCTGAAGCCAAGTAAGTTTAATGGAAATGTTGGGCTCAAAGATGGCTGGCGGGTTCAAACCCCGAAACACATAATCGCTAATATCTCGCGAAGTTTTGCATGTATTTTAATGCAGGTTTTTTTCCACAACATTTCTTGATGAATGGTCTATAACACAGTTGTCATGAATTTTTCTGTGCGCGCGTGTGCGCATGATCGCGCGCGCTCAAATCACGGGTCCGAACCCCAAGGCTATATATAAAAAAAACTATTCAGTTGCGTGCTGTTTTGATGCGTTTCTATGTAGTTACGTGCTGTTTTGATGCGTTTTTATGTATGTGTACAGTACAGCCGACACATTCTGATTTCGGAGTAGCTCGGCGATGCTGCGAGGGGACTTTGCAGCCGCTCGGCGTTGCACTTGTCATTTTTGTGTCTGTTTTATCCCCCCCCCCCCCTGTCTCTCTCTCTCTTTCCCCCTCCTCTCTCTCTCGCTCTCTTTCTCTCCCCTCTCCTTCTACCTTTAAAATGTCTCTCTCGAATAGACATGCATATTATAAACGTTAAACTTTGCAAGAGTCCTCATCATTAGCTAACGGAGAATACAAATAATAAGGTCGGTAGGTGTGGGGGCTATGAATAGGCATCTCGGCCCTTTTCTTTGCAAGAATCCTCAGCTTTGTGGTGGAAGCGTTTTCTTTTTTTGTAGTTCAGTAAAAAAGAAAGGGAGGGGGGGCTATTTCCTTTGTTGTGAGCAAAACTCCTTTTAGATAAACTGTATTAACAAAATAATTAAAAATAATTTAAAAAAAGGCTTGTATTGCGAAACTTTCGTGCAAATGATTTGGCGGCCATTAGAAAAGAGACGTCACACGCCTTCTCTTTGGGTGAAAGAATTTGACTTCCAGCACCTCCGCCAAGGAGGAATCGCCGATTTGAAGGTTTGATTTATAGGAAACCAGAGCAACGTGAGTGTTGCAATCTCTGTAAAGGGTGTTTTCCTGGTGTGGTGAAAGTGGTGAAAATGATGTTTTACGTCCTCTCGGTCATAGACACACACGGGACATTTGTAAATACAAAGATGGTGGGAACAATACTGGCTGCAATGCCCGGAGGCAGACCAACACCAGTAAAGTCCCGAGTTTTTAACAATATAGATAGGTGTAGCGGTAACCACGCCTCTGTTAAACCTCACCGGCTATAGTACCGCCAGCGTTAAATATTTTACATAAGTCCTAATGTGTTTTCCTGGTGATCTGGACGTGTTTCTTAAAAATAAACGTCATCCGTCAGGGTCCACCTTTAAGGTTGAAAATTATATATGTTACTACAAAATTAAAAAAATACCCCGGTAGTGTTACTAAAACAATAGCATACATCATTGTTTTGGTGTACATACCTACATTTTGGTTTAAATGATTTTTTATTGACAAGCAAAACATATACACCAAATAAAATGAACATGAATGACGGCAGCAACAAGCTTAAAGCTTATAGTGTGCCTACTCAAAATAAGTCACAGATATGGCGGCTGGCAATCACAGACTGAAAAATCACACATTTAAGAAAAAGAAAAAAAAGGTTAATTTTGAACATTAGAAGCATAACAAAGAAACCAAATAGAAAACATTTAATCTTCTTTGATAACAGGAACAATTTAAACATAAGAGAAAATACAATACCTACATTTTGTCATGGGGAATACGACATGTAGCAGAATTCACTTTAAACATTTTTTTAACACATGTATACATGTATGTAACGCAATGATTATTAAAATAAATATATTAAG
>CM065700.1:30669271-30684271 GCA_017654935.2 Phymorhynchus buccinoides | reverse complement strand
AGGGGTAGGAGTAGGAGTAGGGGGGAGTGATTGCATGACGGAACAGCTACAACAACAACAACAGGAAACGACACCCTCCTCCGTCGCCATGACGACGACGGAAGTGACGTTGCTGTCCACCATCCTGGTGACGGTGTTCCTGTCCAGCTGCGTGGCCAACGTGTTCGTCTGCGTGGTCTTCTCCAAGCGGCGCTGCAGCCTGTCCCTGTCCAACCGGTTCCTGGCCAACCTCACCGTCTGCAACTGCCTCTTCACCTTGCTGGTCATGCCCCTCGCCTTCGCCTCGCTCGTCTCCCGCCAGTGGCTGTTCGGCGAGGCCCTGTGCCAGTGCGCCGGCCTGGTCATCAACCTGCTGGTCACGGCCAGCATCTTCACCCTGGTGGTCATCTCCCTGGACCGCTACTGCGCGGTGGTCACCCCTTTACACTACAACATGCGCATGACCCGCCGCCGCTGCTGGGGCTTCATCGCGGGGATCTGGACCGGTTCCTTCGCCGTCTCCGTCCCTCCCCTGCTCGGCTGGAGCAGCTTCAAGTTCCACGTCAACAAGATGATCTGCACGGTGGCGTGGGACAGCGACACCCGCGGCGCCAAGTACTACACGCTGTTTCTGGTCACGGTCAGCTTCCTGCTGCCGCTGGTGGCCATGCTGTGGACGTACGGGTGCATATTCCGCGCGGCGAAGGACAACAGCGAAAGGACGCGCCGCTCCAGTATCGTTCCGACGGTGCAGGCGGAAACGTCAGGCGGGGATCAAGGCGGCGTCGTCGTCCCCCAGTCCACGCCCATCAACAAGAGGAGGAGCTCCTCGGTGCCCATCATCCGCAGGCTGAGCCAGACCTCCAGTCGCTCCAACAGCATCCTGCAGAGGCGGGAGGAGTGGAAGACGGCGGTGACCAGCTTCCTCATCCTCTTCTCCTTCATGCTCTGCTGGCTGCCTTACTTCCTGGTCATCTGCCTCCGCTCCTTGGCCCCCGGTCTCCACCTCCACCCGGTCATGTCCACCATCTCCACCGTGGCCGCCATGTTCGGCTGCGCGTGCAACCCCATGGTCTACGTCTTCCGCAGCAAGGGCACGCGCCACGACCTCAAGGTCATCCTCACGCGCAGGCGCGGCGGCAGCAGCAGCAGCTACTACCGCCACGAGGTCGTGCAGACTGGTGGGGGGAGCTCCAACCTCCGGGGGGGGCGGGGAGGGAGCGTGCGCGAGACGAGGGTGATGGAAGGAGGAGGGGGAGGGGGAGGAGGGGTGGTGAGGGAGAAAGGGAGCGTGTTCTGGCAGGAGGAGCTGTGCCTACCTGGTGCTGGGGAGTGTCACTCGATACGGGAGGAGAGCGGGGGGCACGCCTCGGACGACGGGGGTCTCCAGTCCCCGGGGACTAACTGCGGCGCTCAGAACGGGGCTCCCCCCTCCCTGACCCAGCTCATGAGGAGCTCTCCTTCCTTGCAACAGTTTTGAACACCCTGCGTCGTCGTCGTCGTCGTCGTCGTCGTGTTCGTTATTAGCGCCCATCTTTGAAAGCACAGGATGTTCAACCCAAAAAAGGAATGGTTCCAGCAAAACACTAGTATAAGTGCATGGCTTTGTACATCGATGTCTCGGCAAATATGTAGATTTACACCCTCCTGCTCTATTTCTTGGTTCTTTCCGTGGTTAGGGATAGGGTTAGGGATAGGGTTAGGGTTAGATGGTCTTTTCTTTTGCCACAAGCATCTGTGTTTTTTGTCAAAATCATCTATTTTTTCTTTAGCATTAAATCGCCCCGTGTCCAATTTGTTTCAAGAAACTTCAGATTTAAGATTGAACAATAAAGAGCAAAGTAAAAGGTACCTTTGAGCTGAGGTCTTTGCATTCCACTCCTGCTCGCTACTCCCACCACTCCCCCTTCCACTGCCCTTTGGACTGAGCTGTGTTCACCAGAAACACATCCTAGCTGGTCAGCTTTTGTTCTACTACTTCACCTCAAGACTAAGTGCCTAGGGCACGAAACGTCGAAGTCCTCAGCTCAAAGGTACCTTTTGTACTTTAGCCTCTATTTGTCAATCTTATTGCCAAAAAGGTACAGCAGTCGACAATTCATTCATCAGATTTAAGAGTAATGCCTATCTGAAAACTGAATAGCAACAAAACAACAAGAGAACAACAGCGTTATATATATATCCATTTACATTATATCCGTTGTAGTATCCATTTTTGAAATAGTGCTCATGTATTTTTAAAGACTGTTTTACAAGGAATTATGACAATCTTTAAAGCGATCGCATTGTGTATATTTTTCTTTAGTACCACGCACTTTCATTCAGAAATGATAGCGCCTCTTTTTTATGAGTCTCGTATATATGTCTCGTGTCTATTTCTTGTGTCACGAATGTGCTGTGAAGCATTTGTGTTGGAGCAATGCTGTTTTGTTTCCCCTTTCTCCTTTAAAGACCCACCAGATCACGTATCAAAGTCACGGGTTTCACGGGTTTTCCCTCTTATAGCTGGTAAAAAATCTTTTTTGGGGGGCTAGGTTTAACTCCCATACAAATGCCCCCACATTGAAAACGAAACATCGTTTTAAAGAGCAGCCTCAATTTGAAGTTGGGGTCATTTGTATGTGGGTCACAGCTACCCAGACAAAAAACAACCCAAGGGACTTAATCATGGTGGTTCCGTGTGTCTTTAAATACATAGCTCGGTGAAATCCTTTGGCCTTTCTGTGTGTATCTAATATCGATCTTTTTTCTGATCACACAAATACTTTCAATGATATATTAATGATACTGATGGTGATGTGATAAACGGTGTTTTTTCTGTCAACTGTGGTAATCAGTTTGTCACTTACCTTAGACAATGTTAAATAAGTTGAGCCCAGGCCCTTGCCTCCAACACACACACGCACACACACACACACACACACACACACACACACACACACACATACACACACACGCGCGCGCCATTGCGTTTTTCTCAGTAATGACCATACTCATTAATACGGTGATATTAAACTCTAATTAGTACACGAATGTTTACCCTTTTCACTAATTTTGCTTTTCATTCACCAGATTAGAAATAATATTTCATACAGTTGCCAGAGTGTTATGAAGAATACGAACCTTGTACGATGAGACTCTCCTAAATGTTTCAATTCATAATCAGACACCCCCCCCCCCCCCTCTCCGTGGGGATACCGGGGGGTCTTTTGTCTAAATATCTCCCCCACCTTCTGGAAGTTCTGTGCTTATAACTTCCTCTCATCCGTCATTCTCTTTGACTCTGCCTTTTCCCTTTGCTTTACTGTCATCTACTATCTTTCTGCCTAACCGGTCCCATTCTCCTGCCTTTTTTCCCCTCCACGAAGCACTTAAACAAAACAGTTCCTCCAGCCGAAGTCGGACTTGCTGGGCCCTAACTATGTCTTAGTTAAGCGCATAGCGGCAGAATGACGCATCCGCGCTCATAATTGACAGGAAACTGTCTGAGCGATCGAAGAAGAAGAAGAAGAAGTATTAGAACTCTTAACATTTAGACTATTAACGACTTCTTCACCGACACAGAAACGTCTCTTAGCCAGCGTCGGTTTTGTGAAATTCTAGTCCAAAGTATAATTATGTTGTATTTTTGAAAGAAAAAAAAAAAAAGATTTTTATTAAACATGTGCTCGTACGAAATGTATTATTCGTGATGGATACGTTGGAAATCTTATCTGTGGTGTTTCTGTATGCGGACAATAAGTAATTGATTTATAATTATATACAAAACAATGTATAAGAGCTTTGATATCGAGGGTGGTTTGGATTTGTTTTTGAGCAGTTGTTTTTTTGGTGCGAGTTGTCTCCTGTAATTAATTATACGTTTTAATTGACTTCACTGAATCTGCGAACGTGAGGAGATGCATGTTGCGCATTGTTACTTACTGCAGCGTGCTAGAGTTATGTACGATTGCGAACTTATGCATATTCGAGAGAGAGAGAGAGAGAGAGAGAGAGAGAGAGAGAGAGAGAGTGTGTGTGTGTGTGTGTGTGTGTGTGTGTGTGTGTGTGTGTGTGTGTGTGTGTGTGTGTGTGTGTGTCAAGTCAAGTCAAGTCAAGTCAAGTCAAAAGTGATCTTCATAGACGATAAAAGAATAAGCTTGATAAAGCGCGCGTGTGTGTGAGTGTGTGTGTGTGTGTGTGTGTGTGTGTGTGTGTGTGTGTGTGTGTGTGTGTGTGTGTGTGTGTGTGTGTGTGTGTGTGTGTGTGGTGTATGTGTGTGCGTGCGTGCGTTCGTGCGCGCGCGCGCATGTGCGTGTGTGTGTCAAAATTCCTCTTGAAAATGGCAACATTTATAAGATCAGGAAAAGTTGTTTGACAGTAAACTGCAGCTTAGCTTGGTTTGATGAGTGTTTATTGTTTGCTTGTGACCACTAATTTTATATTCTGTTTATCCTCCATGCCCCCAAGAGGGGTCAAAGGATTATTATTAAATTGAAATTGAATTGTGCTCGAATGGGGTTGAGAGCAAACCTTCAATAACTCCATTTGATTGTTGCATCGCGATTGTCTGTAAAGGAAACAAAATCTGAAGGCAATGAAAAAGAACGAAATGTATCAAATGTATTTAATCGCAATGGTTTAGCTGCCCTGTGGCAATGCATTTGTGTTGATATCGCCCATAATGTTTGTTGTTGTTTTATTTGGATGCGTTGTGACTCTCAAATGAAGACTACGCATATTATATTATGAAAGGATGATTTCATGAATTTATATCACATATGAATTGACTTGATATGAACACTCATTTATTTAAGAAAAAGTATAGTTGTTTTTTCTCAACTTCCTGTTAACTTGCCATACTTTATTTATTTGTTTTGTCAGTTATTGCAATGTTGTTGTTTTTAAAATGTAATCAGTCCTTGTTTTGCACACTTCTGATTGCTTAACCCTTTCACCGCCAAAGTCGCATTTTAGCACCACAGTGATTTACCACCCATGTCACTAAAAGGCATCAAATTGGGGTCTATTATCGAAAGACCCTATTGTCTTAGTTTTGCGAAGTAAGGTTATACCTTATTTGATATCTGTCACAGAAGAATCCCCAATACTGCAGATGGATTTTGGTTTTTTTTATTCAGGTAAATGTAATGGACATTTTTAGTTGAAATATGGCTGGCGGTGAAAGGGTTAAATCTCTGAAAGATCTTGTATTGTCTACTTGGTGAGTATGGTTGTCTTGAAGATGTGTTACTTTCTCTGAGTATTGCTGATGCTTTCATACCTGTCTTTGTTTTCTGTTTAGCCGTACAGTCACTACTATCTCTCCTGTTCTTGTGATTTGTTTGAAAATTTTTGGTTTTCATTTTACTTACTTTGTTCAAGCATACATTTGATATTTGTTCCATTTATCTCATGAAATGAACACAAATTTCAGTCTCATTTTGCCCATGAAACGAGCGTTATCTTAGTAGCATTGTGTGTCATGGGCAAAATTTAACTGAAATTTTCTTTATTTCTCCCATGATATAATTGTTGTGGCCGGGTTCGACACGTTACTCGCCCATAGCGCTTTTTATTCCCGTCTTCCCCTATCTCTCCTGTTCTTGTGATTTAATTTGATTATTTTTGGTTTTTTTATTTTACTTACTATTGTTCAAGCAATTTCTTTCTTATTTTGTTTCGCCATTCTTTGCAGACACTCCTATGCCCCCCCCCCCCCCCCCCCCCCCCACACCACACACAACTTACCTGCATGCGCATCTCGACCCTTCCAACGGAAGTGTCGCCATCTTAGTCAGATTTGTGTGTAAACAGCATCGATCTGGCATTTTTTAAAACAAAGTTACTGACTAAGATGGCGGTCTCCCATAATATGGCACGCTCCTTGTGGCCGGATATGACGACACGTGGGTACAGCCAAGTGGTTGTAGTAGTGGTCAGTGTATATATTATATGTATATATATATATATGAGCATATATATATATATATATATGTTTTAACACAATTTCTTTCTTTCTTTTGTTTCTCCTTTCTTTGTTTGAACATTCATAATTGGACTCCTCCGCCCCCACCTTTTGTAAACAACTTGCCTTATTATTTATACTTTCATCTTTGTATAGTGTGCACAGTTTGTGTGTGAATGACTTTAATTATATATAATATATATATATGCCTGCAGAACAAAAAAAGAGAATGAAAAGCTAACAAGAAAGAATGTAGAGGATTCCCAATATTTCGGCTTTTGGCCTTGGACACGGGACAGACAGTAGAACAAACTGAACGACAAGACAAATGAAATCAACAACGTAACTGTTTCTTGGACGAAATTGTTGTGGCCAACATTCTGTGTGTATAATTAAGATTGTTGTGTGCAGTGTGTATGTATGTGGGGGGGTGTGGATGTGTGTGTGTGGGTGGGTGTGTGAGAAGGTGTGTGTGTGTGTGTGTTGATAATTCGGGAGACTATTGAGTCCACATAATAAAAAAAATAAAAAAAAATAAAAAAATAATAATAAAAAATGGTCCCCCAGATAAAAATCCTAGCTCATGTACGTCGTTTCATTCAGAACAAGTGTGCTCTCTCTATTTCGTCATACCATCACGTCATTCAAAACTCTGCGTCATCCATTCATCTCTTTTTCTACGTCACTCCATTCACTAGAGTCATCTCACTTTCACTCTCAGTCCTAATAATCCCTTTCCGTTGATGTCCATCTCGTGTAGTTATCACTTCCAAACTATTGTAGAACTAAAGCCAGATGTCTTCTTAAATACCCTTTAATTGTCAGAGATTGGGCATGTATCATGGGTGACTTATCTTCATTATAAACAAATTCAGTGATCTCCACTATGATAATGCCAAGGTGAGTGTGTGTGTGTAACCTGGGGCCAAGCGTCTCCACTATAAAATGATAAAGCATCTCCCCTAGGAACATTTCAAGGAGTAGATCCTATGGAATGTCATCGTTCTATATCATAAGTATGATTTACGAGGTGTCTCAGTGAATAGTCAGCTCCGTACCCCCTACTCTGAAGGACTGAAAAGTTAGTGCATTTGAAATGCAGAATAATTTTGCTTTGATAAAGCTTTTCTGTGTCCAATGTCTTTATTTGTGAACCTCAGAAAACAAAACCAGTTAACTGCTTTATCAAAGCAAATATATATATATATATATATATATATATATATATATATATATATATATATATATATATATATATATATATATATATTATTATATATATACATGTGCTTATTCTGCCATTTTCTAATTCTTGTTACAAGTTCTTACTGCCAATATATATCTCGATCTCTTATTATACACAACAGATTCATTACTTTCTGTTTGTGTTCTGTTTCTTGTATTGTTGTTGTGAATCTTATTACTTATAAACCGTTCTCTATCTGTGATTGAGTTCTTGTTAAACCTTTTGTTCTGCTAGTGTGCTTATGGGTTTTTTGTTTTGTGTGTGTGTTTTTTGCTTTGGAAAATGTTAAGAACAGCCCCCTCCCTTGCCTCTTCCATTCATTTCAGACGGTTGCGGGTTAGGAATAGGTTTAGGGATAGGTTTAGGGTATACATTTTTGTGTATAGTTGACACTAAACCTATCCCTAACCGTAACCCTATCCCTAACCCTTTCCCTAACCTGAAACCGTCAAATCCACACACACACACCCAACAAAATAATGATGGTATGTCATGAGACTGACACGTAACTGACCCTAACCCTATCCCAAACCCTAACCCTAACCTGAAACCCTCTGAAATGAATGGAAGGGGCAGAGGAAGGGGGGTTCTTCTTAACATTTACCAACACGTTATGATCTTTTGTTTTACTTTATCTATGCCTCGAACTGTGTTGTCAACCGCCACCTACCGGTTTTGTTTTGTTTTGGTTTTTTTGGGTTTTTTTTATAGGAGATCAGAGTTATATATCATCCTATGTTGGCTACAGCGTCAGGAACAAAAACGCAAAGCATTGTCATCCCATTCACGTCAACCGCCACCTACCGGGTTTTTGTTGTTGTTGTTGTTGTTTTTTTTAAAAGGAGATCAGAGTTATATATCATCCTATGTTGGCTACAGCGTGAGGAACAAAAACGCAAAGCATTGTCATCCCATTCACCTCAACCGCCACCTACCTGCTAGTTGAAATCTTTTCCATTCTTCTTTCGTGTCCACATAGCCTATAATATAAAAAAAACCAACACACCTCCGGTTGTGTTAATCATTGCGATTCATATTTACAATCAATCCGGTTATGATACTTACTAAGCCTATTGTCATGATTTTTCTCGTCTTTCTATCTGGGCCTATATTGTTTTCCAATGTTTTAACCCTTTCACCGCCAATGTCGCATTTATGCACCACAATGGTTTAATACCCATGTCACTAAAAGGCATCAAATCAGGACCTGCTATCCGAAGACCTTATTTTATTAATTTTGGGAGGTAATGATAGGCCTAATGTTAAGCATGTCATGGAGGAATTCGTAACATTGCAGATATTTATTTTCTCTACCCAGCTAAGTTTAATGGCATTTTTTTGGCTGAAAAATGTCTGGCGGCGAAAGGGTT
Organism: Phymorhynchus buccinoides; assembly: GCA_017654935.2. Lineage (NCBI taxonomy): Eukaryota > Metazoa > Mollusca > Gastropoda > Neogastropoda > Raphitomidae > Phymorhynchus > Phymorhynchus buccinoides. The sequence goes on along the minus strand of CM065700.1, from coordinate 30,675,729 downwards.
AAGGTCGATGTCTTAATTAACAGATAGTTTAACTCCCTAAATCCTGTTAATTGGGTTGTCTGTAGGCCTAGAGTGTATTGTTCCGAGCACTGCGTTGTGTGTGTGTGTGTGTTTGTGCGTGTGTGCGTGCGTGCGTGCGCGCGCGCGTGCGTGTATGTGCGTGCTTTGATTGCATGTCGATGATATTAAGTAGTCTTCAGATTCATGTTTTTAAGTGCCTGTTAAAAAAAAAAGTTCTGTTATAAAACGTGGTTCTGTTTTAATGGATATTGTGACACTATCCAAACTTAACATTGTTCAGTCATTGTTTTTTTGTTTTTTTGTTGATGCATTTTTTTTTTTTTAAACAATTGGGTGTGATTCTAGCTTCTCCGTTTATATAAGTTGATCACTTCAATTATTTTTATGCCGATATATATTTCGTGCACTTTGCTGTCTTCGGTCATACTTATTTCGCGGGTACTCTAGTCTATTGGTTCTGTTGTTTTCTGTGTGCACGGTGTTGTCTTTGTTTGATGCCTATACGTTGTTCAAATAATCATTGATTCATTTTGTTAATTTCGTTATCTTTCCACTGCTTCATCTTGAAGGCTCCTCTTCGTCTTCTTCTTCTTCTTCTTCTTCTTCTTCTTCTTCTTCTTCTTCTTCTTCTTTTTCTTCTTCTTCTTCTTCTTCTTCTTCTTCTTCTTCTTCTTCTTCTTCTTCTTCTTCTTCTTTCTTCTTCTTCTTCTTCTTCTTCTTCTTCTTCTTCTTCTTCTTCTTCTTTCTTCTTCTTCTTCTTCTTCTTCTTCTTCTTCTTCTTCTTCTTCTTTCTTCTTCTTCTTCTTCTTCTTCTTCTTCTTCTTCTTCTTCTTCTTCTTCTTTTTCTTCTTCTTCTTCTTCTTCTTCTTCTTCTTCTTCTTCTTCTTTTTCTTCTTCTTCTTCTTCTTCTTCTTCTTCTTCTTCTTCTTCTTCTTCGGCGTTTCCAGGCCATATGGCCATAATGGGTAAGGTACGTATGTGTCCGGTTTTCAGTTTTCACTGGTCTCCCCACTGCGTGCAGACGACACATTCCGATTTCGGAGGAGCTCAAAGGAGAAAAAACAAATTAAGATTTTGTTTTAATTAAAAAAGGCAGGAGAATGGGCCAATAAGTCAGAAAGATAGTAGATGATAGAAAGCAAAGGGAAAAGGCAGAGTCAAAGAGAGTGACGGATTAGAGGAAGTTGCAAGCATGCTAGGAGCTTGTCAATCCCCGCACAAATAACCATGCAGAACAGAACAACATTATAATGTAGCCTTGGTGTTCTAGCTTATGTCATACTGGTCTGACACAGCCTCATGCCAAGGCGAGCCATTTGAGTGAAACGGCCAGCCATTTTATTAGTGAATTATTATTAGATCAGAGATGAAAAGTAAGTTCACATAGGAACCTTTGTTTTTGAAGTTTTGGAGTGTGTGTGTGTGTGTGTGTGTGTGGTGTGTGTGTGTGTGTGTGTGTGCGTGTGTGTGCGTGTGTGTGCGCGTGTGCGTGCGTATTTGGTTGGTTGGTGTTGGTTTTTTGTGTGTGTTGGGGTTTTTTGTGTGTTGGATTTTTTTCTCGTGTGGGGCCGTGTGTTCTCGGACTAGCCAGGGGGGCTCAGCCAATGCATGCCATCTTATCTATCTAGCTTTGTTTTTCTTTTCTTTTTTCTTCTTCTTCCCAACCCTCTGAGTGTGATTCTCTGTGTCTGCGTGTGCCCCCCCCCCCCCCTCTCTCTCTCTCTCTCTCTCTCTCTCTCTCTCTCTCTCTCTCTCTCTCTCTCTCTCTCTCTCTCTCTCTCTCTCTCTCTCTCTCTCTCTCTCTCTCTCTCTCTCTCTCTCTCTCTCTCTCTCTCTCTCTCTCTCTCTCATCTTCTCCTTTTGCAGAGTAGCAATAAAAGAATTACCGACCCCCCCCCCCCCCTCCTCCTCCTCATCTCCTTTTTTTTTTTCCCATAGCTTCCCTTATTCCTTTCTTTAATGAAAAAGAAAAAAATCTTTCTTTTTTTTTTCATTATAAAATCTTTGGGTAGCCACTTTTTTGTCCTGCTTACCCCCCCCCCCCCCCCCCCCCCCCCCCCCCCCCCCTCCCCCCATCGATTATTGGCTACGTGGATGAATGCAGATTTTGTCCCGGTAAAAAGTTCGAAGTCCCCCCCCCCCCCCCCCCCTCCCCAAATCATCGATGCGTGGATTTTCTGTTCGAAGTCATGCGTGATTTTCTGTTATTTCTACGCTGCATTTTTATTTCGTCTGTACGCGGGGTTTTCTTGTAAATTCTTCTAGCACAGGTGTGGGTGCTGTTGTTAGTCCGTCCGTCCGTCAGTCCGGCTATTCGTCCGTTTTTCTCAAAAACTATTCAGTCTATCATCATCAAATTTGGCATACTAGTTCGCCAAGATGCAAGCTATCCACTGATGTATTTCGTTTTACATTAAGGTCAAGGTCGCGCCAGTTACGGGGTTCAAACCCCGAAACACATAATCGCTAATCGCTAATATCTCGCGAAGTTTTGCATGTATTTCAATGCAGGGTTTTTTTTCACAACATTTCTTGATGAATGGTCTATAACACAGTTGTCATGAATTTGTCTGTGCGCGCGTGTGCGCATGATCGAGCACGCTCAAATCACGGGTCCGAACCCCAAGGCTATATGTAAAAAAGACTATTCAATTACGTGCTGTTTTGATGCGTTTTTATGTACTTACGTGCTGTTTTGATGCATTCTTATGTATGTGTACAGCCGACGCATTCCGATTTCGGAGTAGCTCGGCGATGCTGCGAGGGGACTTTGCAGCCGCTCGGCGTTGCATTTGTTGGTTTTTTTTTGTGGTGGTTGTCTTTTTGTTGTTGAATCAATTTTTGGTAAAGGTAAAGATGCGCCCCCCCCCCCCCTCCCCCGCCCCCCCTCCCTCCATTTCTCGTTTCCTCGGTTAATTCGATTTTTCCGTTTTTGCCTTTCTTACCAAACATAAAGCTGTATTTTATGAAGCTGTATTTTATGAACCTCTTCAGCTAATTATCTTTTTGGAATAATAACCCTAACCCTAACCCTAACCCTACCCCCCCCCCCCCCCCCCCTATAAGACGGGGAAAACGCAATGAACCACGACTGTGACAAATGCCGCGGTGTACTGCAGTACATAGCGGGTGGGGGGGGGGGGGGGGATCCTATTAGATAATGGCCTTTATCATGACTGCAATTAATTATTGAACAAAGATAATTAGCTGAAAATGTTCATACAATACAGCTTCATGTTTGGTAACAAAGGCAATAACGGAAAAATGGAATTAACCGAGAAATGTAGGTGGGGGGGGGGGGGGGCACATCGTGCCCTTTACCCTTGCCTTTCTTACTGCAGATTGAGTACTTCATCCTCTATCGTTTGCTATATTTAACACTAATTTTCATCCATTTACATAATTAAACACATGCATTCAATAATAGTAGAAGACAAAGGCAAGACGGAAAAAACGCAATGAACCAGGACTGTGACAAATGCTCCGCGGCTGTTGTGTGTACTGCACTACATATGGGGGGGGGGGGGGGGGGGGGGGGGGGGGGGGGGGGGGGGGGGGGTCCTATTAGATAGCCTAATGGCCTTTATCATGACTGCGATTAATTATTATTCAACAAAGATAATTAGCTCAAAAAGTTGATAAGATACAGCTTAATGTTTGGTAAGAAAGGCAGGTGTGAAAATGTGGGGAGAGCTGAAAATGTAAGGGGGGGGAGGGGGGGGGGGGGTCAGTGTTTGTTTTCAATTTTCACTGGTCTCCCCGCTGCATTCAGTCGACACATTCGGGATTTCGGTGAGCTCGAAAGAGAACATTTATTTTGAAGTTGAATTTGTTAGGTGTTTTTTTTTAAGGGCAGGCACGGGGATGGCCAATAAGTCAGAAAGGTAGTAGATGACAGGAAGCAGAGGGGAGATTAATAATGGCAGAGTCAGAGTCGTCACAGATAAGAGGAAGTGACATAGCTTCTAGAAGGTGGGTGAACTATTTTGTTCTAAAGAAACACACACACATACAGACAGATAGACACACACACACACACACACACACACACACACACACACACACACACACACACACACACACACACACACACACACACACACACACACACACACACACACACATACATACACACAGTACAACACACACACAGACACACACACACACACAGACAGACAGACAGACAGACAGACACACACACACACACACACACACACACACACACACACATAACACACACACACACACACACACACACACACACACACACACACACACACACACACACACACACACACATAACACACACACACACACACACACACACACACACACACACACACACAACACACACACACACACACACACACACACACACACACACACACACACACACACACATAACACACACACACACACACACACACACACACACACACACACAACACAACACACACACACACACACACACACACACACACACACACACACACACACACACACACCCTTCTTTGGAGGCACGAGGCATCCACTCACTGTCCCAAAACGGGGGTCCATTTTGATTTTTTTTTCAAAATGAGTCGGTAGTTAACTACTATGCTATATAAGGCCGTGTACACACATAAGCGGATATTCCACGCGGAAACCCGTGCGAAATCCATAAATAAGTGAAACAAAGAAGGGAAAAGATTTTGCGCACGTGTCCGAATTTCCCCTATATGCGTAAACTTTTATGCTTCTTTCGTCCAACTTATTTAGGGTTTTCCGTACGGAACTTACGCGTCTAATGTGAACCCGGCCTTATCCTTCTCTCTTCCACTTATTTAGGGTTTTCCGTGCGGAACTTACGCGTCTAATGTGAACCCGGCCTTATCCTTCTTTCTTCCAACTTATTTAGGGTTTTCCGTGCGGAACTTACGCGTCTAATGTGAACCCGGCCTTATCTTTCTTTCTTCCACTTATTTAGGGTTTTCCGTACGGAACTTACGCGTCTAATGTGAACCCGGCCTAAGTGTCCATTTCTCTCTTGACAAATCGCAAAGTTTGTATGTGCTATGAAAGGAAACGCGGAGGTTCAGTCTTGTTGTGAGCTAACCCTATTATCATAACTCGAAATTATGCAATTCTGTTGCTTCACTCCGTGTACCCCTCTCTCTTGATTGGCATGAACAAAGGATTTGAGTTTGGTAAAAAAAAATAAATAGGAAGCTTAAATCAATCAGCTTCATATGAAAAGTATTGAATTCTATGATCCTTCATAAACTTGATCTATGTTTTGTTGTTGTTGTTGTTGTTGTTGTTGTTGTTGTTGTTGTTGTTGTTGTCTTAGCTTTTGTTTACTCATCTCGCGCACTGTCCATTGCCTCTTGAGATAATAACAATCAACACGTTTTACTGATTTATAATATCAATCAAAGATTATGGCCGGGTTCACATTAGACGCGTAAGTTCCGTGCGGAAAACCCTAAATAAGTGGAAGAAAGAAGGATACAAGTTTACGCACATAGGGGAAATTCGGACACGTGCGCAAATCTTTTCCCTTCTTTGTTTCACTTATTTATGGATTGCGCACAGGTTTCGGCATGGAATATCCGCTTATGTGTGTACACGGTCTTAGTGTTTATATCGTTGATCTTCATCAATATCTTGTCTTCAGAAGTCTGTTGGGTTGTTTTTTTCAGATTATTTTTTTCGATGGTTTGTGACATTTTTTGTGCAATACATTTGAATACATTATGTTTGTTTAAGTCACGAAACCCTTTAAAAAAATTTTTTTTACAAATGAGATTGGCATACAGCATTGGAGTATGCGTCGTGTGTAGGTTTCTTTTTCTTCTTTTTTTTTTTTACAAGTGTGTGTGTTCTGTTTTTTGTCAATAAGTATTTTTGCCAAGCATTATTTGTTTACTTTGTGATTGTATTTTTCTTATGAAGTACATTTAGCATTGTGAAATTACGTGATATAATTGTTATGCGATTCTTATTTCAATTTTATGTGCAACGTTCAACCGTTTGTTGATGTTCACTCCTAGTTTGATATTGTAGTTATATCAATCACTACTGTGCTGTTTTACGTTTACAAAGCAAGCATGTCATAATTCTAATGACCACGTGTGCGTGCGTGCGTGCGTGCGTGTGTGCGTGCGTGCGCGCGCGCGTGTGTGTGTGTGTGTGTGTGTGTGTGTGTGTGTGTGTGTGTGTGTGTGTGTGTGTGTGTGTGTGTGTGTGTGTGTGTGTGTCTCTCTGTGTGTGTGTGTGTGTGTGTGTGTGTGTGTGTGTGTGTGTGTGTTTCTCTCTCTCTGTGTGTGTGTGTGTGTGTGTGTGTGTGTGTGTGTGTGTGTGTGTGTGTGTGTGTGTGTGTGTGTGTGTGTGGTGTGTGTGATATATTAAACAGAGAGAGAGAGGAGAGAGCGTGTGTGTATGTGTATGTGTGTGTG
>CM065700.1:30634271-30661771 GCA_017654935.2 Phymorhynchus buccinoides | reverse complement strand
TTCATTACGCCCCCACCCAAAAAAAAGATTTTCTATATTTTTAACATCAGAGTTACATACTAAACTCCAACTTTACAAAGTTATACCAATGTTTTAGCATATTCAATTAAAATTTTTAAAATGCTGTACAAGAAGTTAATTTTGAATGTGAAAAAATTGTGTTTTATCTTTTCAAATTTTCTTTCGCGCTGTTGTTCAATGACCGTATTTTTCTTACAACTGTGTAGAATTTTCATACATCCCCATTTTGGGGGGGCTTTGATATCAACTGATGCTTGAGGGACTACCTGGTAGTGCAGTACCTCTGGGATCGACCCACACAGTATAAAAACCACGAGTGTCCTATTTCGTTTTATTGCGACGTGGGGTTGGAGTTCTGGTCTGCAGAGTGGTGTGAGGTGGAACTCTCTCTCTCTCTCTCTCTCTCTCTCTCTCTCTCTCTCTCTCTCTCTCTCTCTCTCTCTCTCTCTCTCTCTCTCTCTCTCTCTCTCTCTCTCTCCTCTCTCTCTCTCTCTCTCTCCTCTCTCTCTCTCTCTCTCTCTCTCTCTCTCTCTCTCTCTCTCTCTCTCTCTCTCTCTCTCTCTCTCTCTCTCTCTCTCTCTCTCTCTCTCTCTCTCTCTCTCTCTCTCTCTCTCTCTCTCTCTCTCTCTTCTTATCATTTTTGTGTCGATTCTACTTCTTTTGTCTATTGCTATGTCCATTGTTCGTTTGGTTTGTTGTTACTTTCTTTTCAAAAATGTATTGCTGGTATTTCCTGGTAAAATTCCGCCAATGTTTATACTGTGTAATTCGTTTTGAACTGAGCACGCCATAAGCTCTGCTTGTTGTTGCTTCAGTTATGTCATAGTTGTTGTTCATGTTGATTTGGAAAAATAAAACATTTAAACCAGCACGTTAACCTTTCTTATTCTAATTTGTACAAATTAAAACGATTTTCCGCAGTAAGTGGAAATCTTTTAAAGGAGACATTTTTTGTCGAATAAAAAGAAAAACATGTAAATATTTTCCCCTTGTCTTTTTAGACCTTATTTCGAATTTCAAACCTCTATTAAACTTGTTTTAAAAAGTGGTCCTGAAAATTTTAATTACTTGCTCTTGCTCAGAGAGGTACAGCTAAGAATTTTAACCAAACATTTTAAACCAAATGCAACAAATTATATAACCCAGAGTAGTCTCGTGCGAGCCATGGCACCAAATCAATACTTGACCTCTATTCAAGTTAAATATTACTAAAATATAATTTAAAGAAAAACATCTGTATTTACAAGAAAACAATTTTCTTCACGTCCCCTCCCCTCCTCCCCCCTCCCCCAAAAATCTAAAATTAAAAGAAATGTCCCATATGGCTTCGGTCGGGAGGACGTAAAGCATAAATTAGTGAACCTTTCTTCCATCTACTACCATAGTACCATTGCTCTTCACTGGGACATGCTTGACATTATAAGTATAAATATAAAACGAAGTATTAGACCTTAGAAACTCAAAATGTATTCGTTCAATGGAATGACTATATTTGACTGTGGCGGTACCATAGCCGATGAGGTTTAACTGAGGCGTGGTTACCGCTACACCTATCTATATTGTTAAAAACTCGGGACTGTACTGGTGTTGCACTGCCTCCGGGCATTGCACCCAGTATTGTTCCCACCATCTTTGTATTTACAAATGTCCCGTGTGTGTCTATGACCGAGAGGACGTAAAACATCATTTTCACCAGACCTTAGAAACGCATTACATATCACCGGGTTTATGACATGAGAGAGAGAGAGGGGGGGGGGGGGGGAGAGAGAGAGAGAAGAGAGAGAGAGAGAGAGAGAGAGAGAGAGAGAGAGAGAGAGAGAGAGAGAGAGAGAGAGAGAGAGAGAGAGAGGGACAGACACATAGATAGATAAAAGAAGACAGACAGAGAAGCAAAGAGACAGAGACAGACAGGTAGGTAGGCAGACAGACAGACAGACAGACAGAGACAGAGGAAGAGAGAAAAGAGGGGTGTAAAGAGAGACAGTTTATTTGGATCTTCTTCTTCGTCGTCGTCGTCTGCGTTCCCAGGCCATATGGCCATAATGAGTAAGGTACGTATGTGTCCGGTTTTCAGTTTTTCACTGAATCCAAACAACTGACCCGAGTGTCCAAAACCTCAAAGGGAATCGACCGCTAGTGTAGAGCCGGCGCCACACTACTACATGTAGAGCCAGCAACACACTACTACATGTAGAGCCAGCGACACACTACTACATGTAGAGCCGGCGACACACTACTACATGTAGAGCCAGCGCCACACTACTACATGTAGAGCCAGCGCCACACTACTACATGTAGAGCCAATTAATTATGCTTATCGTCCTCTCGGCCGAAGCCATATGGGACATTACGGTCTACTTTTAGTTGTTTGGAAGAGGGGGGAAGGGGGAGAGAAAAAATGTTTTATTTTACTTTAGATGTTTATTTTACTATTTATAAGTGTTTTTCTCTTGAATAAAGGTCAAGGTTTTACATTTTATGAGCCATGGCCCGTACGAGACTACTGTCTAGTTAAAACTTTACTTTTAAGATAAAAATGAATGATTAAAATTATGTTTAGAGCTGTACCCCTCCTGGCGAGAGCCTAATGATTAAAACTTCAGGACCACTTTGATTTTAAAAGAACAAGTATTTAATGAAAATATTAAAAATTTCAATGAAGGTCAAACAACGATATTTACATGTTTTTGTCTTATTAGACTTTATTTTAATGAAACTCTCGTTGTTAAAAGGTTAACACTGAAAGTGGAAAACTATTTGTACAGTGTTTAAAAGAAATACGTCAATTAATTTCTCACATGGTAAGAAAAATTTTATGAAAATAAAGAAACTGGGGTCCCAAGAAAAAATATTTACAGACTTATTTCTACCACAGACTCAAAAAAAAGGCGCTAACAAATTTGGCCGAGTCTGGGCAGAAAAAGTTACTCTGTGGACCCCAAGTCTCCAATTGTTCAAATTTTAAAGAAATTTTGTTATTTTTATAGTTGTTAAAAACAGTCTGTATTTAAGATATTTTTAAAACCAAATTTTAAAACTAGTACTTCATGACGGGGATAGTTAACGATTCCTACTTGTTTAGGTCGGAGGGAGGGAGGTAGAGGGACCCCTCCTCTCCGGCCAAAACAGTGGTAGGGCGTGGTTATATAGGTCCAGCATTAAGTGCGGGGGGACCTATTGGGATAACCCTGACCGTAATTTAACGTTCGCGACTACGAAGGCACCCCCCCGGAGGTCGGGCCGCGCACCCATCTACTGAGGGAAAGGGAGTAAAATTTACTCGGATTCAAAAGAGTCCTACCGGTCATGTATAGTACATGCCGAAAGTTAAAAAGGGAAAACTAATTTTTGGGTTTGGGGATGGACTGTGGGTAGGTACGCGGCCCGCTTTCCGGAGGGACCCTATTCCCGTCATTAAAATCATTTGTTTAAAAGTTTACAATTAAATCTTATTTTGTTTTGTTCCCTTCTTGATCAAAAATGTTGACCAAAGGAAGTTTTGACTAAGGCTTCGGCCAGCCAGACCAAAGGGGCCCACCCTTCTGTTGTATGTTTTTGTATTATTAATTTGGAGAACGTTATATGGTATATTTTTAGTTTTTGAATTAGTGGATTCAGTTCTTTAGTAATAATTACACATGGATGTAGAGCCGGAGCCACACTACTACATGTAGAGCCAGCGCCACACTACTACATGTAGAGCCAGCGCCACACTACTACATGTAGAGCCAGCGCCACACTACTACATGTAGAGCCGGCGCCACACTACTACATGTAGAGCCGGCGCCACACTACTACATGTAGAGCCAGCGCCACACTACTACATGTAGAGCCGGCGCCACACTACTACATGTAGAGCCGGCGCCACACTACTACATGTAGAGCCAGCGCCACACTACTACATGTAGAGCCAGCGCCACACTACTACATGTAGAGCCAGCGCCACACTACTACATGTAGAGCCAGCGCCACACTACTACATGTAGAGCCAGCGACACACTACTACATGTAGAGCCAGCGCCACACTACTACATGTAGAGCCAGCGCCACACTACTACATGTAGAGCCAGCGACACACTACTACATGTAGAGCCAGCGCCACACTACTACATGTAGAGCCAGCGCCACACTACTACATGTAGAGCCAGCGCCACACTACTACATGTAGAGCCAGCGCGTAGAGCCAGCGCCACACTACTACATGTAGAGCCAGCGACACACTACTACATGTAGAGCCGGCGCCACACTACTACATGTAGAGCCAGCGCCACACTACTACATGTAGAGCCGGCGCCACACTACTACATGTAGAGCCAGCGACACACTACTACATGTAGAGCCAGCGCCACACTACTACATGTAGAGCCAGTGACACACTACTACATGTAGAGCCAGCGCCACACTACTACATGTAGAGCCAGCGCCACACTACTACATGTAGAGCCGGCGCCACACTACTACATGTAGAGCCGGCGCCACACTACTACATGTAGAGCCGGCGCCACACTACTACATGTAGAGCCAGCGCCACACTACTACATGTAGAGCCGGCGACCACACTACTACATGTAGAGCCAGCGACACACTACTACATGTAGAGCCAGCGACACACTACTACATGTAGAGCCAGCGCCACACTACTACATGTAGAGCCAGCGCGTAGAGCCACACTACTACATGTAGAGCCGGCGCCACACTACTACATGTAGAGCCAGCGCGTAGAGCCACGCCACACTACTACATGTAGAGCCAGCGCCACACTACTACATGTAGAGCCAGCGACACACTACTACATGTAGAGCCAGCGCCACACTACTACATGTAGAGCCAGCGCCACACTACTACATGTAGAGCCAGCGACACACTACTACATGTAGAGCCGGCGCCACACTACTACATGTAGAGCCAGCGACACACTACTACATGTAGAGCCAGCGACACACTACTACATGTAGAGCCAGCGACACACTACTACATGTAGAGCCAGCGACACACTACTACATGTAGAGCCGGCGCCACACTACTACATGTAGAGCCAGCGACACACTACTACATGTAGAGCCAGCGACACACTACTACATGTAGAGCCAGCGCCACACTACTACATGTAGAGCCAGCGCCACACTACTACATGTAGAGCCAGCGACACACTACTACATGTAGAGCCAGCGCCACACTACTACATGTAGAGCCAGCGCCACACTACTACATGTAGAGCCATACTACATGTAGAGCCGGCGCCACACTACTACATGTAGAGCCAGCGCCACACTACTACATGTAGAGCCGGCGCCACACTACTACATGTAGAGCCAGCGCCACACTACTACATGTAGAGCCAGCGCCACACTACTACATGTAGAGCCGGCGCCATACTACTACATGTAGAGCCGGCGCCACACTACTACATACGATCCGATCTCAAAGCGATGCGATTGCGAAGATGTGGGTCAGGAACCACGTGAAATGCTTCCGCGTCTCAAAATTTAAAAAAAAAAAATTCTGCTACATTCGTTCACTGCATGCACTCAAGTAGACCCGATACATACATTTCACGAGAATCATGCCTCACAAAACGACAAAATCGCATCGCATTGGCGTTGAATCGTATGCAGTGTAGCTGCGCCTTCAATAAACACTGACGCACCACGATTAAGTCCCCTGGTTTTGTTGAGCGTAGCTGTAACCTACTAATAATAGACGTTCCCCAACTTCAAATTGAGGCTGCTCTTTAAAAATGATGTTTCGGTTTGAATTTGGGGGCATCTGTATGGGCGGGCGTCAGACCTGGTCGAAACAAGGTTTCTTTCCAGCTATAAGAGGGAAAACCACGTGAAAACCCGTGATTTTGACACGTGACGTCGGGGGTCTTTGATGTGGAGTATTTTTTATTCGAAGGTGTAGCGCAGTTTGGTCCCGTTCATTTTCTCTGTGTACACTCGGGCAAAGGCCTCGTTTTGGGTGACCGTGAACCAGTTCTTCCAGTCCCCCACCTGCCCTGAAACAGTGCAACACCTTCTTGTGAATCATAGTATCAGGAACCGTGTTTCTTCTTTTTCCTTCGACCCGTAAAGACCCACCACGTCACGTGTCAAAATCACGGTTTCCACGTGTTTTCCCTCTTATAGCAGGTAAGAAATCTTCCTAGCATAAGAGGGAATGTGACACGTGACGTGGGGGGTCTTTAAAATGATTATGATGGGAAGGTATGTCCGTGTCAAACTAACGTCAAGGTTACGGTCAAAATCCATTTGTCAGTAGGGCATAAGTTTTGTACTCCTGGTAATGCACAAAACAGGGCTTCTGAAAACGTACAGATTGTGCGTATTTACGCACTGGAGCTCTCAAATCACCCCCTGTGCATGGGATTTACTGTGCATGAGATTTACCCTTTAAAATAAATCCCATTTAAAGGTTGAGATGACGCATTGAAATGATACCGAGTGCATCAAGTCAACACAGCCGTTACACATCAGTAAGTTAATGACGTTCTTCGTATTTCAATCGTCTGCTAGGCCTTTCTGCTACAGGCTGCTTTCAGGCTAGATCTAAAATGCTACTGGATCGCGCAGAACGCATGGGGTGGAGGGGGGGGGGGGGGGTGCCCTGCGGGATGGGGGGGGGGGGGTGCCCTCTTTGTCAGAAACCTGGGTTATATCTCGTGAAAGCAAAAACCCTCACCGAAAAAGCCTAAAATGTCACAAAGAGTGGTTACTTCGCAGGCTACAAACCACGTAGGTTAAAAACGTTTTTATTTCCGTGCTACAAACCTTGCCGCCAAGAATGAAGCCAACTTTTTTTTTACTGACTTCCCACCTGGAAGGTGAAAAGGTGGGAAGTGCTAAGTTATGGCAACATGCAGACAGTTGAGTAAGTTCACAATGATCCCCACCTGTAGTGTAGGTGAAAGGGTGGGAGTAAAAAAAAAAACCCGGCTTCAGTCAGCAGCGGACTGCGAACTCTTTGTATATTCAGGCTTTTTGGTCTCGATTCCTTATGTCTGGTTATCTCATGCAGCATCCAAAATGTTAAGTTTTGTTGTTGTTGAATGAGCAATAACTGCATTTAGATTTTGTTTTTTTGTTTTTACAAAAACCGTAGCTCTTCTTTCACAAACCTTTTCTGTAAAATGCAAGGGGGTTGCTACTGCTAGAGTGGCTTCCCTTCCACTGTTCCCGCAGAGCGCTCTTCATGGTGGAGAACTGACAGGCCTGGGCAATCCGCTCACAGAGTTCTCTCCCTCGATTGTAGCCCAGGAACTGGTCCAACTTCTGGATCTGGACCACAGGATCCTGGAGTTAAAATAAACGATCGGGAAAGATAGTTTATCTGCGCATCCCACTTGAGTGGAGAGAAAGATAGAGAGAGAGGGGGGGGGGAGAGAGAGAGAGAGAGAGAGAGAGAGAGAGAGAGAGAGAGAGAGAGAGAGAGAGAGAGAGAGAGAGAGAACACTGGACACTGAAGACGATCAACTGCACATTGGCCTTAGGCCACAATAAGAGAGAGAGAGGGGAGAGAGAGAGAGAGAGAGAGAGAGAGAGAGAGAGAGAGAGAGAGAGAGAGAGAGAGAGAGAGAGAGAGAGAGAGAGAGAAGAGAGAGAGAGAGAGAGAGAGAGAGAGAGAGAGAGAGAGAGAGAGAGAGAGAGAGAGAGAGAGAGAGAGAGAGAGAGAGAGAGAGAGAGAGAGAGAGAGAGAGAGAGAGAGAGAGAGAGAGAGAGAGAGAGAGAACACTGGACACTGAAGACGATCAACTGCACATTGGCCTTAGGCCACAATAAGAGAGAGAGAGGGGAGGAGAGAGAGAGAGAGAGAGAGAGAGAGAGAGAGAGAGAGAGAGAGAGAGAGAGAGAGAGAGAGAGAGAGAGAGAGAGAGAGAGGGAGATCAATCATAGCGTTGTGTCCTGTATCCTCTCGGTCACATGTTCTGCTGTCAAGGGGAGTAACCGTTACTCCGTTAAAAGATAATCTGTTTACACTTTTTCTTCAAACTGGCCATTTGTATTATTGGCTTTTTTGTTTGTTTTCCCTGGCTTTCGTGTATCATGTTGTTATTGTTAAATGATATTTATGAAGTGCGATTTTCTCTTTCTTGCTACTGAAGCTAAAACTGCGACTAATGGGCCTGCTTTTCTGTGTTTACGAATGCCTCAGCTCAAGTAACAAGCTGCATTATGATATCGATACTACTGTCACTGTTTACTGATATTCCATAGTCACTCTTTATAAGTGATTTTGGTCACTTGCCATTTTGTTTTCCTTGCATATTCAATGCGCTTGACTTATTGTGTGTGTGTGTGTGTGTGTGTGTGTGTGTGTGTGTGTGTGTGTGTGTGTGTGTGTGTGTGAGTGTGTGTATGTGTATGTGAGTATGTATGTGTATGTGTGGTTGTGTATGTGTGGGTATGTTAGTGCGTGCGTGTGTGTCTGTATGTGTGTGTGTGTGTATGTGTGAGTGTGCGTGCGCGCATGTTTGTGTATGTGCGAGTGCACGCGCGCATGTTTGTGTATGTGCGAGTGCGTGCGCGCGTATCCGTATTTGTGTGTATGTGTGTGTGTGTGTGCGTGTGTGAGTGGGTATGCCTGTGCTTGTGCGTACGCATGTGTGTGTATGCGTGTGCGTATGAGTGTGTGTGTGCGTGTGTGCAAGCGTGTGTGTGCTTGAACTATGATTAATGGGCCTCGTTTTCTGTGTCCAAGAATGCCCATCCCAAGTACCAAACTGCATTATGTACATATGGATACTTACCGTTGTCACTGTTTATTGATATTTATTGTTGCGATTGTTTATTGATACCTTTTGCCACTTACTATGTTGTTTTCTTGGCATATTCAATGCGCTTTCACCCGGGGCCACCTATGACTTCCCTCGGGTTAAATATTCATATTTGTTTAACGACAATTGGGTTTCATGTTAACAGTTATAATTCAGGTCTTCTTGTTATATATATCTTGCCTACCAACTAGTATAGCCAGATGTGTATTCTCCCTTACAACTGTAAATAATATATATATAGAGAGTAATCCTGATACTACACTTTCTGACGAATTTATAGTTCATTGCACCTATTATGTTACACCTTTAGGGGAGCCCACACTATAGTTTGGTTAACGCTATGCATATAACTCTTGGGGTTCCATTTTTGCTTCCTGATTTTCACTATCTTATTTTTAAATCTCGTAACGCTGTTATGTACTTGTCTGCTTCTTCTACCTTTCACTATCCCTTGAACGTGAGAGAGACCGTCCGCCCCAAACCAACAAACCTGGCTGAATTCATGTATTATGTGCTCTTGCACACAGTGACCTGATGGCTGTTGACATACAAGCCTACAGAGCTAGGGTTGGTGGTTTTCACGATAGAGCTCTGGCCCTGTGTCGAAAATTGTCTTACCTCCGTAAGTCCGACATCGCAACATTTTTCATTCTGCACTTTTTAAAAAACAAACAATGTACCCAAATAGCCTTACTTGTGCATATTATCACACCAATTATTGAACAAAACCACTCAATCTCTCAATTACTGAATCAAGACCATGTTTGCGTTAGCCTAGATAAGAAGAACCCGAACGTTACTCATTCCCACCGACACTCCACCGTATTAAGTCAATTGTTACTCATTTTAGCAAACGACATCGAACGCAACCCCGGGCCAAATAATAAAGATAAACTCTGTGTAATGCATAGCAATGTTCAAAGCTTAAGAAATAAAGTATCTCTTTTGGAAGCTGAGTCAAAAGACTTTGACATAATTACTTTGTCTGAAACATGGCTTTCAGAAGGAATTTCAACAGATTCCTTATGTGTACTTAATTTCCATCCCCCTGTTAGGTGTGACCGACCTAATGATCCTCATGGAGGAGTCGCTATTTATGTTCGTAATTCTCTATACTGCAAATCCCGCCCAGATCTCCATGTTGATGAACTAGAGGCAGTTTGGATAGAAACAAAACTAAATCAAAAGAGTATATTAATTGGATCCTTCTATCGTCCACCAAATGCATTGAAACATTATTGGGATCTCATTGGGGATAGCTTTAGAAAAGTAAACAGCACAACATTACCATTCATAGTACTAGGTGATTTTAACACTGACTTTCTCAACAACCCATCCCCACACCTAACAAATCTCATTCAGTTACATAGCCTTCACCAACTAACCAATGAACCAACACGAATCACTGAAACATCATCTACATGTCTAGATCTAATTATCACACAAAGCCTCGAGCTAATAGAGTCAACTGTAGTGTTACCCGCAGCCTTTAGCGATCACAGTATTCCTTGTTTGTATCTAAAAAATACTACTAAAACCAAGACTAAGTTTAAAAGAACTATTTTCAACTATGATAAACTAAATAAAGAAGAATACTGTCGAGTATTACAGCTTGTTGACTGGGACAATGTCCTAAACACTGGAACTATTGATGAGGCCACTGAACAGTTCACTGATAAGCTTATGACTTCAGCTAAGCAATGCATGCCAACAAAAGTTATCACTGTACATCCAGCTGACGTACCCTGGATGACTGATGACATAAGGCTGCTAATAAAAGAGCGTAAATGCATACATGCTAAAGCTAAATTAACCAATGACCCTCAAGACTGGCATAACTTCAGACAATTTAGGAATTTTGTTACCGATAAAGAAAGGGAACGAGAAGCTGAATTTTATACAGAATTAGACAAAAAAGCATCAGATCCTCAAACTTTTGGCCAGAAAGACTGGTGGAAGTTAGTACGTTCCTTTTTCAACAAAAAAGGCATCAGTGATGAAATTCCTCCTCTTAAGTCAAATGACATTGTATATTATTCCAATAAAGATAAAGCAGATTTATTAAACACCTTCTTTGTTGAACAATCCACTTTAGACAATGACGACGACGACCTACCCCAGGTACCTTTTGCTAACTATGAAACTAACGAGATTATATTAACTGAAGATGTTGTGAAATCAGTTGTGAAGGGTCTTGACAAAACTAAAGCCTCTGGCCCAGACCTTGTACATAATAAACTTCTAATACATGCACTTGACGTGCTTGCTTGTCCTCTTACTAAACTGTTTAATAGGTGCTTAGATGAGGGAAGATTCCCATCCACGTGGAAGATAGCCCATGTTACTCCTATTCATAAGAAAGGGCCAAAAGAACTGTGCACAAACTATCGTCCGATATCACTTCTTAGCTGCGTCGGAAAAGTTCTTGAGAAGTGTGTCCACAAGCATGTGTACACATTCTTTAAGACACACAATGTGCTTACACCACTTCAATCTGGTTTTACACCAGGTGATTCCACCGTATATCAGCTTCTTGCCACATATAACGATCTATGTTCGTCTTTTGACCATGGGATAACAACTCAAACAATTTATTTGGACATATCGAAGGCATTCGATCGTGTCTGGCACAAGGGACTTCTGTTGAAGCTGGAGGCTGCGGGTATAAAGGGGAAATTACTTAACTTTTTCCGTGACTATCTAGATAACAGACATCAATTAGTAGTCATTAAAGGAGAAAAGTCTGAATCGAAAATGATCCCTGCTGGTGTTCCTCAGGGATCAGTCCTTGGCCCGTTGTTATTTTTGTTATACATAAATGATATTGTTACTGACATTGAAGCTACAATTAAACTTTTTGCTGATGACACTAGCTTGTCACATGCCTTAAACGATCCCTTAACTAGAGCAGCCATTCTCAATGCAGATCTTGAAAGAATCTCCCAATGGTCCAAACACTGGAAAACCACATTTAACGAAACTAAGACAGAACTACTCAATTCAACACGTGATCATACTCATATTGCACCCCTAACATTTGGAACACACATTTTAGAACCATCAAAATCACATAAACATCTAGGTGTAATTCTACAGGATAATTGTAGATGGGATGAACATATACAGTTCATAGCCAATAAAGTGAATATGTTAATAGCATGCCTCAGACATTACAAATACAGATTATCCCGCAAGTCCCTAGAAACAATGTACAAATCCTTCATTCTGCCTCATTTTGATTATGTAGATATCGTTTGGGACAATTGTACAGACAAGCAATCAAACATTCTTGAAACACTGCATTTAGAAGCCATTCGTATTATTATTGGAGGTGTGAAGGGAACCAGTCACCAGAAATTATATGAAGAATCAGGCCTTTGTCCATTAAAGGAAAGACGTAAAAGACACAAATTAATCCAGTTTCACAAAATGGTAAATAATGCATGTCCTAATTATTTATCCGATCTCCTTCCTCCACTAACGTCTGATCAAAATCCGTACCATAGACGCCGGCCTCTAGACAGAGTAGTTCCAAGATCAAGAACTGAACTACATAGACACTCATTTCTTCCAAGCACAACCCATTTGTGGAATGACCTCCCAGATGACATTAAAGTAACTGACTCAATCAGCCAATTTAAACGATTTATTTCTCTGTCTGATGTTAGTGTGCCTTCTTACTACTACACTGGTTCCAGACAAGACCAAGTTAACCACTGCAGATTACGTCTAGGAATAAGCAATATTAATCACGATCTGTACACAAGGCATCTACTAGCTGACCCAAAATGCGCGTGCGGTTACTCCATAGAAAATGCAGAACACTATTTGTTACACTGTACAAACTTTCATCACGTGAGAATAAACACAATTCTAACTCTAAATGTTAACAAAATTAATACCCATACGCTTCTATTTGGAGACCACAGTCTAACAAATGCACAAAATGTAGCTATTTTTAAATCTGTTCAGCAATTTATTGCTACCAGCAACAGATTATAAGTTAACAAGATAATTTAGATTGTAATATAATAAATAAAAAACATGTGCAATATATAAGCTTGTGCGATGTGTATACTTATGCATGTATATCAACGGCACAGGGCTGGGACTTGTGAATGGCAAAATTTGGGTCGGTCTCTCTCACTCTTCCCCCCCCCTCTCTCTCTCTCTCTCTCTCTCTCTCTCTCTCTCTCTCTCTCTCTCTCTCTCTCTCTCTCTCTCTCTCTCTCTCTCTCTCTCTCTCTCTCTCTCTCTCTCTTTGTGATGTGCGTAATATTATTTATGTTCATGTTTGTGTATTGCATCTTTTCCTAATGATAAAAAAATAATGTATAGCTGTGTTGATTCAACTCTGCATCCACCCAGTATTTCATTTTCATTATTTTTTGTTCTTTTTCGTACATTTGTTTTCCACGTTTAATTCCGCCAATATTGCTGTGTACATTTTCTAACTGAGCACGCTATAAGCTTCGCTTGTTGTTGCTTCAGTCTGTTGTGTTTTATGGCTATTTGAATGTAATTGAATAATAAATCGTTTAAAACCAGAGAGGGAGAGAGAGAGAGAGAGAGAGAGAGAGGGAGGAGAGAGAGAGAGAGAGAGAGAGGAGAGAGAGAGAGAGAGAGAGAGAGAGAGAGAGAGAGAGAGAGAGAGAGAGAGAGAGAGAGAGAGAGAGAGAGAGAGAGAGAGAGAGAGAGAGAGAGAGAGGGTGGAGGGTTTGCATATGTAGCAGCATAAAAAGTGGGCTCAACGCGGTAAGTTATACAATGTTGTAAACCGTCTTGTGGTTGACGATAAATACTATGAAAACATTTCAAATGTTTTAAAAAAACATAACTCATTCCAGCTAGATTTATGTTATCGACTCTCTCTCTCTCTCTCTCTCTCTCTCTCTCTCTCTCTCTCTCTCTCTCTCTCTCTCTCTCTCTCTCTCTCTCTACTGTGTTCGAGTTCGCTTGAATGGCTTCAGATTTTTTAGATTTTTTTTAAAATTTGGCATGTTTTTCTCTTTATAATAATTACTAGATAAACCCGTGCTCCGCACGGCAGCATGAAGCACTGCGTTCATAATTGATAGGAACCTGTCTGAGTGATCGAAGAAGAAGAAGAAGAAGAAGAAGAAGAAGAAGAAGAAGAAGAAGAAGAAGAAGAAGAACTGGTTAGATGTAAATGATGAAGAAAAGAGACAAAAAAATATGTGGTGGTGCCCCCTCCCTTTCGCCCACTCCCCTCTCCTTTCGGAGGAGCTCAAAGGAGAAAAGTTATTTGGAAGATTTTTTCGGGGGGGGGGGGGGGGGGGGGGGGAACATGCAGGAGAAAGGGCTACTGATAAGTCAGAAAGATAGTAGATGATAGTAAGCAAAGGGAAAAGGCAAAGTCAAAGAGAGTGACATATTAGAGGAAGTTGCAAGCACAGAACTGCCAGAAGGTGGGGGAACTATTTTTACGAAAAACCCTCTGGTATCCCCACGGGGAGAGATTCGTGGAGGGTCGTCAAGCTCTCCGTATGGAGGTACGAGGCATTCACCCACTGCCCCGCAACAAGTGGTCAACAGGGTTTTTTTCTCTCACCTTTTTCAGGTCTTCATAGGAATTAATCAGGATGGGCATCCCGACTTCTCTCCCTTTGTCTATGTCACGTTCCCAGTCCAGCACAAAGTCAAACCAGTTCCCGTACCACTCTTCAAAACAAATCAAATCAAACGAAACAGCAACAGTTTGTGTATGGGGCTCAAATTTGATAAAATACCAGTTAACTAGTTAGCTGGTTGTTCTAATTCCGGTTAACAATTAACTGACTTTATAGACGTAAATCTGTTTTGATCTATCTTTGATCTGAAGACGGACACATAGGGGAAGACGGGGTAAAAAGCGCATGGGCGGGTAAGAAGCCCACCCCAATTATCTTATGAAATAAAGAAAATTTCAGTCAAATTTGCCCATGAGACGAATGCTAGACATTAACGCTCGTCTCATGGGCAAAATGAGACTGAAATTTGCTTCATTTCATGAGATAATTGGGGTGGGCTTCTTACCCGCCAATGCGCTTTTTACCCCGTCTTCCCCTACGTATCTTACCCATTATGGCCTTTTGGCCTGGGAACGCAGATAAAGAAAAAGAAGAAGAAGACCACTATCTTAGAACGGCCAGTTAACTAGCTAAATGACATTTCGAAATATCACTTTTATGTGGCTTTTCCGTCTGAGAAGGATTATTTTCTGACGGTTTTGTAACACGCAATGTCATTGGTCGCAATTTGGAAGCAAAGATAAATCAAAACAGATTTACATCTCTTCCCGTTCTGAAAGCAACAATGAAAATGCGCATAAGAAATACAGAACAGTCATAATGTGCTGTAAAGTTTGAGATGGAAAACGAATCCTCGCCATGTAACACTGTACGATTGTCGCATCGCGCATATGGGCATAGTGCTAGATCTACTGAATCCCAAACACAAACTAGGTCAGTCTTAGTCAGTGACTATTCAAATAGACAATTTTCGGGAGAGCACTTCGTGAAAATTAGAGTTGTTTACCTCGACTTACTTGGTCACATACCACAGCAACAATGGTGTCGAAGAGTGAAACCGCGACCGAAGCGAGTGAATGATTTGCAAACATTTTAAATAGAAAGAGGGGTGGTCACAAGCTGCCACAAGCTGATCTAACTTGCAAAACGTCGAGAACTCGCAAAGAAATAAATATTGAGATTGACCCAGATGGCTTGATAGAGAACAAATGCGAGAAACACAAACCCAGTGTGTCTAGATCTAGATCTACTCAAACGCAGTATGTTCGGAGGGTGATTGCTACCATCGGGGGGGGGGGGGGGGGGGGGGGGGGGGGGTTTGCTATCAGAAAAATATTTCCTTTTAAAGATTAATTTTTCAATAGACTTTTGTGCCATGCTTCACAATAAGGGGTACCATTATAAATCACATGTTAACGGACAGAAAGTTACCACTTTCACATTGCTATCATGCATTTTTGGAAAGGGGTGACTACAGATGTCAAAAAATATACATGATAGCAATTGCCCCCCCCCCCCCGATGGTAATCATCCCTATTTTGGGGATCTACCTGATGGTAGAGTAATTTCCCCTGTTTGACTACTACTACTACTACTACTACTACTACTACTACTACTACTACTACTACTACTACTACTACACCAACTACTACTACTGCTGCTGCTGCTGCTGCTGCTACTACTACTACTATTACTACTGCTGCTGCTACTACTACTATTATTGCTGCTGCTGCTGCTGTTACTGCTACTACTACTACTACTACTACTGCTGCTGCTGCTTCGGCTGCTGCTACTACTACTACTACTACTGCTGCTGCTGCTGCTGCTGCTGCTGCTGCTGCTGCTGCTGCTGCTGCTGCTGCTGCTGCTGCTACTACTACTACTACTACTACTACTACTACTACTACTACTGCTGCTGCTGCTGTTGCTGCTGCTGCTGCTTCTGCTGCTACTACTACTACTACATTATTACTACCATACTACTACTACTACTACTACTACTACTACTACTACTACTACTACTACTACTACTACTACTACTACTGTTGCTGCTGCTGCTGCTGCTGCTGCTGCTACTACTACTACTACTACTACTACTACTACTACCATATTACTACTACTACTACTACTACTACTACTACCATATTACTACTACTACTACTACTACTACTACTACTACTGCTGCTGCTGCTGCTGCTACTACTACTATTACTGCTACTACTACTACTGCTGCTGTTGCTGCTGCTGCTGCTGTTGCTACTGCTACTACTACTGCTACTAGAACTACACCATTGCCACTTCTGCCGCTGCTGCTACTGGCACGTGCAACGAAGCTCCATCCCCCTGTTAACATTCTGAAAATGGGTCGCATCGTAAGTCATTGGCAGGATGCGAGTCAGAACTATTCATTATGTACAATATGGCTTCATAATAAACAGACAGAAAGACACACGTGACGTGCAAAACTAAACTCCGTATCCTTAATTGTTAGAGATTTAACCCTTTCACCGCCAGCCATATTTCAGCCAAAAATTACCATTAAATTTTTCTGGGTAGAGAACAAAAATCCATCTTTAGTATTGAGGATTCTTCTGTGACATATAAAATAAGGTCTATCCTTACTTCCCAAAACTAAGACAATAGGGTCTATGGATAATAGACCCCGATTTCACGCCTTTTATTGACATAGGTGCTAAATCACTATGGTGCTAAAATGTGACTTTGGTGGTGAAAGGGTTAAAGAAAAGAAATTAAATTGGTCAGGAAGGAGCCTTACCAGCAGGTGATATCATGAGATCTAAGACCAGCAAAGTAAACAATTTTGGTCAGGAAGGAGCCTTACCAGCAGGTGATGTCTTGAGATCTAAGACCAGCAAAGAAAACAATTTGGTCAGGAAGGAGCCTTACCAGCAGGTGATATCATGAGATCAAATAACTGATTGGTCCCAGCAAAGAAGACAAATTGATCAGGAAGAAGCCTTACCAGCAGGTGATATCATGATTGAGATCAAAGACCAGCAAAGAAAACAATTTGGTCAGGGAGGAGCCTTACCAGCAGGCGATATCATGAGATCAAAGACCAGCAAAGAAAACAATTTTGGTCAGGGAGGAGCCTTACCAGCCGGTGATATCATGAGATCAACGAACTGATCCCAGAGGCCTTTGTAAGGCCTGTCTTCTTCCTGGCGAACGACGTGGTTGTACCAGGACACCCAGGTGTCCTTGGGGTTACGCTGCAGGTAAATCAGCTTCACCTTCTTCTCCAGCACCTGAGAAGGGAACAAAAACAACTGATTGAACCAAGATGAAATTCTGCTTAGCGTCCTCCGGTCAGGAACAGACACATAATTATGGGACATTAGTAGATAACAGATGGTGGGAACGATCCTGGAGTCAATGCCCAGAGGCAGTTCAACACCAAGAAAACTCTGAAATTTTAACAATACAGATATAGTAGATGAATGAACAAAGAAACGTATTTCTGGGGTTTTATACTACTTCTTGCCGGGTTCCGGGTTCGATTCTCGGCAAAGGCACTTTTTTTTTTAGTCATATCCCTTAACGATAGTTTCATTTGTACTTTAAGCTCATGTCTACGACCCTCCATCTCAAAGTCATTATTTGTTGGCAATCTTGTACTTAAACACCCCCTTCATGCTTACGACCCTCAATCTCGAAGTCATTTTTTGTTGGCAATCTTGTACTTAAACACCCCCTTCATGCTTACGACCCTCAATCTCAAAGTCATTATTTGTTGGCTATATTGTACTTAATTACGCCCCCCCCCCCCCCCCCCCCCCCCCCCCCCCCCCCCCCCCCCCCCCCCCCGAGTGAGCCTTGAAGGCTTTGCCTCTTGTTTCGTTTGTTACTTGTCTGGGCAGGCGATGGAACCTGAGGTGAGAGAAGAAGAAGCGGGGCCTGTCTGCAGGTGGCACAGTCTGCGGGGTGATGGGAGTCGTGTCCAGCAACACGCCCAGCAGGTCGCCCAGTCCCTCTGTGACGTAGGTGTCCGTGCTCCCTTCCTTCAGCATGTGCACGACCGACGACATCCAGTGACAGCCTGGCAACATTAAAAATAATGAAAATATATTTTATGCGCAAGCTGGGCAACAAATTTCTTCTGTTTGAAGACAATAAATTGATTTGATTTGATTTGATTTTGATTTGATTGACTTGAAGAAAAAGAAGCTGTCCGTGCTCTAGAGTTGAGAACCGGTTCAATAATCCGAACCGGTTTTTAAAACCGGTGTTCCCTCTTCGAACCGGTTTTACCGAACCGGTGTTTAACCAGTACTCGCATCACTAGCTTTACCTATGCGAACACATATTTTATTTGTCAGAATATTCACACACACGCGCACGCACGCACGCACGCACGCACGCACGCACGCACGCACGCACACACACACACACACACACACACACACACACACACACACACACACTCAATTTAACACTCAGTCAAAGTCAAAACCATACACCACCACAAACTAGAAACAGCTACTCTTGGTTTACTAACACCCAATCTGCGCTGAGAATCAGTGTTGCTTTTCGAAAAGAATGCGTTATTCTAGGAAAAACTTACTTTCAGTTTGCAGTTTAAAAAAACCCGGTTCACATCAACTCGAACCGTTTTTTCGAACCGCAAAAGGTTAGCACCGGGTTTTCGGTTCAAACCCCCCACCCCCCACCCCACCTCTACCGTGCTCCCTTTCTTTAGCATGTGCACGATCGACGACATCCAGTGGTAAACAAAAAATGACCGTATTTTTTTAGACTACAAGGCGCACCTGATTATAAGGCGCAATCCCCCAATTTTACACAAAATTCCGATTCTGTTATTATATTTTCTTACTATTTTAGTAGTCGTATTATATAAGGCGCAGTTGTCTCAGCCTGGGGGAAAAGTATCGCCTTATAGTCCGAAAAATACGGACATTACAAAAAAAACATAATGAGAACAAGAGGATCGCCAACCCGCCAGATAAGTTCCCGAGGTGGGTGAACTTGGGCACATAGCATCCGCATGACGCATTTACGCTCCAGTGACAAGAAATTGAGCAATTGCCCTCCCCCCCCAAAAAAACACCCCACCCACTTAACAAATAATAAATGTGTCAAAAATGTGTGGTTGTAAATGACCGGTTACAGATGGTACTATCGGCAGACTATAACGGTTGTGACCTTGACCTTGACCTTTCTTGTACTAAATATTCAGAATGACCTTAAGCCAGTGTGTCAAATATGTGTGGTTGTAAATGACCGGTTACATATGGTACTACCGGCAGCCTACAACGGTTGTGACCTTGACCTTGACCTTTCTTGTACTATATATTCAGAATGACCTTAAGCCAATGCATCTGCGTACCAAATGTGAACATTTTAAGTCCAACGATGTGAAAGATATGGCCACAATAAGAAATATAGTACGTTTTCAAGGTCAAACTTCAAGGTCAAGGTCAGCATGGTTATTATGTTTGGATGGGAACTTTTGTTGTACCGTGATGCACCACCACAGTAAATTTGAAGCGATTCCATGCAACAGTTCTTGAGATACAGACTTGGGGTTCGAACTCCGTGATTTGCACGCACGCGCAGACAAATTCGTGATTATATAGATACTAGTTACACATGCTTCGCATGGGTACAGAAATAAAATGTTTAAAACGCGAAGACAATTTTCAATGTTACATTGATAGAACATAACATTATATGTTGTCTGTGAATGTAAGAGAGTTCCCCGTATAACATACAAAAGAATAAAGATGCAATACTGAGTTACGTAACCCAGGTACCCACCCCCCTGGAACCGGCCCTGACTACTACTACGTACTATACCTAGTAGTGCTTCTAATTCAAATGAATGAAAATTCATTTAACGTCCTCCGGTCTGGAACAGACACATATGGGACATTCATAGAGATAAAGATGGTGGGAAAGATCCTGGAGGCAATGCCCGAAGGCAGTGCAACACCAGGAAAGTCCCGATTTTTTTTTTAGCAATATAGATACATTGAGTAAGCTTAGAATTGTAGGTAAGTAGCTAATTCTAAGAAGAAGAAGAAGAAGAAGAAGAAGAAGAAGAAGAAGAAGAAGAAGAAGAAGAGATAATACAGTGGACGTTCCCTATTAAAAAATTAAAAAAAAACGTTATAAGACTCCCTCCCACTACTCTGAGACATTGCTCTTCTTTGTAAGTGTTAAAATTATCTCCCTTATGCAACTTCCTTCCCATTTAAAGGCACGGCCGGACTATAAAAGAGGGGAGGCGCTGAGCGCACGCCGCATTTGAATCACAGCTGGCGAGAGAGCCCATCTTTCTTGTTCCCTGTTCTGCGAGCCAGCCACCGAGAGGCAGAGTTTTTTCTGGCGAGAAAGACCCGATCCCCGGGATCGGTTGTTTTCCCTTTAAGACCTCAAGTTTTATTATTTTTGAGGGTCTTAGTGTGAGGGAGGTTCCACTGTAGTGCTATAAACAGCATGGGGCACACCTGTTTGGGGAAAACCCACAATGATGACGTCATCGGGGTTCATGGTCATCTCCCTGACGTTGCACGTGTGTTGAAGGAAGTCAGGGATGGTGAGGAAAGCCGGCAGCAGGAAGTCTCCGATGCTGTCGCCCAGGCGATAGCTGTTGCCACGCTCGTCGACGGTATAGCTAACCACGCCTGTAGCCATCGCTGCAAAAAAAAAAGAACAAGCAATGAGCAGCTTAGGACATCTGTATTGTTACAAATTCGGGACTTTCCTGGTGTTGCACTGCCTCCGAGCATTACCTCCATGATCGTAGCCCACCATCTTTTTGCATATCTACTAATGTCCCATATGTGTCTGTTCCAGACCGGAGGACGCTAAGCAGAATGTCACTCACAGCCTAGGAGCACATTTCACCGCCAGGTGGCAGTCAAACCAGTAGGGGCTTAATTAGCGCGTGATATTGTTAGTTGGAGGTAGTGAGAGAGAGAGAGAGAGAGAGAGAGAGAGAGAGAGAGAGAGAGAGAGAGAGAGAGAGAGAGAGAGAGAGAGAGAGGGAGGGAGGGAGTTGTCTGCCCCCTGGCGGTATAAAGAGCGTCCTAAGTTGACCATTAAACAACACACACACACACACAAATCAAAATCAAAGCCAACACAACACGAAACAAACTAAGCTACAGCAACAACAACAACAACAAAAGAACAAAAAGAACACTGTCTTTTACAGCCAGTCATAATAATTATGACTTGCACCTTTTTTTTTTCGCAGTTGCCATGTGGAAAAGAGCAAGAAATTGTCTCAAATACCCGTGCCACGTATTTCAATAGATAGAATGGTTTAGTTTCCACACTAAAGTTAAGTCAACAAACAAAATTAATATAGTTATTTAGATTTTTTTTCAACAATCAATTCAAGTCAACAAACAGAAGATTAATATAGTTATTTAGATTTTTTTTCAACAATCAATTCAAGTCCCATGTCACAGAGAGAGAGAGAGAGAGAGAGAGAGAGAGAGAGAGAGAGAGAGAGAGAGAGAGAGAGAGAGAGAGAGAGAGAGAGAGAGAGAGAGAGAGAGAGAGAGAGACGCAATGAATTTTTAATGTGAGGCCACCGACCTATACACATTTGGAGGTGCACTTAATATGCACACAACTAAAGCAAAAAGGTAAAGAACACAATCATTAGAACAATAGAATATATCATGATGCGGATTCTACATCAAACACAAAAACAAGTTAAGGATTTACGAGTGTTGTAAACTGTTCCCTTTGTTTTAGAGCATAGTATATGAACATAGCAACGTTTCTAGTAACTAAACAACTTTCATTTTGCAATAAACAGTTAAGTAAGGGAGGTCTTGTAGTTACCATCATTATTATATTATGTCTGTACAAGTATTTTCGTCTGAACTCGTTATACATTGTGCAATCATAGAATACATGTTGTTCATCTTCTAATTTGTTACATGATGGACAAAGTTTCGAAATATCTTTATATCGCTGATTGATATTTAGCCCATTCATTCCAAAACGAAACTGTACAAAGACTGATCTAAATTTACTGATAGTTAAATCGGATAAGTATTTCTCTGGTTGTAGTAAAGATTTGAAGGAGCGATATGTTTTGAAACGGTCACTGCTATTGAGTTTGGCTGCCCAGTCTTGTTTGAAACAATCGATCATACGCTGTTTAAGTAACACAGCAAAAGCATTTACATCACCAACTCCACCATATATCCACACCTCTGAAAATCCATACATATCTAGAGATCGTTTAACTGCGTCTGCCCAGTTCTTCAATTTATTGGTCTCAGCATTTGTGTTTTTTGACATCCTATTAATACTCATAAGATAAGCTTGCTTAGGGATTCTAGACAGTGGCATTTGATGTAATTTAAACCAGCAACGGATTGCTCTAATTGAACTATCAATGTACAATGGATATCTCCCAAGGTCACCATAGATCATCGTATTTGGGGTTTTGGGACTTACACTAAGGAATCTCTTGCATGCAAATAGGTGAACTGATTCTACTGTCTTAAAGCGAAAACTACCCCACACTTCTGAAGCATATAACAATATGGGTTTAATTTGAGCATCAAAAAGTTTAAAAAATACAGTTCTATCCATTTTTCCAAGACTCCACATTGTCTTCATAATTTCAACTACCCTCCCCTTAGCCCTACCAGCAAATTCTTCTAAAGCAGAAACAAACGATAACTTTGTTGAAAGCAAAAAACCTAGATATTTATAACTGTTCACAATTTCTATCTCGTTACCATCATAATACCATTTTTCTGTTTTAGCTACATGCCCCCCTTTCCTGCAAATCATGATTTTTGCTTTACTTAAATTTACTTCTAACCCAAGAGATTTTGACGCTTTCTGGAGACTATTTAACTGATTTTGCAGCCCAGAGAGAGAGAGAGAGAGAGAGAGAGAGAGAGAGAGAGAGAGAGAGAGATTCAGCTGTATGCTGCAAAAACCACGAACATCAAATATCCCTGTCGTATCCCCCCTCCATTTTACTTTCCGCCTCTCTTTAGGGCCAGCCTCACGTCAGCTAAAATCGCGCGACTGTACGATACCTTTCGATCACGTGGTCTCCAAGAACAAACGTGATTCGCGCTTCGAGATCACGTGATCGAATCGTATCGTACAGTCGTACGATTTTAGCTGACGTGTGGCTGTCCCTTTACTCTTATCTATCCCCCGCGGGCTTTCCACCTTGTCGTGGTGGGGGAGCTTTAAACTAAGAGTAGCCCCTCATCCCCATTTTTCATTCTCTCCATCCTCATTTACAATTTATGACATGCCAGGTTTTGTTTTATTGTTCACTGGCTTTCACGCGTGAGACCTTACGCATTTGAGTGGGCTCATGTTGCCCATTCTGCAGGGCATATTTGCCTATATGACCTTTCTTATATGTATTTTTTTGTTTTTAATAGGATGTCTTTGTTATCCTGTTTTTTTCTTAAAACATGGATCCGATAAGTAGAGTAGAGTGGCTCAACGTTTCCAGCACTGTGTGAAAATATGAGCTATAGGGTACAATGATGAAGATGCCATGTCGTGAATTGTACTGAATTGTTTTTTTAATTTCAGGTTTTGGGACGTTGCTAAGAATCATTGATGTGTGTTTTGTTATACGTGGTGACAGTCCTGAGATAACCATAGCTGTTGACGGAACTATAACAGACTAACCAACTAACTACTCTCGTCTACGCTTACTCCATCCCCCCCAACCCGGGGCACGTTTCACGGCACTGACTTACTGGAGCATAAAACGAATGAAACGGTCTTACAAACTGTCAGTAAAAGAGCTCACATTGTCCTTCGCTTTGGAAAGGAAGAGCTCGCTTCAGAAGGGGATCCAATCTGACAGCCCGTGTGACGCTTTTAGCGCTTTCGTTAACCATTATCTGTGCTCGAAAACTTCGAATCACACTATCTATGCCTATATAATAAAATTCTAAGTGTGTGAGTGTGTATGTGTGCGTGTGTGTGTGTTTGTTTGGGGTGGGGGTTGGGGTCTGTTCGCCCTGTAACTCGCAAACCAGTAAACAACAGAGTCGCTTCAAAGTTTGGGTGGTGGTGTATCATAGTACGTAGATGGTCCCATAGACCATATGTTGAACCTCAGGTGCAAATCTCCACCAAGGAGCGTGACTCAATAAGTCAGTATTCAGGGGACATCTTGAACCATGGGTGTAAGCCTTCGCCAAGGACTAACTCCCACGAAGCGAAGCGAGCGGGACGTAGCTGCTAGTATAATATCATACAAATTGCGTGAAGACTCCCCAACTTGAATGATGACCAAAATTTTTAGATTGATTAAACGTTCGACCAAGTAGCAAGATCAAAGCTCAACAAAAATACCAAGACACGCCCATTTAAACCTGACCATACTTATTCACATCAATATACCCACACGTGCACGTGCACATATTCACAAACCATAGGCTAATTACTAATTATACCATAAAATGACCCAAAAATGGAGGGGGGGGGGGGGGGGACACCAAAACACTGGAGTGAATAGGAATTGTTCGGAAATAATTAAGGGGAGTAATTTCATGGTGTGTGGGAGTGATCTTGCCTAATTCAATCGATCAAACAGGGGAAGTTAGTCTACCATCAGGTAGATCCCCAGCTCTCGCCTCGTGTGTTTGAGCAGACACGCAGCACTTAAAACACCATGCGTCATTCTAAGCTTTATGTCATGTATATTTTTTACAAGTTTGATCAGTTTGTGGCAAATGGCCTCCCCAATTCCTCTTCTTTTTTTAA
The DNA here is from genome assembly GCA_017654935.2 of Phymorhynchus buccinoides. Lineage (NCBI taxonomy): Eukaryota > Metazoa > Mollusca > Gastropoda > Neogastropoda > Raphitomidae > Phymorhynchus > Phymorhynchus buccinoides. The sequence goes on along the minus strand of CM065700.1, from coordinate 30,636,682 downwards.
ATGTTTGCAAGTCGCTGATTCGCATCCTGCGGTTTCAAGTTTCGACGCCATTGTTGCATTGTTGCTACGGTATTTGACTGAGTAATAGAGGTAAGCAACTCTAATTTTCAAAAAGTGCTCTCCCTTAGTTGTTTTTTCTTCTTCTTCCGGAAATCGTCTATTTCATTGGCAAAACGATCAAGGTAATGTTCGTGGGTTAATTGTTGGTTGTTGTTTTTTGTTTTTTAGACTAGCAGCTATTTAAAAATAAAATTTGGGAGAAAAAGGTTTGACAAACAATACGTATCTATGACATTTGTTCTACCCTCGTTCTGGCGAGACTTCAAATCGCATTTGTCACGTGACCGCTCACCGTGCGCACGCATGTTACCGGAGTATGCTCTTCGCCTATCTGCATAGCGCTAGCAGCGATGCCAAATAGCTACGTTTTCGCTGCAAAGTTGCCAAAGTGTTCGGTGCAAAGAAATACACCTACAGCCTGTTTGAACCAGCGATATACTACCCCCCAAAACCCGTACCCAGCTGTAAAATTAGTCAACCGTTTCCTCCGTCTGCTCTACTGTTATGTCCGGGTGCAGAGTGATATATATACTTGTCATTGCAAGAACAAACGACAAATTCACCATTAGAGAGAGATTTGACTGTGAAAGCTCCAACATCATCTAACTTTTGTTTTGTGGTCAGTGCCAAAACTCACAATAATTATGTCGGGGAAAGTAAGAACTCATTAAAAATGAGATTCTATTTACATCGTTCTAACATTAAGAAAAACACAGGGACGCTGGTTGCTCAGCACTTTAATTCCACAGGCCATTCACTACGTGATTTAAAGTGTGTTGTCATGGAAAGAGTACATAACGTCAATCTCCAATCGAGGTTAAAACGAGAGCAGTTCTGGATTGATAAACTTAAAACTTTGACTCCCTTGGGTTTGAACTGCATTGAGAATGAATTTTGAATGGTACCATCAGACAGTTTTAGGTTTTCATTGGTTTTGTTCGGAAATCTGCCAAATGTTTGAAATCGTGCCAGTGGGTTTTCTTACGTGTTCTTACCATTTAATGTAACTCCTGTAAATGAGAAGAATTATTTTAATATATATATATGAGACCTTCTCTTAGGTCGAAACAGCTGTCTTTGCATAAGGCACTGTCCCTCCCCCATTGGGAGAAAAAGTAAATCAGCACAATTTATATAATTTATATATATAGCAGAACAAAAAAAGAATGAAAACTAAGAAAGAATGTAGACTATTCCCAATATTTCGGCTTTTGGCCTTGGACGCGGGACAGACAGTAGAACAAACTTGACGTAACAAATACAACACGTAACTTTTCTTGACGTCATTGTTGTGACCCACATTCTGTGTGCATAATTTTTTTGGGAATTTCTTTTTTTTTTTTTGGAACACGGAACATTACTCAAAGTTTTGCTTCTGAGGTTCACAAATAAAGACATTGGACACAGAAAAGTTTTATCAAAGCAAACTATATATATATATATCCGGGCGTCAAAAATATCCCGTTTCCTCTTTCGAGTTGCTTGTTTGTCGCTTTGGGAAGAATTCGCCCCTGAATACATTTAGAGGCGTCTTGTGGCGTGCAGAAAGATCAGAGGATTCCTCACTAATTATTGAGAAGCCAGTGATATTCATTTTTTCTTAATTTAATTATTCATTATTTTCTCTGCATTGGTGTCTGCTTTCAAGACTCGGCCATTTTCGATTCAATATATGTGGAGGTGTCATAGCCGATGAGGTTTAACCGAGGCGTGGTCACCGCTACAGCTATCTGTATTAATTTTTTTAAAAATCGGGACTTTACTGGTTTTGTACTGCCTCCGGGCATTGCCTCCAGTATTGTTCCCACCATATTTGTATTTACAAATGTCCCATATGTGTCTGATTCAGACCAAGAGGACGTAAAACACCATTTTCGTCGTCGGCCATTTTCGAAAATGCGAAACTAAGTGGCATGGGTTTGTACATCGATTTCTCAGTGAAGGCCGTAGATTAACACCCTCCCGCTCTATTTCTTGGTTCTTCCCGTGCAATGAGAGACTTAGTGCGATTTTTCTCACGCCAGAGGGCATGACGCTCGTGTGGGGCTAATCCTCTCTATATTATTAGTTGGGGATAAAGAAAGAGAGAGAGACAGTGAGTGGTCCTACCATCACTCTCTCTCTCACTACGCCCAAGTAAGAAAATCGCGTGATAAGCCCCTAGTGCATTGACTGCCCTCTGGCGTGAAAAATATCGCCATAGGTTGACCATTAAATGTCTATATGGGCATAAAACAGTTATGGTTAGGGTTGTGGCGGACGCGCTTATTATCACGGTGACCGGGATATATATTTCACGCCAGGATATATTTCTCGTGACACCGGCATGTCACGCACGCGCAGACACGGAA
>CM065700.1:30624271-30629271 GCA_017654935.2 Phymorhynchus buccinoides | reverse complement strand
AATAGGCAGTGCAGTGAAAAAGAAGGTGAACTTCGTTTTCAGGCACAGTTTTGCAAGCTGGGCATATTATATCAGTATTATCATCTTCGGTTAAAAACCAATGCTTTGCATTTTTTAAACCACTCACTTTCAATCTGAACCTTACCAGGCTGTCTCTGTGCCATTTATTTGTTATAATGAGTAAATACTTCTCAGCCTCAAAAATGTCCTTAAAGGAATGGAACCATGAATATTTATCATTATCAATAATTTCTGAATGCCAAGTTTGCTTAACCCTTTCACTGCCAAAGTCGCATTTTAGCACCACAGTGATTTAACACCTATGTCACTAAAAGGCATCAAATTGGGGTATATTATCCAAAGACCCGATTGTCTTAGTTTTGGGAAGTAAGGATAGACCTTATTTTATATCTGTCACAGAAGAATCCCCAATACTGCAGATGTTTTTTGTTCTCTACCCAGGTAAATTTAATGGACATTTGTTTGCTGAAATATGGCTGGCGGTGAAAGGGTTAAAACAGGAGATAATTATATCTTTATATTCACTTATGAAAACGTGGTCACACCCAACCCCTTGATTCATCCACACTATTCCAAACCCATGTACACATAAAGTCTTCTTTATGTTAGATACCCAGTTACTCTGCCCAGATTCATGTTTAGTTTTGAGCATTTCATATGCTTGTCTGCACAATCTTGACATTGGTAAATTAAGGAGCTTTAACCAGTATTTTAGGCATTTTACATGACTGTGTTCTAATATATAGAGGATACCTTCCGGTTTCTCCATAAACCATTTTGTTGGATGTGTGTAGGGGTACATTCAGAAATCTTTTTATGGCAAAGGTATGAATCATTTCAATTCCAATTGTTTCGTTTTCAAGTCCCTACACTTCAGATGCATATGTTAATAAGGTCTCAATCTGTGCATCAAACATTTTCCAAAATATTTTGAAATCGAAAGTTTTCAATTTTTTCAGAGCTTTCAAAATTTCTATTACTCCTCTTTTACCCTTTTTACACACATCCGACAGGGCACTAGTTAAACTAAGTTTTGTTGTAAAGACCATTCCCAGGTATTTGTAAGCGTTATTGACCTTATTGCTTTATTGCCATAACTCCATGTCTCTCTACAGAGCAAAATCATATGGCACTACATCCCAAAAAATCTAAATTCATGTTAATCACAACAAGACAAAAGAGGCAAAACTTTAAGCATCAATTAAGTACTCCAACTATATCTATGAAAAGTCTCTAGAAGAAGTTACTTCACACAAATTACTCGGCCTATACATTGACAACAACTTATCATGGTCAAAACACATGCAAATACTGGCCAAGAAAATCTCAAAAAAAGTATTCCAGCTCAATAGAATAAAGCACTTTTTGGATCAACATACGCGTAAAAAAATGTTCCATGCCTATATACAGCCTGACATTGATTATGCATCAACATGTTGGGATTCAGCTAGTAAAAACACACTCAAACACGTTGAAAGATTATATAGACGTTCTCTTAAACTCATACTCCTTAACTCGTCCTCCCTTGAAACCAATGACTATAAAGAACTCAACATTCTACCATTTGATTTGAAATGTCTACTAAACAAAGGTACCCTTATGTACAAGATCATAAATAAGTTAGTACCAAAATATCTTATTACTAAATTTAAAGTCCATGCAATTCGAAGCAAAACCAAATTAATAATGCCCCGCCCCAGAACAGATCTATATAAAGCATCCCTTACATACTCAGGTGGTAAACTGTGGAACGACATCCCTGATAATTTCAAAAATAAAACTAGCGTATCTTCCTTTCGTAAATCTTATCACAAGTACATAATGGACAATCTTGTCCATCAGTTATGTTAATGAGTTTTACTATTAAAAAAATATCAACTTATGCCAAGATTCTTGTAAATCTTTTATGTCTCTCTGTATATCTGTTTAATGTCCCAATTTGATTCTCTGTCAATTATTTCATGTGCCAATTTTTGTTTCATTTTCTTGACTTGATTGTTTTTATGTCAATTTTTCATTGCCTGATGCATGGTGTGAGTGTGTGAGTGAGAGGGCCAGGTGCAAAGAAGCTATTGTAGCTTATCCTTTTTACCCTCAATAAAACATTCGTATTCGTATTCGTATTCTACTTGGCAGATATCCTCCCTTTCTGAACACCATTATGTTGGTCTATTCTAGATTAACGATCAATTGCAGTCTATCTGCTTCTCTTTGTAGGCTGTCCAGTTGATTTTGAAGACCTATTACTGTGTCAGATAAAAGTGCGACATCGTCAGCAAACAGTAAGAGAAACATTTCGATGCCACCAGGGATTAATTGCATACCATGTTTACCAGTTGTAGAAAGCTCTATGGCCAGTGCCCCCACCCCCCACCCACCCTCTTGCTTTTTATTTTATTAGATACTCATCCCCCCCCCCCCCCCCCCCCCGGTTAATTCTATTTTTCCGTTTTTTTTGCCTTTCTTACCATACATAAAGCTGTATTTTAGGAACATTTTCAGCTAATAACCTTTTTGGAATACTAACCCTAGCCCTAACCCTAGCCCTAAACCTAACCCTACCCCCCACTTGACCTTTACCCGGAAAAATAGAATTAACCGAGAAATGCAGGGGGGGGGCACATCTTTACCCTTACCGTTGCGGATTTCAGACAGATAGGCAGTGGGTGTGGGTGTGGATGTATAATGTAACCTTGTAGGATAGCAAGTGTGTCACTGTGTCTCATTGTAAGCATGTTCTTGTAAGCTTGTCTCTGTCTCTGTCTCTCTGTCTCTCTCTCTCTCTCTCTCTCTCTCTCTCTCCCTCTCTCTCTCTCTCCCTCTCTCCCTCTCCCACCCTCCCTCTCCCACCCTCTCTCTCTCTCTCTCTCTCTCTCTCTCTCTCTCTCTCTCTCCCCCTCTCTCTCTCTTACCCTCTCTCCCTCTCTCTCTCTCTCTCTCTCTGTCTTACGATTTTCCTGTGTCTCAATGTTCATTTATAGTAGTAGTTATGTATTGCATGCTTAGAACCAAGGACAGAATGGAAGACTAGGCCCAGCCTAAATTCTTTTCCTTGTAAAATAAAGTTTCTGAGTCTGAGTCTGAGTCTTACTCTCTCTCTCTCTCTCTCTCTCTCTCTCTCTCTCTCTCTCTCTCTCTCTCTCTCTCTCTCTCTCTCTCTCTCTCTCTCTCTCTCTTTTTTTTCTCTTTTCGCTCCTTTCTTTTTACTTTCTTTCTTATTTTAACTTTTTTCCAATTCTAAGCAAAACTGTATTGTTTTCATTTCAGCTTAACCCTTTCACCGCCAATGTTGCACTAAATACATCACAATGGTTTAACACCCATGTCACTAAAAGGCATCAAATCAGGGCCTGTTATCCGAACACTCTATTTTCTTAATTTTGGGAGGCAAGGGTAGGCCTAATGAGAGACTTAGTGCGATTTTTCTCACGCCAGAGGGCATGACGCTCGTGTGGGGCTAATCCTCTCTATATTATTAGTTGGGGATAAAGAAAGAGAGAGAGACAGTGAGTGGTCCTACCATCACTCTCTCTCTCTCTCACTACGCCCAAGTAAGAAAATCGCGTGATAAGCCCCTAGTGCATTGACTGCCCTCTGGCGTGAAAAATATCGCCATAGGTCGACCATTTTATGCATGTCACAGAGGAATTCCCAATGGTCGACTTATGGCGATTGTTTTCACGCCAGAGGGCAGTCAATGCACTAGGGGCTTATCACGCGATTTTCTTAGTTGGGCGTAGTGAGAGAGAGAGAGAGAGAGAGAGAGAGAGAGAGAGAGAGAGAGAGAGAGAGAGAGAGAGAGAGAGAGAGAGAGAGATGGTAGGACTACTCACTCTCTCTCTCTCTCTTTTCTTTATCCCCAACTAAGAATATAGAGAGGATTAGCCCCACACGAGCGTCATGCCCTCTGGCGTGAAAACAATCCCACTAAGTCTCTCATTATGCTGGTAATTTTTTTTCTCTACCCAGACAAGTTGAATTGTATTTTTGTTGTTGTTGGGGGGGGGGGCTGACAAATGGCTGGCGGCGAAAGGGTTAAACGCAGAATTAATCAGATCTTCTGTAAGAAACAAGCCGGTGTTGCTAGCGAATGAGTGAGTGGTGACCGTGAACTGTGTGGTCGAATGGTACCGCTACAATCATAATTATGGTATTTCGTGTCTGTGTCTGTGTCTGCCCAACAAATACCGCCAGCCATTCGTAACCCCTTGACTGCCAGAGAAAACTAAAGACAAACTCATTGGGCAAATCATCACATAAACAAGACAACTGATAGAGCCAATCTGACAAACATGGTCTGGGGATATAACTCTCTTGACTGTGTTAGAGCAAAAGCCAGCATATCAGGGTTATTCCTCTTCATCTGATGACATCATCAGTGATGTCATCAGGTCAGTACGTAATACGTTGGTGGCAGTCAAGTGGTTTTAACCTCCCCCCAAATACCATTAAACTGAACTGGGTGGAGAAAATATTAAAATATAATATATTATGCAATATTGCGAATCCCCCCGTGACATGCATAACATTAGGCCTATCCTTACCTCCCAAAATGAAGAAAGTCGGGTCTTTGGATAACAGGCAGGCCCTGCCGATTTGATGCCTTAATGTGACGTTGGCGGTGAAAGGGTTTTAAGTTGAAGCCTCCGGCAAATGAACATGAGATCATTGACCCACACACGTAACGTATACGTGTGCCAAGCATGCACGAATACGCCATCGCACGCGCGCGCGCGCGAACGCGCACACGAACACGCACACGCACGCACGCACACGCACACACACACACGCGCGCACACGCGCACACGCACACGTACACGCACACACACACACACGCACACACACACACACACACACACACACACACACACACATCACATATATTATACACACGCACACACACACACATCGGTTTTTGTTGGTTTTTGTGTTTTTTAAAGTCTAATATCATATTGTGTGAACAGACTTTAAATAAAATC
>CM065700.1:30614271-30616771 GCA_017654935.2 Phymorhynchus buccinoides | reverse complement strand
TCCTTGAAAAGGCTGTCTTTCTGGTGATCTCGGCGTGTTTCTTGCAAAATCTCATCCGCCAGGGTTCACCTTTAAGGGACAAAGCCTTCGTAGATGAAATAAACGAAGAATTTAGTTTTAAAAAGTAAAAGAAGAACATGCAGTTAGTATGCAAGAGAATCAATTGAGAATATTACATTAGCTTACCCACAGCTCTTAGTTCCTGATTATATATTTTTAGATTTCTTATTGATGAAAATTAGATATTAAAAAAAACACTATTTCTTATTTCTATGAAGAAAAAGAAGACCAACGAGGAAGAGTGTCGATTACAAGAAGAAATACAATCGCTACAGAAAAAAAAGAAAACATGAGTAAAGAAGAAGTGAATGTCATGGAGTCAAAGAAAGAACAGCTAAAAGTTATACGAGAAAAAAGGATAGAGGGAGTACTCCTGAGATCACGAGCCAGATGGGTAGCTGAGGGGGGGAAAGTGACTAGCTATTTTTGTAGCTTAGAAAAGCGGCACTATGTTAGTAAAAACATTCCTAGATTGAGTGATAAGCATGGTAATGAATGGACTGAACAAACGGATATTATAAGAGAAGTTCAGGACTTTTATGAACGTCTTCATGAAAAAAAGACAGGTTGAGGATTCTGAAATTGACAAACTAGTAAATAATATGCCTCATTTAGAAGTAGACGAAGCAAATAATTTAGAAGGAGAAATTAATCTAGAAGAGGCAACTTCAGCACTGACATTTTTTTTAAAGCCCAGGAACAGATGGATTTACTGTTAATTTTGTTCAGTTCTTTTGGAACAAGATTGGGACTTTTGTTGTTAGAGCACTAAATACAGCATTTAAAAAGGGGAGCTATCTTGTGTTCAAAGACAAGGGATGATACTTGTATCCCTAAAGGAGATAAGCCTAGAAATCTGATTAAGAACTGGAGGCCAATATCCATTTTAAACGTAGTCTATGAAATTGGCTCGTCGTGTATTGCAAGCAGGTTGAAAATAGTTTTACCCAAACTCATTCATGAAGACCAAACTGGTTTCCTTAGAAATAGGTACATATAAGGTTGATATATGACACTATATCCCATTTAGAAGAACATAACTTGCCTGGGCCTGTATTCACGTTGAGATAGCATGAGACTTAGCATGATGCTAACTTAGAAGCTCTTCCAAAAGGCCTACTTTTGGAAGAGTTTCTAAGTTAGCATCATGCTAAGTCTCATGCTATCTCAACGTGAATACAGGCCCTGGTCAATTAGTTGACATGGACTTTGAGAAAGCGTTTGAGTCAGTGAGCTGGAATTTTATGCTTAAAGCATTGACAAAATGTGGCTTTGGGGCAGACATTTGTTAGTGGGTTGAATTATTTTATTTTTTAAAAACCATTAAGTCGTGTGTTCTTGCTTCTACTTTTTTTGTAAACGAATATTTGTTGAGAATCACATAGTAAAGCAGCAACATAAACAAATGAGAACGAGCACAACAAGCTTAAAGCTTATACAAGGCGCTCAAACACCAGTAGATTATACAATATTGGCTGCCACAAGTAATAAGAGAATGGAACAGAACATGATAATGAAAATGATAATATACAAAATGTGCATGAACAAGCAAGCAACAACAAGAACAACAATAACATAGAAATTGAAGTTGAAGACGTCTACTTGGTTTGAAATTAAAAGAGGATGCAGACAAGGAGATCCATTGTCACCTTATTTGTTTATATTATGTGTTGAAATCCTTGCTATAATGATAAGAGAAAATGAAAAGATTCATGGAATTATGATCAATATAATGTTGAACACAAAATCTCTCAGAATGCTGATGATACCAAATTTCTGTTAGTGGGGGATAAGAAATCATTCGAAACCTTATTAACATAGTTACATTATTTGGCACTAAATCAGGTTTAGAGAAATGAACTGTGAAAATACGAGTTCAACTTGGCTTGGCAGCCGCAAAAAAATCTCCAGTTCAATAAATGGATCACTTAGGTTGAGAGTGGAATCCCCAAACATTTAAGGTACTAGGCATTTGGTTTACCAATTATGTTAAACATTGTGTATATGTCAACTACATGGACAAGCTAGCAGAAGTTAGATATTTATTCAGTCTGGATAAATAAAAAGGCAGCTTACACCATTGGGAAGGGTGGCAATTTTAAAATCATTGATCCTATCAAAATTAATACATTTGTGGATCTTGCTACCTAACCCTCCTGATGACTTTTTAAGACATTGCAAAACTATTGTTATAGATTCTTATGGAATAAGAAACATGACAAGATAAATAGAAAAACAGCTCATAAAAATATAGCTAACTGTGGTATTGGAGTACCAGAACTAAAACCCTTCGCTACAGCATTGAAACTCACATGTATGAAAACATTAAAAAGAACAAAACATAACTAAGCTCTGCTTAGCTATCCAGTTCTTAATAATATATTAAAATATGGACCAGAAACCGTAACAGCCTTTCCTAATCAAATGCATTCTGGACAGA
>CM065700.1:30602022-30613771 GCA_017654935.2 Phymorhynchus buccinoides | reverse complement strand
CTACTGCTTACAAAAACAAAAACAAAAGAAATAGCACCAAAACCACAACACAGACATCTCTACATTCACTACTGTGAGTACACAAAAACAACAACCACAAACAACAACAACAAACCAACAACAAGAAAAATCCAGAACAACACAGAAAAAGGTTCATCTGCTGACTACTTCTTACGACAAAAACCATAGCAACACCTATATATCCATCTCTGTGAATACTGCCTTACAAAAACACACAAACAGAAAACACCATCTCTGCATTTACTGTTTACAAAACAGCAATAGCAACACAGAAAATATCCATCTATGACTAATTGTCTTACAAAAGAACATAGCAAATATGAAATACCTCTTCTGGACTACTGGCCTTACAAAACGAACATACGCAACACATATATAATCATATCTCAATACTGCTCACAAAACCACACAAACACAGAAATCTCCATCCTGACTACTGTATTACAAAAGAACATGGTAGCAACACAATATATCCATCTCGACTACTGTCTACAAAATAACATAGCAACACAGTTACCTATCATCTCTGACTACTGTCTTACAAAAGAACATAGCAATATAGAAAAATGTTCATCGCTCACTTACTGTTACAAACTAACATAGCAAACACAGAAATATCCATCTATGAACTACTGCTCTTAACAAAAGAAATAGCAATACATATATTTACTCATCTCTGACTACTGTTTACAATACACAGGCAAAACAGAAATATCCATCTCTGCTAAGTCGTACAATACACAGCAACACAGAAATATCCATCTATGACTACTGTCTTGCAAAAGAAACAAAGCCGCTAAAACACACATATAGCCATCTCTGACTACTGTTTACAAAAGAACATAGCACTATAGAATGTTCATCTCTACACTGAGTCTTACAAACACATCTTCACTACCGTCTACACAAAAACCTATAGGGCAAATTTGAATGGAATGAACGGGCAACGAAAAGCTTGGTAATGGAGAACAGAATCATCTTCAGCTGCCAGGGGGGGGGGGGGGGGGGGAATTACTAGTACTAAAAAGTCCTAACGGAGATGCAACCCCACCCCAACCTTTTTAATAAAATAGCACCGAATATCATAATATTTATTCCTCTACCAATCATTATGCACTTGGCCCTTGCATACCACGGAGTAAGATTGTTTGAATATAAAATACAAAAAGAGAACAAAAAATCATCATATCCACACACACAGTATTCAAACAACGAAATCAAACAACATTCAAAGAACGGCAGCTGTGGAATTCATTCGAAGGTGTAGCTAGTTTGCTCCCCTGCATTCAGTCCCGGTACTCTCGTTCAAACTGCTCGTTTCTGAGCACCACCGTAACCAGTTCTTCCAGCCCCACCTCCCTGAACCACGTGCGAACACGTATCTTCCCTGGCCATCATTCATCATATCATCATCATTCATCCACACCCATCATCATCAATATAAATGTCATTAGTTTGTATCCTCACACCACCCCCATTGGTATACTGGGGGGCCTTTTGTATAAAATAGTTCACCACCTTATGGAAGTTCTGTGCTTGTAAACTTTCTCTCATCTTTCCACTTCTTGGACTCTAGCCTTTCCCTGTTGCTTACGTTCATTACTATCTTTCTGCCTTACCGGTCCATTCTCCTGCCTTTTTGCGAGAAAAACCTTCAACAAGATTCTTCCAACCAACGTAGGACTTGCGGCCAGCTTATTTCTGCATCGTAGCCAGGATCTAGGTTATTCATCAATGTTCAGTGGTTTAACATAACTTCGAGGCTTGGTGTCAAAAACGGACTATATGTAATAGTCGTGACAAAATTATTGAACTTATAAGCACAACTAATACCTTGCTAAACCCCAAAAAAAGACTGCTGCAATCTACCACCGCCCCCCCCCCTTTCTATTTTGTACTTATTGTTTGATACAAGTTCTTAGGTTGTACGACATCCCACTAAGTCAATGGATCTCTACAGTTTGACTCCCAGCATCGGCAAATAGCGCTTGTATAATAGTCATTCATTCTGGTTGGTACTCAGTTCAGTCTACAGTCTCAGAGTTCTTCTTCCCCAAACCTTTTCTGTAAACACAAGCTGGGCGTTCGCCTTGCATCCTTTCTATGGAACTCGCATGTGTGCGCATGACAGCCTGGGCCTCGCCCCGCGTCTCTCCTCGATTGTAACCCAGGAACGGTCCAACTCGGGATCTGGCGACAGTTCCTGGAGTGACCCAACACAAAGAAAGAAATGATTATACAGAGACCGAAGGAGAGAGAGCGAGAGAGAGAAGATAGATGAGAGAGAGCAGAGAGAGAGAGAGAGAGAATGAGAGGAGAGAGGAGAGAGAGAGAGAGAGAGGGAGAGAGAGAGAGAGACAGACATTCCAGACAGACCAAGACAGCAGAGAACAATCAAGCAATTCTTTCAAAGTGTGTGGAATGACTGTAGACCCAGGAGTGATAATTTGCGATACATCGCAGTAAAGATAGGCCGCTACGCATCATCACAAAAAAACAAAAACAAAACAAAACCAAAAAGCACAAAAACAAAGAAAACAAAGAAAACAAAAATCAGAATCAAACATACTCAAAACATGACATAAAAGAAGCCCCCCCTCCCAAAAAAAAGAAAAAGAAAAAAAAAAGAGAAAAAAAAGACATAAACCTCCACCACAAAAGAAACAAAACAACCAACACAACACAGCACACAAACTGAACACACAGAACACAGTGAACAAACACACACACACACATTAACACAAACACCCCAAAACACACAATACACACAGCTGAACACAAACACAACACACACACACCACACACACCCACACACACACACAAACACACACTAACACACAACACCACACCAAACACACACAACACACCCGTGCACACCCACACACGACCACACCACACACACACACGCACACACACACACAACACAACAATGCACAAACACACACACACACACACACACACACACACAACACACCCACACAAGTCAACACCACAAACACATCACATGCCTACACCACACACAAAATCCACACCCACACACCCACACACAACACACACACACACACACACGTTGCGACAACCACATCACACACACAGTGGACACACACACACAAGACCTTAACCAATTAGTTAAGACACGGGCACCCACCCCCACAAGCAGCACTACACCCCTTGACACATTGCCCACACACACACAGTACAATTAACACACAACACACACACACACAACTACCCACACACCTTACACAGACCACCCACCCACAACATGACACACACAACGCGTACACCCCACACCACTGTTCACACACACACACCTTACACACACACACACACACACTACACAACACGACACACATTGCTCCTTCACACACAGACATGTAACACAAACACACTTCTACGACACCACACACTTACACAAGACCACATTTGGATGACATTTGATGAAGCGGTCACAACACAAACAACACACACCACACACACACAAACACACCCACACACACACACACCTACACACACACACACATTGCACACACCACACACACACACAAAATTACCAACACACACACACACACACACACACCACAACACACACACACACACACACACACACACACACACAAACACCACACACTTCCCACTTAGAATAGCACTACACCACCCACACACACACACACTTCACAAACACCACACCAAACACACTTTTTGTACACCACCAACATTACACACACTACAACACACACACACACACACACCACACACAACACACACAATTGGCCTGCAAACACCACAAGGGATGTAACACACCACACAAACACAGCACACACACCCACACTACACACACCACCACACACACACACCACACTTACACACACAGTTACACTACACACAACAACACACTACACACAAACACACACACAACACACACACAGACACACACACACCACACACACACACCACACACACACACACACACACACAAAAGCGACACACACACACACACACTATAACCTGACACAACCACACACACACGACACACACACACACAAAAACACACACTACACACACACACACACACACACACAAGCACACACAGCACACACACGACAACGGGAGCCGATGCACCCTGAAATTATATTTAGCTTTTTTTGCCCATCTCTGATCACTAATATTTACTAATCTTGTGCTGCTCGCAGTGTCCTTATGTGTGATGTGTCCTGCAGCTGGTGGTGTGTGTGTGCGATCCGTGTGTCACCCTACGTTGTTGGTGTGACGGAACACGTCAGCGTCTCATGACCGCTAGATCTGACTCTAGATGCCAAAAGTGCGTATTACAATGTGTGTGCCGTGCGTGCGTGCGTGCGTGCGTGCTGAGCGGTGTGGATGTGTGCTGTCCCGCAGGTGCCGTTCAGCCCGACCCGTCACAAGTGGTGTGTGTCTGTGTGTGTGTGTGTGAATTATGGTGTGTCGTGTGTGTGTGTGTGCGGTGTCGTGTGTGTGTGTGCATTTGTGTGTGTAAGTATGTGTGTATGTCATAAGTGTGTGTGTGTGCGTGTGCGCGCGCGCGCGGTAGATTGTGTGTGTTAGAAAAGTGCGCATAGTCAAGTCAAATAACATGTGTGTGTGACACAAAGTGTAGTGTGTGTGTGTGTAGTGTCTATGTTACCTGTTAGTGTGTGCTGTGTGTGTGTATTTGCCCTGCATTAATCCTGGTGGTGAACTGACATGTCATTTCGGTCCCCCCGATGTAAAGGTGCTCCAGCGCATGTCCTTGACCTTGACCTCTACCTGCACCCTCGGCAATTGCCCGTGTTGTATGTGTGTGTGTGTGAGTGTGTTAGTGTGAGTGAGTGAGTACCAAGTGTAAACATCATGTGTGGGTGTGTGTGTGTGTAGTGTGTGTGGGTAAAACATAGCATAAGTTCAGTATGTAGTGTGTAGTGTGTGTGTGTGTGTGTGTGTGTCATGTAGTGACAACTGTGTGTGCGTGACACAATAGGAGCCAATGTGTAGGCCTGCGATAGCCTACATAGTGTGTCATGTGTGTATATCAACTGATGTTCCTGTCCGGTAAGTATGCAATGTGCCCTGTATAGAGAGAGAGAGATACATGAGTTACCTAGAGAGAGAGAGACGATGATGATGGCCGCACGCGCGAGAAGCAAACACCGATGTGTGCTACGCTCCGAGTACTGGTGTGGGTGATAAAAACGTCTTGTAGTTGTGTGTGTGTCGTGAAAGTCTAAGCCTTTGTGTGTGTCCTCACAGCTGTTGACCAGGATGTGTAGTGTCACAGTTGTGTCCATTTGTGGGATGTTGGGGGTCCCAGTGTTTGCTTTTGGTGGATGCCAGTTCCCGTGTGTTGTGTTGGTGCAACAACAACAACAAACAACAACAACCAAACGTTGATATCTGTTGTTGTTGTGCCCACCCTGTTGTGTTGTTGTTGTTTGTAAAAAAAAAAACCAAGAAAGTGATCAACTAGACAGATGGGTATGTCAATAGCGTGCAACACGTTACTTGTGTGTGTTGGTTGTTTATCTTGAAATTAGTGCGCGGCACAGACGGCGATGCATGCATTCTCTTGGCGGATGTGCTGTTAGTCATTTTTAGTGTCTGTGTCCTCATGCTAGCTATCAATGGGGGGGGGGGGGGGGCGGGGAATTGGGGCAATGAGGTTTTTGCCAAATAGGTTGTTTGAAATGTTTCTTACTGACAATATTTATTGCTTAATGTTTTCTTTAATACAGATTATGTAAAGGATTTTTGATTACAGCAAAGCTTAGAGCTTCTTTACTGAGAATTACTGCGCTATAAAAAAAAGATATGCATTATTATTTTTGTTGCAATCACAGTCACAGCCCCCAAATTTGGTAAGCTGGTATATAAGGTTTAAGCATATACAACTTGGTGGAGGTTCAAATCTAAAACACAATGTGTACATCATGGGCGGTACCATAGCCGAAGTGAGTGTTCGGATCCTTGAAAAGCGTGTCTTTCTGCTGACACCTATCTATTCTTGTTAAAAAACCCATCCGTCAGGACTTTACTGGTGTTGCACTTCCTCTGGGCATTTGCAGCCAGTATTGTTCCTGACCATCTTTATATTTACGATGGAATGAATACGTGTCTATGACCGAGAGGACGTTAAAAATGCAAACAACACCAACTTGGTGGAGGGAGGGTTATTGAGCTTTAGGTCCTATAGGCCTGGAGTGAAGAAGAACAAGAGAGAGAGGGGGGGTGGAGGGAGGGAGGGGAGATTGAGAAAAAAGAGACATAATTCAGAGAAAGAGCGACAAGAGAATAATACTGACGACAGTCGAACAGACAAAAAGACTCAGATTTCAGCATACTATTCTATGTCAACAAATTGGGAACAAAGACCTCGCGGGATCATAAGACTTGTCTTGGGGTAACAAAGAATGCTAATCCGTTTAAGGGGACATAGATCTTGGGGAAGACACTGAGATCCATATTTCACGATTATGAGGATGGACAGAGAGATCACAGGAGGGAGGGACTTCAAACAGTGCAAGACCAAAGAAGACAAAAAATGAAATAGACAAACCCGAATGGGAGGGAGGAGCGCGCAGACAGGAGGGAGGGGTAGCTTCCTGTTAGCGTATTAGTTTCAGGGAACAGAGCAAACAGAGGTTGATGGACCCCGAGAGAGAGAGAGAGTAGAGAGAGATCCTGGGGGGGGTGGGAGGGAGGAGAGAGAGAGAGAGGGAAATCCCGAAAGAGAGAGAGAATAGAGAGGAGAGAGGAGAGAGAGACGAGAGATTATTCGAGAGAGGGAGGAGAGAGATGATGCGGGAGTGAGAGAGAGAGAGATGACAGAGACTCGAATAGGAGATTACAGAAGATTCTCCGAGACGTTGAAAGAGAGAGAGAGGGGAAAAGAGAGAGAGAGACAGAGAGGATTTTAACAAAAGATCGATAGGCCCAGATGGAAATTTAAGAAAATAGACAAGAGGAATTGTTCTGAAATAATTAAGGGGAGTAATTT
The DNA here is from genome assembly GCA_017654935.2 of Phymorhynchus buccinoides. Lineage (NCBI taxonomy): Eukaryota > Metazoa > Mollusca > Gastropoda > Neogastropoda > Raphitomidae > Phymorhynchus > Phymorhynchus buccinoides. Next base: position 30,606,741 of record CM065700.1, on the reverse strand, counting down.
TCATGGTGTGAGTGTGGAGTGATCTTGCCTAATTCAATCGGTCAAAATAGGGGGAGTTACTCTACCTTCAGGTAGACGTCCAGCCTATCGACTCGTGTGTTTGAGTAGACTTTACATCACTTAGAACACCGTGCGACATTCTACAATTGATGTCATTTATATTTTCACGTTACATTTTGCAAGTTCTATCAGTTCGTGGATATACTGAGCCACTCCTCATTTTTCTAAAAAAAAAAATGCTTGCAAGTCGCTGACTCGTTATCAAGCTTCCCTCGACGCCATGCTGCCATTGTTGCTATGGTTTTGACAGAGTAGGTGGAGGTAATCAACTGTAATTTTCACGAAGTGCTCTCCCTAAGTTTTTGTTTTAACCTTTCGCCGCCAGCCGTTTTTTTATTTTTCAGCCAAAATATACCATTAAGCTTACCTGGGTAGAAAAAAAAAACAAAGATCTGCAATATTGCGAATTCCTCTATGACATGTATAACATTAGGCCTATCCTTACCTCCCAAAATTTAGAAAATACAGTCTTCAGAAAACAGGCCCTGACTTGATGCTGTTTAGTGACATAAGTATTAAGCCATTGTGGTGCAAAAATGCGACTTTGGCTTTCATCGTGATTCATATATACCCTGTGGCGTGGTTACTGCTACAAACCATATCTGTATTGCTAAAAAAAAAAATCTGGACTCTAACTGGTGTTGCACTGCCTCTGGGCATTGCCTCCAGTATGGTTCCCACCATCTTTTTTGTATCTACCAAATGTCCCCTATGACCGAGAGGACGTAAAACACCATTTTGCATTCTTCTTTGTGACTTTGGCGGTGAAAGGGTTAATCCGAAAATCGCCTATTCCGCCTCAGTTACCTCCAGATGACATCATGGTGTCGAAGAACTGATTCCAGGAGCCTTTGTAAGATGTGTTGTCTTGTAGGCGAAGGGCGTGGTTGAACCAGGACACCCAGGTATCCTTGGGGTTACGCTGCAGGTAAATCATCTTCACCCGTTTCTCCTGTGTCTGCCGAAAGATAATCGAACAAACAGCAGAAGCATGAAATGTCTGGTGTTATCAAGTTACATCTGTATTGATTAAAAAAAATCGGGACTTTCTGTGGTGTTGCACTGCCTCCTGGGCATTGCCTCCAGGATCGTTCCCACCATCTTTATCTCTATAAATGTCCCATAATGTGTCTGTTCCAGACCGGAGGACGTGACAGATTTTCATTCGCATGAAATGTGGGTTTTTTTCTCTCCATAAGTTGGACATTTATTCACGGATGGACCAAGTGATTCGCAATGGGTGGGGGGGGGGGGGGGGGGGTGGAGGTGGGGGGTGTCCGCCGGGGGTCCAGGAGCTGCATTGGTTCTGAGTTCTGAGGGGTATAGTAGTGCCCATTTGGGGGCCCCAATGGGAAATGTTGCAAAATAAGGTGGTGTTAAGGCAATAGTCGAGCCATTTTCTTACTTTTCATCCTAGTAGCGTGGGGCTGGTGGGTGGTGTGTGTGTGTGTGGGGGGGGGGGGCGGAAACCAGGACCCCCCCCCATTTTCCCCCGTAGCGTGCGGCCTGTGTGGGGGTGTGTGTGTGTTGGGGGGGGGGGGCGGAAACCAGGACCCCCCCCCCCCCGGTAGATCCGGCCCTGTGATTTGGGGTATATAAGCTGCCAATGTAGAAACAGTACCACAACTGGTGCACAAGTGCCCCACACGTATGCCGCGATACGTATGTGTTGCAATGCCGCGATACGTATGTGTTGCAATGCCGCGATACGTATGTGTTACAATGCCGCGATACGTATGTGTTACAATGCCGCGATACGTATGTGTTACAATGCCGCGATACGTATGTGTTACAATGCCGCGATACGTATGTGTTACAATGCCGCGATACGTATGTGTTACAATGCCGCGATACGTATGTGTTACAATGCCGCGATACGTATGTGTTACAATGCCGCGATACGTATGTGTTACAATGCCGCGATACGTATGTGTTGCAATGCCGCGATACGTATGTGTTACAATGCCGCGATACGTATGTGTTACAATGCCGCGATACGTATGTGTTGCAATGCCGCGATACGTATGTGTTGCAATGCCGCGATACGTATGTGTTGCAATGCCGCGATACGTATGTGTTACAATGCCGCGATACGTATGTGTTGCAATGCCGCGATACGTATGTGTTACAATATGCAATGCCGCGATACGTATGTGTTGCAATGCCGCGATACGTATGTGTTGCAATGCCGCGATACGTATGTGTTACAATGCCGCGATACGTATGTGTTACAATGCCGCGATACGTATGTGTTACAATGCCGCGATACGTATGTGTTACAATGCCGCGATACGTATGTGTTGCAATGCCGCGATACGTATGTGTTACAATGCCGCGATACGTATGTGTTGCAATGCCGCGATACGTATGTGTTGCAATGCCGCGATACGTATGTGTTACAATGCCGCGATACGTATGTGTTACAATGCCGCGATACGTATGTGTTGCAATGCCGCGATACGTATGTGTTGCAATGCCGCGATACGTATGTGTTGCAATGCCGCGATACGTATGTGTTACAATGCCGCGATACGTATGTGTTACAATGCCGCGATACGTATGTGTTACAATGCCGCGATACGTATGTGTTACAATGCCGCGATACGTATGTGTTACAATGCCGCGATACGTATGTGTTACAATGCCGCGATACGTATGTGTTACAATGCCGCGATACGTATGTGTTACAATGCCGCGATACGTATGTGTTACAATGGAGTAGTTTGTTCGTGCTTTCGACTTTCTTTTCTTGTGTTCAAACACAACTGCATTTCTGCGCGTCCCCCTATTCCCAATGACCACACACAACAGAGTTCTACCAAGAAAACCCGGTCTGGTTATACTTGGTTATACTTGGTTATGATAAAAAAACATTTACATTGACTCAATCTTTTATTTCATAATTCTGTTTGCAAAACAATATATTTACGAATGTAAATTAAACAAACGTTTCCCTGCTTTAAGTGTTTTCACCAAAAAACTTAAATATCGATATAAAATTGAAGAGTACATTGCTCGTAAAAATATGAGGTATAATGATATGGTGTCCAAATGGTTTGTGTACAAAGATCTTCTTGTGTCTGTATGAACTATTGCTGCCAGCCGAACATACTATTAAGACCTAGATTAGATTGTGTAAACTGCTCACCTTGCCTATTCACTTATAAAAAAATAGAGAAAAGAAAAGGAAAAAAGGGGAGAGGGATAAATGATTTTTAAAAAAATCGTTCTATATATATGAACGATATTTCTAGTATATTATGGGTCCACGTGTGTGTGCACTGATAACTGTGGGGGTACAAAAAAAAATGTATACTAAAATGTGTTGATACGCACGCGAATGTTATAACTTACAATTGCCAGACCAATTTGATCATAACCTTGCCTTGAACAGGTGCTGCGTTTTCTTCAAGTAACTGTGGGTGCTGTTGTGTTGGGTTTTTCTGTGTATTTTTTTTCTTTTTTCTTTCTTCCTTTGTTTTCTTCCTTCGCTTCTTGTTTGTATGTTGATTGTTATTCTACTTTTATTTCATTTATATGAAAATATAAAAAAAAAAGTTTAATAAAAAATAATTAAAAAAAATAAAGAAAACCCGCCCATTTCATAATCCCAATGACCTCACACAACAGAGGTCAGTCAGCCAAGAATACCCACCCATTTCATAATCCCAATGACCACACACAATAGAGGTCAGCCAAGAAAACCCACCCATTAATCCCAATGACCACACACAATAGAGGTCAGCCAAGAAAACCCACCCATTCCATAATCCCAATGACCACACACAATAGAGGTCAGTCAGCCAAGAAAACCCACCCATTCCATAATCCCAATGACCACACACAACAGAGGTCAGCCAAGAAAACCCACCCATTCCATAATCCCAATGACCACACACAACAGAGGTCAGCCAAGAAAACCCACCCATTCCATAATCCCAATGACCACACACAACAGAGGTCAGTCAAGAAAACCCACCCATTCCATAATCCCAATGACCACACACAACAGAGGTCAGCCAAGAAAACCCACCCATTCCATAATCCCAATGACCACACACAACAGAGGCCAGCCAAGAAAACCCACCCATTCCATAATCCCAATGACCACACACAACAGAGGCCAGCCAAGAAAACCCACCCATTCCATAATCCCAATGACCACACACAACAGAGGCCAGCCAAGAAAACCCACCCATTCCATAATCCCAATGACCACACACAACAGAGGTCAGCCAAGAAAACCCACCCATTCCATAATCCCAATGACCACACACAATAGAGGTCAGCCAAGAAAACCCACCCATTCCATAATCCCAATGACCACACACAACAGAGGTCAGCCAAGAAAACCCACCCATTCCATAATCCCAATGACCACACACAATAGAGGTCAGTCAGCCAAGAGAATCCATCCATTAAAGAAAAAAAAGATATATAAGAAAAACTGACAGATATGTACAAAACCTGCTGGAAGAGATCATCCAAAAGGTGGGGAATATCAATTACATTCTCCTTTTAAAGAACATTGGAAGAATGTGGGAATGGGAAGAAACTTGGACTGTGGCCAATAGGGTTCTTCTTCTTTCTCTCAGCGTCCGTTTGTGGGTTTGTGGATACCTAGACACACACGTGTGGTACTCTAATGCCCCCCCAAAA
>CM065700.1:30582442-30594022 GCA_017654935.2 Phymorhynchus buccinoides | reverse complement strand
TTGTTCATTAGTTTGAAAAAATCTTTTTCTGATGCATCGGTCGCTTTTGTTCTTAGTTCGGTGTTCTTCATTATGTAAGGTTTCATAAATTGTTCTTGATCAAATGAGATCCATCTGTGGACTGCTGTTAGTTTTAGACCGTGCCGTAAATAGAATTGGAGCAGTCTGTAATGACATACATATTTTGTTTTATTATTCAGATTCGGAACAAGTTTAGGCAGCTCTGATCCAACTCTCACTCTCTCCGCAGCTAACGGATAATCATTGTGCAGATCATGAAGTTCTGTAGGGTATTCTAAGTCTATTTCTAATATCAAGCCTACTTTATGATGTTCTGGCAGAGTTAGAGCTAGCAACCATTGTGAGAAGGCGTGCACATCAAAGTCAGAAGGTGATGTTTGCATTTTAAAGTTGCTTAATGGTAGCGGCTGACACATGCCCACCCGTACAGATTGTTAGCATCCAAGTACATGATGTAGTTAGAGGGTTTGCTTGGGTCATAGTCTTCAAGGTATTTGTTGTTAGCTTTGCAATAATGGTGAGATGCCATACTGATTCCTCCGTGCAGTCCATTTTCAATCATCTGAATGATGGGTAGGTCAGTGAGTAAGTCAATCTTTATTCCTGTTGATCTTAAGAATGCGTCCCAACTCATACCCGGTGCAGAAATGTAATGTACAGGATCTAGACTGTAATGTTTCAAGCATGTATTTCTGTAGTTTTGAAACACATCAGCTAGCAAACAGACATCGGCCTGCAGATAAGCATCATGGTAGTCTCCCATGGTATTACAGCTTAACTTTCCCCATGCAGTCTGCGCATGTTCGTATTCAGAATCACTTATATCTTTTCCTTTCAAGCTAGAGAAGAATGCGCCTTTCGGTGGTAAGGAATCTTCATCGAATCTTTCCCAAGAGTTCATAAACTCATAAGGATAAACTCCTTTTCTGACAAGAGTGGAATCAAAGTATTTTTCTGTTATAGGATAACTGGATAGCGACTGTGCTAATGACTCTAAGCTCCCCATCAGATGTTGTAATGAATCATACAATATTAGTTGTCCTAACGTAAATGTCATGTATTTTTCAGAGGACTGTGCTATACACGATATATATATTTGAATTCAGCTGTCACTGCTTGAAAAAATCAGGTGAGAGTCATAACCACGTAAGTTGTGAAATATGATCGGTAGTTTCCAATTTTGGGGGTCGACTTTAAGTTGTAGATTACAGTTGGAATGTGCAGCTGCTCTAAACTTGCCTGAAATATGATCGTGATCCCGCACTTTAGCAACATTAGAGTCAGAGCTTGTCATAAAACTACCTTTACAGATCCAGCAGTGTGTAGCTGAGTCAAAGTCCATTTGATCTTCAGGTGTCATAATGATTTCAGATAGATTTAATCGATTAGAACAAGCATTTCGTAATTGTTGCATGCGTTCTAAGAAGTGTTTTGCAGCATCAGGCCCTCTGTACAATTCTGGAGCTGAGTGCCCTCCATCTGATCTAACAATAATAAATGCAAACGAACATATTTGATGATTGTTTATTACAGCTGTTTTGGGTAGTTTTGCTGGTTTGGGGCCTTGGTATGGAACAATGATGGATTCGAAATCAGCGTAAACAACATACGGACTTCTCTGTAGTTTTTGTCAAGTTTGTAAAGTACACCTGACTGTCTTCTTTCGGAACAATAAGTTCAGTTTGGCAGTCAACAGGATTCATACAACTCTTTTTATGCTTATCTGCTGCTTGAATACTTGGCAATCTAACTAAACATCGTCGACAGAAGTCTTGTTTTTCCTTATGTTTTGTAGTAAAATTAATAAGCCTGCTCATCGTTCGAATTAATGTGTAGTGCATATTTATTCCACCCGTCACTAAAAGGAGATCAACGTGTGTTTTCACAGCCCCGGACATAGGAGAGTTATCAGATACGCGAATAGGTTGAAGATTATCTTCTACAGACCATGTGTAAACATTAACTGTGATAGGCTTGTTTTGTTTCTCAAACTGTTCAGTTTTATCTAGACTTACCGGGAAGTCAATTCCATCAAAGTTTAATTCAACGGTGTAAGACTGATAGTTTGTAACTCTTTCTGCGTTTTTTGCAACATGATGTAGTTTTGCAAGAATGTACCACATAAAGCATTTGTCGTCTGTATTCTTAATGTTTAAAACAGCACGTTTAAGAACTAGCTCTGATGGTAATAGTATGAATGAGTTTCCCATGATGGGAGCGTATTTACTCTCATTTAATCTAATTTGTAATACTTCACCTTCTGACCAGCCAGACCCTCTCAACTTTGCCTCTTCAGCAGCATCATTAAACCGAGAGAGCATTTCGTTTGCCCACTCTTCTGTAAAATCATTATATGTCAGAACGGGTTGTTGCTTAGTGGAGACCCATACTATTATCCTATCCTTATGAACTGTTTCATACTCTAAGCGAATTGATAGTTGTACTTTAATCGGTGGTTTTATTCTTAATTTATCTGGTATTTGCGAAATAGCGTGTTGTACACTAGTCAGTATAGAAGTTGGATCAATAACCTCCAATTCTGTTTCTTGTAAAACATTTGTAAGTGTTGATCTTGTATAGTATGATTCCAGAAGGTATCGTAATCAATTGGCTCCATCGTCATGGTGAGTTTCTTTTTCTATCTCACATACTTTTTACAATTAAATGATTAATCAGCTCGTATGGTCTCAGAAGGCTTAAAATGATAATATTGGAGGGTTGGCAAGAAGAGAGTAAAATTGGGCATATGGCTGAGAGGGCCTCCAACTTCAATATAGAGCTGTTGGGGTCGGACTGGAAACAAAGCAAACATTGTCAGAACTTGGTGTCATAAATAACATAAATGACACTATCTAAGCTTGCGCCCTTTGGACGCGCCTTACTGTTGTCCTGGGGCATCCTGGTGACATAAGTGAGAAGGGGTCGTTAGAGAATGGCAATATGGGGCCTCTGGGTCCGGATCGGAGCATAGTGAGAAGGGGTCGTTAGAGAATGGCAATATGGGGCGTCTGGGTCCGGATCGGAGCATAGTGAGAAGGGGTCGTTAGAGAATGGCAATATGGGGCGTCTGGGTCCGGATCGGAGCATAGTGAGAAGGGGTCGTTAGAGAATGGCAATATGGGGCGTCTGGGTCCGGATCGGAGCATAGTGAGAAGGGGTCGTTAGAGAATGGCAATATGGGGCGTCTGGGTCCGGATCGGAGCATAGTGAGAAGGGGTCGTTAGAGAATGGCAATATGGGGCGTCTGGGTCCGGATCGGAGCATAGTGAGAAGGGGTCGTTAGAGAATGGCAATATGGGGCGTCTGGGTCCGGATCGGAGCATAGTGAGAAGGGGTCGTTAGAGAATGGCAATATGGGGCGTCTGGGTCCGGATCGGAGCATAGCGGAGATCCGAGAGCCAGACGCCCCATATTGCCATTCTCTTCACTAGGTTCAATTTCCAATATTAGACCGATTGGACACCATTTAGTCGAACTATGGCCAAAAATGGCCGGTTTGGGCCAAATTTGATTCTTGAATAACTCGTAAACGGCTCCACGGAATACTTTCATATTTTCAACTGTTTATTAAAGAGTAACATTGCAATACTTTCGTCTATAAATTCCAACCGGAAGTTAGGATTTTAATTTCGAACAACTTACAAACAGCTGTTTGAGGGAGGGAATCCTGTCATGTTTGCAAAACTGTAAGCCCTCTCAGGCTCTGGAGTGGCCCAAATATAAAAACAAAGAATCTGATCCGAACGAGGAGACATAGTTAGGTCATTTGCCTTCACAGGCCAGAGAAATAAGGCCAGAATTGTCATACATATTTTGACACCCAATCACCGACCCCTTTTTTTAAAAACCCATTAAAGGTGGACCCTGACGGATGAGTTTTTCCAAGAAACACGTCGAGATCACCAGAAAGACAGACTTTTCAAAGATCGGAACACTCACTTTGCTCAGGTTTCCTAGAAATTAAGCCGTTAAAACGGCGATTACTCCTTGGCGGAGATGCCGGAGAGAGTAGCCATTGTGGATGGGGTGGGTGGAGGTCACTCATTGTGGTTGAAGCGTTTTCTTTTTTTGTAGTGCAGTAAAACAAAAAAAGGAGCTATTTCCTTTGTTGTGAGCGAAACTCCTTTAGATAAATTGCATACAAAAAAAAATTAAAAACAGAGGCTTGTATTGCGAAAATTTGGTGCAAACGATTTGGCGGCCATTAGAAAAGAGACGATACGCGCCTTCTTTTTGGGTGAAAGAATTTGAATTCCAGCACCTCCGTCAAGGAGGAATCGCCTATTTGACTGTTTGATTTCTAGGAATCCAGAGCAAAGTGAGTGCTGCAATCTCTGCAAAGGGTGTTTTTTCCTGGTGATCTCGACGTGTTTCTTACAAAAACTTATCGCGAAATAGGATTTTACGCCCTCTGCGGTCTTTCGACCATGTGGGGCATTCTTAAATACAAAGATGGTGGGAACAATACTGGAGACAATCTCGGAGGCAGTGCAACACCAGTACAGTCCCGATTTTTTTAACAATACAGATAAATGTGTAGCAGTAACCACGCCTCGGTTAAACCTCATCGGCTATGGTACCGCCACAAGTTATGAGTAAGTGACAAAAACGTATCCGTCAGGGTGCCCCTTTAAATAGAATAAGGCCCAAAAAACTGCAGCAAATTACATGCTGCTTTCTTTTTTACCTGCGTGGGCAGATGGTGGAGCATGTAGTGGGTGAAGAAGACACGGGGGCTGTCAGCCGATTCTATGGTCTCAGGACTGATCGGGGCCATGTCCAGGAAACTGAGTTTGCCTTCGGATGTTTGGAAGTACTTCTCTGCGCTTCCTTTCATCAACATTTGCACGATAGTCTGCACCCAGTGGCTTCCTGACCAAATGAAGAGAGAGAGAGAGAGAGAGAGAGAGAGAGAGAGAGAGAGAGAGAGAGAGAGAGAGAGAGAGAGAGAGAGAGAGAGAGAGAGAGAGAGAGAGAGATTGAGATTGAGAGAGAGAGAGATATTTGGGTTTGGATTCAGAAATTGTAATCATTAAGGCCACAGCCCCTCATGATTGGGCTACGGTGAACCTGACAATGATAAACAGAAATAAACAAGACCAGCAAATGTCCAAACACATGTATAAGCAAAGAAACACTAATGTAGTTCTACTTACAATACAATCACAATACACACTTCGAATCTTAAAGGCTTTGTACAAGCATACAGCCAAATATTTGTTTTTAGTAATTTCATTTATTAAAGCCATAAGGAGGGAGAGAGAGAGAGAGAGAGAGAGAGAGAGAGAGAGAGAGAGAGAGAGAGAGAGAGAGAGAGAGAGAGAGAGAGAGAGAGAGAGAGAGAGAGAGAGGAGAGAGAGAGAGAGAGAGAGAGAGAGAGAGAGAGAGAGAGAGAGAGAGAGAGAGAGAGAGAGAGAGAGAGAGAGAGAGAGAGAGAGAGAGAGAGAGAGAGAGAGAGAGAGAGAGAGAGAGAGAGAGAGAGAGAGAGAGAGAGAGAGAGAGAGAGAGAGAGAGAGAGAGAGAGAGAGAGAGAGAGAGAGAGAGAGAGAGAGAGAGAGGTGATACAGTTGTATATGTTTTTGTTAATACTCTATTACTGTAGTAAAATTTGATTTTTTTAAAACCAACTTTTTGTACAAATGTCTTTATAATCGAACATTAGAATCAAGACCAGTTACAGTAACTTGGTATCTTAACCCCTTGGTATCTTAACCCCTTGGTATCTTAACCCCTTGGTATCTTAACCCCTTGGTATCTTAACCTCTTGGTATCCTAACCCCTTGGCTGCCACCAACGTATTACGTACTGACATAACTGATGATGTCATCAAATGAAGAGGAATAACCCTGATATGCTGGCTTTTGCTCTTGCACAGTCAAGAGAGTAATATCCCAAGACCATATTTCCAGATTGTCTCTATCAGTTGTCTTTCTCATGGCATGGTTTGCCCAATGATTGTTTCTTTAATGTTCTCTGGCAGTCAAGGGGTTAATCTATGTGCTAAAGAAACATAGTGCTAGCTTAGTCTGCAATTTGTCCTCCTTTCTAGACTCTTGTGGAAGACGATGACTCTCGAACGGGGGGTCCTTGCACCGGCTCTGGTGCTGCAGCCAAAGGGATAGGCTGGCTTTTGGGGGGACCTTCCTCAACGCCAGCTGTGTCCTCAAATCCCTTTGGCCGAGAGAGTGGGGTTGCACCCTGGGCAAGGCATATCCACTATCACTCTCAGTGTGGTGATGATAACGATGATGATGATGAGGAGGAGGAGGAGGATAGGGACGATTCTTGTTGATGATGATGATGATGATGACGATGACGATGACGATGATCGTCCTGACATTGCTGTTTGGGGAGAGGGGGCTGCGGGGGGGGGGGGGGGGGGGGGGGGGCGGATGTCGTAAAAAGCCACACATGTTCCATGATCACAAACCTGTTTTCGGGAAACCAACAAGGATGACGTCACCGGGGTTCATCGTCATCTCTCTGACGTCACGTGCGTGTTGACGGAAGTCTGGAATCGTGGGGAATGGCGGTACTTGGAGGTCTCCCATGTCCCCAAACGGCAGCGTGTTGCCGTGGGCGTCCAAGGTACGAGTCACCACGTTTGTCGACATTGTCGTTCAATACACTAACAAAATAATGAAAACAAGAGACAAAGCCTTCAAGGCTCACTCGAACAGGCACATATGGGACAACAACAAACAAAGATTGAGGGGTGGGGGTGGTGTCTAAAGTACAAGATTGCCAATCAAATGAGGGGTAATTGCCTAAGCGTGTTGTCACCCTTCTTTATTCCTCTTACGATGTCACGCTTAGGCAATTACCACCTCGAATAATGACTTTGAGATTGAGGGTCGTAAACATGAGGAGGGTGCTTGAAAGTACAAATGAAACTATCGTTAATGGATACAACTGTAAAGTGCCCGTGCCGAGATTCGGACCCAGAACCATTGGCATGAGAGACAGAAACTCTACGCAATGAGCTATTGAGGCTTTCACTGTGGAATACTTTCTTACCTCATGTTGCCTGTTGAATACTCTCTAACCCACTAATCTAAAATGTTATGTGTTTGTTATCTGCTTACAGTGTTGTTTTACGTATTTCAGAATTATCAAAATCATTCATGTTTGAAAGCTTGCATAGACATCTATATGTGTGCAAAGTTTGATAGATGAACGCCTTTTAGATACCGAGAAAAAAAAGCCAACGTTTATTAAAGTTACCACAGACAGGGACACACACACACACACACACGCACACGCACACGCACACGCACACGCACACGCACACACACACACACACACACACACGCACACACACACACACACACCCGTACCCGGAAAACGGAAGAAGCATGAAAAGGTAAACTCACTTTCGTGTCGTTGACACGAGTGAGCCAAAACACTTTCGTGTCGTTGACACGAGTGAGCCAAAAATGCATATAAAGGGGCCGCCATACATGTGCGATTTCTATCCAACTGCGATCCAACTGTGAGGACGTCTGCTAAGTCCTTTCGCGAACATTTTTTAAAAAATCAGTTCTCCCGCGGACACCATGACCTACAATAAGTCTCAGGGAGCCAAGGTTTTGACCCGGGGTCCGTTTCACAAGGGCTAACGTTACGTAGCGTTAGCGCAAATCGGCAAAAACGGTCTAAGAAACCCCCTTCGTTTGCCGATAGTTCGCGTAACGTTTTGTTCTCTCTCGTGCCCTAGCACGCCGCAAACTGTTAGTTGCATCATGGGAAATGTGCAACTTTTTTTTTAAAACTTCCGGCTAAAATTAGTTCTCGCGAGAACGTAAATTTGTGTTTACAAATGGAAGACAAAGTCTAGAAAGTGGACACAGACAAATATTCTTCACTCTACAGCGAAAATATATGGGATGATTTTGGCAAAGTAAACAAATACAAGTATTTTCTAATGCTCTTTCTTAAATTTTTCATCATATTACTTGGCATAATGTAGTGCAAACTTAACTTTCTGCACACAAATAGACTGACAATGAAATCGAAATATTTGTTCAACCTGTCAGTGAGGTATGATTTATCTCCCTTTTGATAGCAACTCTTTTCTCTCTCTCTGAAAGTAGAAGAGTAAGCTGTTAGAGTTATCTTTACTTCGCTAACGTTATTCGCGGTTAGTAGTGTTTCTTAGACCCCTTTTGGCGTAACAGTTATGCGCGCGGCGACCGTCGTCTAGAGAAACGTTCCCTGGTTTGCGGAGCGGGAATTTGTTTATGTAAGGTGTATATCACGTGCAGGCTGTGCGACTGTTTCCCCGCGTTATATCACAGACTGCTGCCACATTATTGTGTATACACATATCTCATTCTCTCTGTTTCTCTTTGACTTTCTGTCTATCTTTTTACCAACCGCGATCGTAGAGAGCGGATTGGTAATGTTTTCACTCGTGTCTGAGGCGGACTATGTATGTATGTTTGTATCCTCTCTAGCGTTTGAACGGATGGACTTAGGGTGCTCAAATTGTGCATGCGGGTAGGTAGTAGGACGATCTAGGCCAAGTTCGATAATGAAGGTTATGGGTCAAAGGTCAAGGTCACTGGGCCGAATAACGCTGCCGCGCGGTATCTTCTCTAGCGTTTGAACGGATGGCGGTTAGGGTGCTCAAATTTTGCATGCGGGTAGGTAGTAGGAAGATCTAGGCCAAGTTCGATAATGAAGGTTATGGGTCAAAGGTCAAGGTCACTGGAGCCGAATAACGTTGCCGCGCGGTTGGTGATTTAGCGTCTTATCGCTCTAGTTTTAACTTTCTGTCTGTCTCTCTGTTTGTCTGTCTGTCTCTCTCCCTCTGTATTGAATCTATGTCTCTGTTTGTGTTTGTTTATCTGTTTCTTTCAGTCTGTCTGTATGTCTCTTTGTCCCTGAATCTGTCTGTCTATCTCTCTCCCTCTCTCTCTCTCTCTTCTCTCTATAGAGGGGTGGGGGGAGGTGGTGTGTGTGTGTGTGTGTGTGTGTGTGTGTGTGTGTGTGTGTGTGTGTGTGTGCCTAAAAGAAGGATGGGGCAGACAATTGTTTAGTTTAATTCTTTTGGTTGTTCTTTGTATTTATGTTTGGTTTCTTTTCTTCATTTTCTTTTTTGCATGAGGACTGGACGAAAAAAAGCAATGTTGCTTAATCTATTATCCTCAATAAAGAAAACTTATTCATTCATTCATTCATTCATTCTCTCTCTCTCTCTCTCTCTCTCTCTCTCTCTCTCTCTCTCTCTCTCTCTCTCTCTCTCTCTCTCTGTGTGTGCCTAGCCCTATATTTTCATTTGCTGATATGTCTGTCTATATGTGTGTAATAAGTACGTATGATGAAAACAAAGAATCACACTGGCACCAAAGATCCCTAGTAAAATTTTAAAAAGACTGCGTACTGGTATGCCTAAACACGGCGCGCCCGTGTGTGTGGGTGTGCGTGCGCGCGCAAGCGCATATGCTTGTATGTATGCATAGCAGTGCGTGTCATGTGTGTGTGTGTGTGTGTGTGTGTGTGTGTGTGTGTGTGTGTGTATGTGTGTGTGCGTGTGCGTGTGTGTGCGCGTGTGTGTGTGTGTGTGTGTGTGTGTGTGTGTGTGTGTGTGTGCGTGCGCGCGCGCGCGTGTGTGTGTGTGTGGTGATGTGCATGTGTTTGTGTATAAATCTATCCATAAAGCTGCTCCATCTTACCTCTGCGACAATATTTCCATCTATACGCCAGCTCGCACTTTACGTTCAGTTTCTGACCCGCTTTCTCTCCAGATCCCTAGGTATAAGCTTTCAACGGTTGGTCGGCGCTCTTTTGCTGTCTCAGGACCGACATCTTGGAACAAACGTCCTCTTTCCCTCCGTCAGCGACCGACCCTCTCAGCCTTCAAATCTAACCTCAAAACCCACCTGTTCCCCCGTCATTGAGGCTCCACTCTCTTTCTCTTCTTCTCTCCCTTGCCTTTAGGTCTGTTTCTGCTGTATACCATTTATGCCATCCGTGTGTGTTCGCTTTGTATTGCATTTTTGTTTGAATGTGTTATGAATGCTAACGTGTGTGTGCGCTTTGATTTGATTTCTATCAAGATTCAGCGCCGTATAAATACTGTATGTTGTTGTTGTTGTTGTTGTTGTTGTTGTTGTTGTTGTTGTGCTGCTTTTGCATGCGTGTATGCGCGTGTTGTCTGTCTCCTTTCACTTTTATTTGCCTATCCCTTTTGAATTTGTGTCTGTCTCTGTTTTTATTAATTGTGTGTGTGTGTGTGTGTGTGTGTGTGTGTGTGTGTGTGTGTGTGTGTGTGTGTGTGTGTGTGTGTGTGTGTCAAGTGTGTGATGTAAGCTTGACACCTTTTTGTCATCCTGTCAAATGTGTCTGTCTCTCTCTCTCTCTCTCTCTCTCTCTCTCTCTCTCTCTCTCTCTCTCTCTCTCTCTCTCTCTCTCTCTCTCAACATGGAACTGTTTGTATGTGCGTGCGCGTGCCGTCTTGTGTGTGTGTGTGTGTATGCATGTGTATGTGAGTGCATGTCATTTGCTATGTGTGTCTCTCATGTCTCTCTCTCTCTCTCTCTCTCTCTCTCTCACACACACACACACACACACACACACACACACACACACACACACACACACACACACACACACACACACACACATGACACGCACTGCTATGCATACATCCTTTTTACCCTCAATAAAACATTCGTATTCGTATTCGTATCGTATTCTCTTCTCTCTCTCTCTCTCTCTCTTATTTTCCAAATGGGAATGTGTGTGTTTGGGGGGAGGGGGAAATTTCAATTTTAAGTAAGTATGTACTTGACTTTATTAGATTTGATGTGCCTGCCTATTTGGTTGTGTGTGTGTGTGTGTGTGTGTCAAGTCAAAGTCAAAGTCAAAAATACTTTATTATCACGTTAGGTGAAATTACAGTGTGGTCTCGTACAAGCACAATACAATCAAAGAAACACATTTGCATGCATGAAAAATGGAAACAAAACTAAGGAAAAATGAATAACAAATCATGCTTTGCAAAAACATTGAACATAAGTAGGGTCGATACAAGCGACTATCAAAACATTAAGAACTGCCCTCTTTCCCACCATTTCTATTATCGCATTCATTTGTTCACCCCCACCCTACCCCAAACCCCCACCCTCTCCAAGTCACCCCAAGCTTTCACATATTTTGGGTCCCTTCCTGTTCCCAACATGTCATGCACCTCCCTCTTCTCTCTCTCTGTCTCTTATCTGTCTCTCTCTCACACATACACACACAGGCATTGAGACATACGGACATACATACACACACGCACGCACGCACGTACACACGCACGCACGCTCACACACTCACATACACACACACACAGATGCGCACACTACTGTACAGATTGACCAAATATACCTCTAGGCCTAAGCTAATATATCATTCCTAATTTTTTGGTCTTAGCAGAGATCTTGTTCAGAAGTTCGACTGACTTAGGGACAAAACTAGCTGAATTTCTAATTGTTCTACAACGAATAGTGCGGAACCGTCTATCAGATGGCAATAGTTCATAGCAATGCGACAGAACGTGACTTGGATCCT